>OY776276.1:112095851-112613351 GCA_963675445.1 Linnaemya vulpina
TGGAATGTTCACTTTTGGCCGGCCGCACTTTATTTTCTTGTATCAACTACAACTTATCCAATAGAAATTATATCATTCGAATGCCAATTCACAATAGAGAATAGAGAATAAATACAAAATAAAAAGGCAATAGAATACTGAAGGAAAAAGAGAGTAACTTGTCGTTAAGGGGAAAAAGGTGATACAGAAACTGTTGCGTCAGTTGAAAGTAAAAAAATATATTTTACCATTTGCCCGCCATTGAAACGACTGCTTGAGACCAAAGAAAATACGATGTTTCCACCTGCGTTTCTCATTCAGGTGTAGCAGCAATTAAATATAAAAACTAAACAAAATTGCCGTCGCTGGGAAACTTATCCAAATCTTTGCATTCTTCGGACTTAAGAAACAAATTTTATATACGCTCACAAAAATTTTTATTAAAATATACATTTACTGTTAGAGAGTTTTTTTTCTCTCAATAAGTACTTTTTTTTTCGAAGATAAGTACTTCAAAAGTACGTACTTTTCTGCAAATCCCCCTTTTTCAAAATATAGTTTTTGTAGCTACTTCCTTTAAACGAATTTAGTTCAAAAAGTAGTTATCAAACGGAACTTTTTAAAATTACTTATTTTACAGGTACTTTTTGAAAAACTAGTTCTTCAAAAAGTCCTTTTTTAAGGGTCGTTTTTAAAAGGTATTTTAATATAAAAGTGGCTGGTTTAAAAGGGACTTTTTTGAAAAGTAGTTTACATCACAAGGCATTTTTTTTAAAAGTACTCTTTTTTAAAATGTAAATTTTTATGAAGTGCTTAAAAGTACTTTTTAAAAAGTACTTTATTTTAAATGGTACTTATATATAACTAAAGAGTACTTTATTTTAAAGCTGCTGTTGCTATTGGTATATATTTTAGAAGTTACTTTTGTAGAAAGTGCTTCTAAAAGGGTGCTATTTGAAAAGACATTTTCGCAAAATTTCAAGGTCTTGAAGATAATGAAGCGAAACTTCCGAAACCGGGAGTTTGTCGTTGCTGTACTCTTTCCCAGTTTTTTGAGATGTCCACGTATCAGAGATTTACATATTTATTGATATAAATGAAGTGTTTTTATTTAAAATAATTTATTTTTTTTTTTTTTCAATTAAAAAATACTGTAAATCGTCTTTTTTTTGTTGACAATTTTTCTGTCTGTTTCTTTTCTTCCCAAAAAGGTGTGCCTTTCGCTTTCTTTAAAATAAAAATAAAAATAAAATAAAAAACCCGATTTTTGCAATAAGTAAAAATGGCATTCAAAACATGATGACGCGTCATTGTTTTCTCTATATAGTGACTGCAACTGATTCATTAAAAATTCTTGCAAATATTCAAATATACACACTTACATACGAGTATGATAATATATGACAAAATATTATGCATAAAATCACATGAATACACAACTCGTATAATGAATCCATAGTAACAGAAGAAAACAAATTTTGTTTAAATGATGTTTTCATTAATTATTGATGTGTTGCGAACAAGTAGATGACGTCATTAAATAAAAATGTGGATAAAAACTGTACGTTTTAATTTTCAGTAAAATAAATGGTTATAAAAAAAAAAGAAATACGAAAGTAAAAGCATTTAAAACAAAAACGCATATAGAAGGAACAGAATCTAAAAATAAAAACAAAAAACAATTGAGAACATTCAGTTGAAAATCACAAAAGAAAATTTAAATAATTTTCGAATATAAATAACCACAAAATTCAATTAGCACCAACAAATAAAAAAGCAGGCCGGCAGAAATGTTTGTGTATGTATGTGTGTAGGAAGGCCAAAAGACAAAGTAAATAATTTTCTTTTAATATTTATTTATCTTGATGCCGTTGCTGTTGTCAAAGAAATGCGCCTGGTCACCCTAATTATCTGCCACACATGTGATATGCAGCCAGTCAGTCATTGTTTGAGTTGTCATCCACAGAACATGTACCAACAAGAAAAGAAGATTTTAAGAAATACACAAACTTATTATGAACGGTCCTTGGGGAAAGAATGACGAAAAAAATACTCTAGGGAACGCACTGTAAGATAAATTTGTATCAATAGCCGGCAAATAGGTCGCATGTGGATATTTATCTTTTACTCTCACACGTCTCCGTGTGTGTTTATAGCAGTGCTGTGAAATTCAGTAGTATTGTATTCACGGTTGCCACTCTAAATTTTTCTTCGGGACCAAAATCCATAAAAAAAGCTAAAATAAAAAAGAGAACCAATTTTTTGAATATTATTTTCATACCAGCATAATACAATACTTTTTACACTGAAGTCAAATAGTCAATTTCTGACTTGTACACAAAAGTAACAATCGGTCAGTGTTGCCAATATAGCTTTTTGATTTACTACTGTGGGTAGGTAATAATCGATTACTATCAAGTGTTGTAAACGAATCAAATCTTTTACTTTATGTGAAGAGTAATAATTTTTGTAAATACATTGATAAAACTTTAAAAATTTATTTATATTATAATCTTTAACTTTTCATAAAAGAAAAAAAAATGAACCAGCGAACCAAACGTAAAAAAAAACAACAATTTTTGGTTCAAATGTACCACAGTGGCAACTGTGATTGTATTGCAGTTTCAATACCATTTCATAGTAAAAATGTAACATTAAAAAAACTTATCAATATTAAATATTTTTCCAAGAAGTGGTTTATTGTCATTAATTGATATAAATATTTTTATCAAGTCTTAAATGGAACAAGAAATGTAAAACTGAAAGTCTCCTCTATAAAAATTTTATTTATTTGTTTTCGCCTTAAGATATGCCGGGACTATGTAAATTAGGTGTTACCGTTAGATGATTCTGGGTGATCAGTTATGAAGAAGATGAGAAAAAAAAATTTTTTTTTTTGAGATTTCAGTCAAACTAGGTTTTGTTAATCTGAAAATAAACAGACATGTACCAAGTTTCTTTACAAAATCTTAACGCAACAAAATAGTTTGGCTTAATACAATGTTGCTCCCTAATGAAGTAATCAAAAAATCACATTTAGCCGGAAAGATCTGAGTTGCACATGACGTTTATCTAAATATCTCAAAAACATTGTAGTAAAGAAAATAAGTTTAATGACAATCATGTTGCATTTGCGTAAGACAATTTTATATATCAGAACAATATTTTATTTTAATTATATGCAATGAAAAAATTTAAATATGTACATAAAAAATCCCTTCATTCCGTTGAGAGAAGTACAGCTCGTACCCGTCATACTCTTACAAACCATACAAATGCCAAATGTAAAATAATGAGAGTGTCCAGCCCTGGTCTTTACTCACATTAGCATTAAAGTACTCATGCTACTGTTATCATTTTTATTTCCTGCCTAAAAAATATATATTTTTAAATTTATTAAAATTTTTAAATATTAACGACATTTCAATTAAATAATTTTCAAATCATCATTTTGTCCGACTTCTGTTTGTTTTTAAATTGAAGCCTATTCAACGCAAAGCAATAGACACGTGCGCTGGAATGTATCTCTTTGTTGTCTTAATTATGCCGGTCAGTGTAGAAAAACAGTCAATTATTATGTATTGAAAAGAAAATGCGTTCACAAGTTTTCCTCCACTTTCGATTGGTAAAAGAGATTTCTTTTCTATACGTTCTCTTATAAAAAATTCTCTTATTAATTCTGGTCCCTATTAAATTGTGTTAAGAAAATTGTTCGAATTTCGATTATCGAATTTGTTGGTGATCTTAAAGCTCTAAGATATTAACGAGAGGCCCCAAAAAAAATTTGTGTGCAAAATATTGCGTTGTTCACTTTGAGCACAAACTTGTAGCAAACCAGACACGTCTATTACTTTCAACGGCATTTTAAAGCCGAAAAAATATTTATTGTGGAAATCGGCAACAAAAACAAAACATTTAATTTATTTATTTTTGTTTATGAATATTAAAGAAAAGCAGATTGCTACCGCCCAGTTGATACAAAAAAAAAAAAAAAACGCCAGCAGACCATAGGAACAGTCATCGTTTTCAGCATTGAGCAAAAAGAAGAACGATAAAAAAATTATTTAAACCGCGTGGTTTTCTCAACAAAAGAAATATTTATTACACAAAAATTTTTTTTATCTAATTTGTATTACGTATTTTATAAATACTAAAATCTATATTTTTTTAATTTAGATTAAACGACTCTCTAAAGGACAAGGATAGTCAGGTTGGCCGTGATTTGCAAGAAATCGAAGCCATTTTCCATAAAATCTCGTCCTTGCAAGACAAATTCAACAGCTTGTTGGAGGAAATTCACGCTGTTCATGCATTTGATGAAAATATTGTAAAAACTGAAAACGTATTAATTGAATTGGAGCAGCAAGTTCAAGAGACTGTCAAGGATTCTCAATTATTAATTAACAAAACAAAGGAAGCTTATCTTAAGAAACAAAACTTAATACCCAGTGATATTGACCAGGAATTTACGTCTTTGGAATTACTCTCAGAACGTGTACAAGGCAATATGGAAAGCAAACAGAAAGAATTTAAACGCGCAAAAACCGTACGCACAGACTATATGTCGGGTGTGGATGACATACAAAGATGGCTGTTGCAAGCCGAAATGGAAGTTCAAGACCGGACTTTAGCCCCCGCCCAAATGAAAGAACTATTACACCGCATTAATCAAGAAATAACCGGCATTTATGAACGTTTTACGATGGTTAAAACGAATGGTCAATTGATCATAGACAATTGTCGCAACAGTGAGGAAAAGGTTTTAGTACAAACAACAATCGATCAATTGGCCCAACAGTTGGGCCAAGTACGTTCTTGGTTAGATGAAAAGAAACAACAAGTAGGCGATAGTTTAGATGCCTGGTCAAGATTTATGAATCTATACCAGATTGTTATGACTTGGGCGGCTGAGAAACGGCTATTCCTCGAACAGAATATTGAATTGAAAACTTTACCCGAAGCAAGAAGCAAATTAAATGATTATATAGCGGCTGTGAAAACTATTAAACCGATTGTTAAGAATTTAAGCGAAATGGACAAGGAATTGGAACACATAAGTCAAGTGACAACAGTGGGAGATCTCAAGGATAAACTGCAGGAAGCTGAAGAAGCAAAACTCTCAGTAGAAGCTGTGTTATTGGAAAGGGTATATTTTCATTCATACACTCACGTCTAATTGTTCAATTCACAATCTAACCTTGTCAACAAAAACTTATACAAAAGCTGGAGACAATTTTTTTTGCTTATGGCGAAGTTAATGCGCTGGGAGTTTACTTTAACTGTTTTTCTTTATAAAATATTTGTTCAAAGAAAGTAAAACAAGAAAGTGTTTGTGAATAAAAGCAACACCACTTAGCATCCCTGAAAGGGATGTTAGTTCACTTCGAGTACTAAGATTTAAAAACAAGAAGAAGTTTTCAATTTAAATTAGTTGACAGATGTAAAATAAAATTCCAGTAATTAAATAATAAAAATAATTAAAAATTAGGAAAAAGTAAATTGAATATCGCCTTTCGGCACACGAAAATATACTGTGATTTATAGAATAGCAGCACTCATTTTGCCACAAACCCGCTGAGGAGGTTTCTAAACGAAATTATAGTCCGGCGGGAATCCCGCCATAGGAAATTCATTGGCAAAATAAATTATTACTATTGTTTTAAGCTGTTAGTGACATACGCTTTTCTCATTTTCTTCATTGAATATTTGACGTTTATAAGTAACTGCCAGCAAAGATCGCTGTGAATTGTTCAAATACAATGGATAAGTTATTTCTTTTTTACATATAATTTAATATGAATTTTTCTTAGAATGCCTTATTGCAAGAAGCATGCGAAGAATGGGATCAATGCGAACGTAAAATTAAGGACATACGCAGCTGGATAGAAAAGACCAAACAATCATTAGAGTCACCCCAACACAAAAAGAAACCATTGAGGGATCAATTGGGTTACTCGGAAAAAACTATAGCCGATATAAATGTACAGAAGACCAAATTAAGACTGTCTATTGAAAAATTAGAGGTAAAATATTTTTTTTTGAATTGTAATAAAAATAATAATAAAAATATTGGTTTATGTAAAAAGGTTCACTTTAAAAGCGGCATGGGTGGTGATCCACGCTTAAGTGAAAATGTTGATGAATTGTTGAGGGAGTTGGACAGTTTGGCTGGTTTAGTTAAAACCAAATGCTCCAGCTTAGAAGAAACCCTACAACAAATTGACATTTATCAACAGCAAATGCAAACATTAAGGCAAAAAATCATACAAGAGGAACAACAATTAAGGCTAGTAATGGCACCCACCTATTTGCCTCATGACCGTGAAAGAGCTTTAGCTGAACAACAGGTATGTTTTGTTTAATTTGTATGATTTTTACATAAAAGATAATAGAAATTATGTAGGATTTTTCAAGGGAACCCATAAGGATTTTTTTTTTGTTCTAAAGAAATTAGAAAGGGTTAAGGTTCATTAGGTTTTTTTTTGGTCTAAAACTTTGAATCATCCAGCATTTTATTATTAAATGTATTTTACATAATTCAAACAATTTCATTATCTGCAAAACTAAGTATTGCTACAATCAGCTACTAACAGTTTTAATATACCAACAAATGTGTCAATAACCCTTGGCCGACAACTGTAATACATATTAGTAACGAAAAGAACAATAGTTTAAAATAACCTTTAGAATGCACGGTGGCTGCGTTGATGAAAAGTTTGTTTTAACATTTGGTTGAGTAAATTTTTTAATATGTTATATCTTCTTTTTTTCTATTTTCACAATCAAAAGTTTGTAATTATATTTTATTTAGCTTTTTCATATACTTATGTAAAAGACATTTAAACGCTGTAGTTGCCTACATCTCTTCAACCATAATGTGATCCCTAACATTTTTCATAACAACAGGTCGTCATTTAAAGAAAATCATAATAAAATGTCTTCAATAAAACTCATGTCAAAGATCAAGCTATGTTTTCCAAATATATCATCATCATCATTACTTTCATTGTCATTCATTTGTTTTTGTAATTGTGTGTTTTTTTCCGTGTTGGGTCATTTCTAACTTAAAAATACTTTAAACAAAATTTCATGTCATCCTCACACATCGTTCTCCTTAGTAACTTAATACACAAATGACACACAAAAATACTTAAAAAAATATAATATTTACACGTGATACGTGTCAAAAAATCGTTCCAACGACAAGTAAATTTATTTTCGTACATGATCATAATAATAGGCAACGAGTTTTTTCCATAAATTTTCAATCTTTTTAGACTTTAAAATACATATATAAAATTTTTTATATTTTGCCTTTAATAGTTGTTGTATTAGTTTGTTTTCTTCTTATTGAAAATTAGTGAACAATTAAACAGAAATTTTTCCAAAAGTGTGCTCTCATTTCTTTTGAAACTAGTACAGGCATTATGAGTTATAAACAAAAATTTCAAACTTGCAAGCAAAAATCACATCTTATGGATTAAAACTTTGTGTACATTATATGTAAATATTTGAAAAAAAAAGATTAGAAACATTTTCATTATGTATAAGAAAAAAAAATGTCACAGTAGTCTTATATATCTTTAAATTTAAGTTTTTATTGCAAGAACTTTGCAATTGAGGGTAAGTCATATCGATATTTATTACAATGGAACTTTGCTAAAGACCTTATTTTGTAAAACATTTATTTGTTGTTCGTAACGTTTTACAAAATAATGCCCTTAATTTCATATAAAAATTTGTTTACCGGAAAATATTTATTCTATATATATATTTACATAAAAACTATCTTCTTTAGTTACCTGAATCTATTCATAGTATGAAAACTTATTCATCTGTATTAAATACATAATTTAAAGTTGTTAATCGAACCATTTCTTAGACAGCACATATCACCCCGCATATCACCCTTCTATTTCACCTTAAATGACACGTATTACCTTGAATTCACTTCATATATTTTGCATTCATACACACATGCATTCCAACAATTTCATATCAAGCTGCTTTTGGTTAATTTTGAACTTCATTTTGGTTTTAGTTAATACATCTTCCAGCTTTAATTTAGTTAATGAATTTCGAAAAATTCTTATAAGTACAATTATTTTCTTTTTTTTTATATAAAATTTTTATGGGATTTTCATGGTTTAATTTTTAAGTTCTTTTATTTTGGTGGTTTTTATTTTTGACGTACAAAAAATATTTTCTTTTTATTTTTTCTTTTACAACAATTTCACTAAAACTCATTAAACTTTATAAAATACAAAACTGTTTAAAAAATCCACAATGTCAAAAACAAAAACCTGGTGTTGTTGCTCTACTCTGCTAAAACGGTATTGGTATAAACTGTTATATTTATTACTCTCTAATTAACAAAAATAAAAATATAAAATTGTAATAATCGATTTAATTTATTTATATTAAACATTAACCAAATCCTTGTGTTAATTTTGCTTAACTTTATATGCTTAACAACTACTCTCACTTACGCTCTCTTCCCATATATTTTGTACTAATTATTATGCGCCTCTACCTTTGTAATTTGCTTGTTTAAATAACATAAATAAATCTCCTTCACAAAAATAATTAAACAAATAAAATATAATGATTGCCTTCTTCTTTGTGGGGTTATAAATAATTATTATATGCTTGTATTTTATTATACACATAAAACTGTTATACTCTTCTACCATTATCTCCCATATGTCTTTGTTATATGAAATGCGTATATTTGTAACCTTGCCATTGTCTCAAAAATGCTAAACTACAACAATAAAAAATAATATAACAATAATAAAATAAATAAAATCAAATCATATAAATAAATGTAGGCATGTCGAGAACGTGTCAAATATCTGCACTCGAAAATAACCGCTCGTAACGAACGCATTAAGTTACTGATACATCGTGGCACGCCAGATGAAACTGTATTAGACTTATAGGCATTGAGTGCACCTCTCGTATTCTTTTTTCTAGCTTTAAGTCCTTGATTAAGCAGCCACCGCTAAAACAGCCAAACAAATAAGAAGAAAAGCCTAAAGCATTTTCAAGTATTCTACTGAGTTGTTTTATTGAATTTGAATAATTTAAGAAAATAATTCTTTTAAAAGCCAGCTCCCATAACTTTTAATAGAACTTTTTTTAATATTTAAATTTAATATTTTCACTTCTTCCAATTGTACTTGCGAAATGCTTTTGATACTAGTTTTTAAAGTTATAATTATATTTTTATTAAAATAAAACGATTTTTAATCAATTAAAAGATATTCTCTAATCCCCTGTTTTGGTATTCTTTATTTAGAGACTTTTGGTCAACTTCTTTTCAGCAGGATTTTTTGATAGCTTTGGTCTCATTAGCTTAGATAACATTTGTAAAATAAAAGTTTTGATTTTGATTAGGTCTTATTTAAACATATTTGTACAATCACCTAACTTTTATGGCCAATTTCCATATTATTTTTATTGCCAACGACTAGGCTCTCCGTGCATCTGTTGATGATATGCAACAAAGATATGATGTAATTGCCGCTTTGTCATATACTCTGGATCCACATTCGGTAGTGGCGACTTCATCGTCGGTCTCCATGATGCTCAAGCCCTCAAAATTAGGTCTGACCTATGCAGAAGTATTAGGAGGCCATACATCGCCCGAAGCTCAAACACAGACACAAAAGGGACAAAGTCCCGTTTATGAAAGCTCTCAAGAGAAGCAAATTTTCACAAATGAAAACGCAAACCCTCAAGTGCAGCAAAATATAACTACCGAAACATATACGGATGAATATGGCACTTTGCACACAATAGTAACCACAAAAGAGACCACCACCATCAGCTCTAGCACAAGTGCTAAAACCGAATATACAGCAAATATGGCTGGCGACTGCAGTCTGCCCAATGATTTCCAGGAAAACATACAGGTGGACGACGAATATGATTCTAGCGTTCCAATTCAAAGAGAAGACTTACATGAGCAACATGAACGCAGAAAACAACCGCTGGTCGGTAAGCAACATATACAAATGCCTAGAGAACAGAAAAGAGGCCGTTCACCTAGACGCAGACAACAGACGCAGAAACAACGCCAAGATCATATAAGAAAAGAGTTTGAATTGACAGAAGCTTCTCCATCAAGGATAACTGAAGCAAAAAGCACAACATCCAATTTATTGTTGCCAGAGCACGACAGAGGTCGCTCAAGAAGCCCCATATGGGTGCCTGGCTCAACATCATATGCTGAAGTATTAAGAGGTATTGAATTGGAAAGGCTCAGACAACAATCGTTAACGCAAAGCGAAACGAATCAGACAAGCCAACCCCAATTCGAACTACAAGAGCAGCAGCAGCAGCAAACAAATATAATTCCCAAGCAACAGCATTCACAAAAGGTGCAGGCGCCTTTACAAGAGACAAATACAATGATATACTACTCAGAAAATGCCACTGACACGGCACCATTGAACCCTGCAACACTACCAGATCATCAGCATACGGCACGGAAAGTAGTAGTTTCGACTGCAAATATAAATCCTAATGCAGCTCCTTACAGCAGTACGAACATTCCCATGACGGCTGAAGAAATACAAGCCACTTACTTGCAACCAGACTTGCAATTGTATCAGTCAATGTATGAAAATTTGACAGACAGTGAACAGTGGGGCTATGTGGCTCAAGCGCCGGTAATACCAGTCCAGCAAACTCAATCAGAAAACTTCTACGACCAAATGATGCAAGTGCAATATACACCACCGGCAGCTATAACACCCAGTAGCTATACTGGCTATCAATATGCCACACAGCCGGCACAATTCCAATTAGTTGCCACAACTGGCTTCTATCCCACTAACCCAAATCCCCAGCAAACTGAGTCATATCAACCAGTCTATGCACCCAACAATGATCAAATCTTTTACAATCAACAGCCCGACTCTGACTACCAACAATATGTCTTTGAACCCGCGACTCAGCCTCAACCAGAAACCGAGGACTACGAAATAGAATCGTTCAATAATGCAGTCACAACTATCGCTTCTATGCTGCAACAAACTACCGTAACATCTACAACCACCACTACACAACTGCATCAACAAACTGACGAAGTGGCTCTGTATGAGCCCCAAGAAATACAAATTGAAGAACCCATACCCGACTTGACGTTCGGTCAATTCGATGTTAATGAAATTGAAAACATACCACAAGAAACAATAGCGGTATCGCCGACCGATATTGCTACAGCGCAAACAGAAAATGTCACCCAACAGCCAAGCCAAACTCACTCCCAGGAGTATGTGACGTATGTGCCGGAACCATCATACCAACAACAAGCACAAATTATAGAAAAACCTGTACCGCAAGTAGCGGGTACTACTTATGCCGAAGTTCTATTCGGCTTGAAACATGGCCAACATTTCCAGCCATCCAGCCAACAACAACAAGTCCATGTTAAAGTTACAAAAACAACACCACAAGAACAACAAGCTAGAAGACAAACAACATCATCAAGCAATCAGACAATACAACCTGAAACGATAACGACAACTACCACAACGACAATGACGACATTGACCACTAAACCGCCTAAAACAAAACAAAAAAGATACGAATCTCCTAGTGAAAGTGCACGAAGAGGAGATAACAATCGCCATAAGACGCCTCCAGTGCGCCATACAGAGAAATTTATGAAAGAAATGAATACTGGCCCATCAAATGTTTATGGAGAGACCATGGTGGCAGAGTCAAAACCACAACAACAAAAGACAACACATACAAGCGCAAAAGCTACTACCATGGAAACATTTGACAAGCCTGAGGAAGTATATAAACCAAAAGCAAAGAAAATCAAAAAATCTCGAGAAGAAACCGCAAAACCAGTCTTATTACAAGACTTTTTAAACACCGAAAAACAACACTCGACTGAAACCTACTCACAATCCATTGAAAACAAACCGAAAACTGACACTGAAATCAAAAAGGACAAAAAAGATGTGAACAAGCAAAAACCAAAAGCACTTGCAACAGAAAAAGTTATTCCCTCGGATACTAAAGAACCTAAAAAGCCAGCAGCAAAACAAGAACCACAAAAAGAAGACAACACAAAGTCCTTAGCAGAAGTTGTTAAGGCTGAAATATCCGGCTTCATAGGCAAGCTGGTGCCCTCAAAGAAGCCCAAGAAAGACAACAACAAGAAGAACGAATTAGATGCAACACTTCAAACTCCTGTTGAAGATATCAGCGAATCTAAACCAGTTAAAGAGAAGAAGGATAAAGTCAAAACAGACAAGATAGAGCAAACAACCGCAGCAGTGGATGTTGAAATTACGGAAATTAAAGTTGTTAAAGAGCAAAATAAGAAAGATTTACCAGCAACTGAGATTTCAGTTGTTAAACCAGCAGAAACAAAACCAGCAAAGGACAAAAAGGATAAAAATAAGAAAAGTCGACAAGAGCAAACAGCTTCAGCTGATACTGCAGCCAGTCCTATTAAAGAGCGTAAGGAAAATGTCGAAAAGGATGAGGTGGCAGACGCTAAATCCGAAAAAGACAAAGACGATAAAACTAAAAAAGATCTGACAGATACACCAAACACTAACACTCCATCCTCAACTGCAGAGGTTGCCGAAACTAAATCTCTTAAAGGCAAAAAAGCTAAAAATAAGCCAGAACAAAAAGAAGATATTCCCGAAACCAAACCAGTAAAAGACAAAAAAGATAAAATTAAGAAACCAAAAGCTCCTCAATCTCCCACTTTAAAGGTTTCGGAAACTAAACCTGAAAAAGTAAGTGACAATCGAATGGTCGAAGAAAATGTTCTGCATTCTAAAGAAACCACTTTGAAAAACGCTACCATTCAACTTATTGAAACGGAAAGAGAAATCTTTGTAAACCAGCCCAGTCTTAAAGAAAATGAATCTGAAAATGTTCCCCATGCAACAGATGCCAAACTTGAAAAAACTCAAGACAAGGCGACAAAATCGACGGACAAACCACAAGAACAGACTAAAATCAATGAACAGGAAACACAATCACCTGAAAGAGTGAGTGTAGAAGAGCATTCTGAAGTGATCACTGGACCCTGTCACAGTACAACAATTTCAAAATCCAGTGAAACTATCGAATCCGGTGCTATACTAACAACAACAACAGTTACCAAACACATTAAAAAGAGAATTGTCACAATAATTGTGGATGGTCAAGAAAAAATTGTAGAGGAGGAAGTTGTAGATGATGCTCCCCAGGAAAATGTTACCATTGAAAAGATAAATTTACCAGAAGGCGTTGACTCGACCGATTCATGTATAACGAGCACCGTTCTAACATCGGGCGGAACTGTAACAAAAACTATTGTTACAAAAACCAAAAGTTTCGTAAAACGCATTCTAGAAAACGGCGAAGAAGTAATCGAAGAAGTGATGGAACATGAGCCACTAGTGGAACAGCATATTACCGATTTGCCAGTCACTACGGAAACAATTGTGCAAACTGTGTTGCAACCTCAAACTGCAGCTGAAGTCCAACCCCGTGATATCATTGAGAAACCAGTCAAACCTAAAGAACGGAAACATAAAAAGGAAGTATCCAAACCGCTTAACGAAGTTGAAACTACTGCACAACCAACTATAATTGATAATACTTTTGAAACTGAAGTGGCGCAAACGATACAGAAAACATCCGTAGAAATAGTTTCCGAACCATCCCTTGAGTTTGCACATCAAAAAGGAGACTTTAACTCAGAAACTGATTTTGATCACAAGCAAATGATAGAGACAAGAGTTGAAAATGTATTCCAGGATGACAACATGACCACAAGCATTATTAAGGACAATAGCGAAGAGGTTATGGAAGACACTGTACAGGAAGAAGCAAAAATAACAATGGAAAATATTGAAGAGCCCATTGCAAATGTAAGGCAGCCTTTGCTAAATGATATCGCTGAAACTGAAATCACCCCTGCTAAAGTGACAGAAGAACCACAAACTGTCAAAGAGGAATGTGCACTTGCTTACCCGGAAGCACCCATAGACACGGCATTTACCCAGATTGTCCAGGGTGGTACAATTACTAAAACTCTTACCACAATCACTAAACGAATTATCAAGAAAATAAATGAAAATGGCGATGAAATCATAGAGGAGGTATTTGAAGAAGAACCCCAAATAACCAAAACCACTTCCGAAATTCCACTAACAATTCAAATGTCTGATGACATTGATTCCGCCGACATGACTTCAACCACTACGTCTCAAGTAACTAGTGGAGGTACAATAACACGTACATTAACAACTATTACGAAACGTATAGTGAAGCGTATCAATGAAAAGGGCGAAGAAGTCATAGAAGAAATTTCGGATGAAGAACCGGTGATCGTAAAAGAAGTTTCCAAACTGCCAACAAAAGTTGAAACATTTGTAATGTCTAATGAGGAAAAGGCAAACGTTTTATCTGAACCGGGTCTGGACGGTCAAATTATTGAAGGCGGTTCCATAACACGCACTTTGACTACAATTACCAAACGTATAGTGAAACGTATTGACTCCAATGGTGAAGAAATCACCGAAGAGGTGTATGACGAGGAGCCAGTAGTAACGCAAGAAATTTCAGAAATTCCTACCACCACCAGAGCTACGGCTGTACACACAACGGACGCAGTGGCCGCAATGCCGTCACAAACCAACATAACCTCTTCACAAGTTATACACGGAGGTAAAATGACCAAAACCCTCACAACTGTTACCAAACGCATTATAAGCAGAATAAATGAACACGGAAAAGAGGTCATCGAAGAAGTTATTGATGAAGAACCCGTAATAAAACAAGAAGTCACTGAGTTACCCATAACCTCGGAAATTTCAGCATTAATAACTGCACCAGATGCACAAGAGTACTTTGAAGATGTTGATAAAGTTAAGGAGGAGGAATATTCATCAATTCCTACCATAATTGGACTGCAAAATATTGAAAAGGTTGAAGAAAAAATTCCGAAACCTTTCAGTGCGCCTCTGCAACCGTTTGAGGAAACGTCAGCGGCTAAGATAATTGAACCTCAAGATGATGTGCAAACTTTAGAGTTGCCAACAAGTGTGGAAATGCAACCATCCACAGTAAAAGATTCTGAAAGTGCACAAGAGCTACCAAGCCAAGAAGACCAGGATGGTAGTGGTGTAACTAAAACTACCATAATACGCACCACCAAAATGATTAAGAAAATTAAAACTGATGAAACTGAAACTACTGAAAACTTAGCATCCAACTTGATTCAACAAGTTGTTGAGCCCGAGTCGACGATTGATGAAATCCCTCTAAATAAAATCACAGAAGTGCCCGAAACTAAACCAGATGATCCAATAGAATCATCTGAAGTTCCGGATATTAATAATGAAGTAATAAAAAAGACTGTTGTACGCACTACTAAAATTGTTAAAAAGATTTCTCAAAATGCTCCACAAGAAAGTGTTTCCCTGGAAGAATCTTCTCAACAACTAAACGAAACTGAGCCAAATCTTAAGTTAGATGAAAGTCCAGAAACACCCTGTGATTCGGAATGTGCTGATATGCAGACTGCTGGTGGTGTGGTTAAAACTACTACAATACGTACCACAAAAATTGTGAAACGTAAATCACCAGATAGTGAGCTTTCTGAAGATGTTTCTTCTGAAACACAAGAACAACCCGAAGAAAATGTTACAATTGTTGAAGAGCCCAGTGAAATGGTAACCGTTACCAATCAATTAGATGGGGCCATTATTAAAACCACTACCATACGCACTATGCGTATTATTAAGAAAATCTCACAAGATGGCCGTATTGTAATAGAAGAGAGCGATACGCCCGATGATGTTATAGTTAAGAGTTCCATTGAATTCCCTGAAAGAGATTCTGAAGTTCAAATACCCTCTCCTACAATTTCACCAAGTAGCAGTAGTTGTAGTGCCCCTGTTGTTGATATTCCTAAATCCCAAGAAATAGTTTTGACAGGTCTAGCAAATGTTCCATCTGCTTTAGAAACACCTTCCTCACCAACTGGCATTAAAGTAATAGATATCGAAACAATACCCTTGAAAGCCCCACAGATCTCACAAAACACCTCGACCTTAGATCACACATCAACAATGACCACAACTACTACAAAATCATCGACGGTGTCCAAACTTAAAATGACCCAAAAGTATAGTTTTGAATCTGACGACGGTAAGAAAGTATTTTATGTAGGTGATGATTTAAGTGGCAAATATCCACCTGGATCTGTTCAAAAGATTTCTCTTATAACACACGAAGAGAAACACAAGAATCCCATTGTTAAAATGCATTTAGATTTCCCAGAAGTTAGTCTCAAAGTTACAGAAACAGTTACTGACAATTACGAACAGACAAAAAGAGATTTACAGCAAAGCGTATCCGAAGAAACTATTCTGTTAGTTTCAAACGATGAAACACCAGCGGAGAAACAAGTTACTGAACTCGAAATCAATAAAAATGTTAGTGATATAGCAGAACAGCTCGAATCTGACGACACTCCAGTTGTGCTTACAGCAGGCGAAACTCTAGTAGAGACGCAAATTGATGAACCAGTTGTTATTGAAGCTCAGAGCGAAGTTCCTAAAGAAAACCAAACGCTTAGGGAAGGCAGTAGGTCGCCTTCAGACAATAAGTTAGAAAATGTAGAACAAATTGAAACAGTACAGCAATCTAAAGTAGGTCTATCTGGGGACAAGGTCGTCGAACAAATAAAACAAGAAATCGAAATGACCGCTGAAGAAGAACAGCTTTTCATGGAAATTCAGAAGAAATTAGCTAAGAAAGATAAGAAAAAACGACCCGCATTGCCCGAAGAATTCCTTTTGGCTGAGACGTCCAAGGAGCCTTCACTCCTTGGCCACCAGCCAATTCCAGTTGAGCCAATTAGACCCCAAAAACAAGAAGAAGAGCAAACTATTACACTTCTTTCAACTACTAATGAAATTGTTGTTGTTCCTAAAGACAAGTCAACTGTCGATAAATGTGTTACCATGGTAAGCACCATAGAATCAGCTAAACAGCTTGCAACTAACCTTAGCAGTCCTAGTCCGTCCGTTTTATATTACGAAATTCCAAAATACTATTTGCCTCAATTGCTCTTGGCTGAACGCAGCTATTACGCACTAATCCAAAAGGGTAACGAGCAACCTACGAATGAGCAAACACCTACAATCGCATCGGTCACTGACACAGTAGCAGACGTAGAAAAGCCTTATGAGGCACCCCTGCAACCATTCCCTGACGACCAAACTAAACGCGAATTGATTGACCATAAAGAGCTGTCCAGTAACAGAGTCACCTCTAGCACTACAACAACACAAAATATTTACCATAATTTCGAAGTACCAAAATACAACGTTGTTCACTTGAATAATGCTGAAAAGACGTTGGTGCTCTCGAGAATGTCAAGTAATCAAACCAGTTTAGATGTGGAAGCTCCGGAAAATGCTAAACCTGCAACAACCGAGTCCCTAGAACAACTTGATAGAACTGAAGAAGTAATAAAAATAATTGAAGAAGCTGAAAATAAACACACTAACGACCAGCTCGGCACAGTTGTGAGCACACAGCATTTTGAAGCTCCTAAATATGACCTGAAGACCTTTAACAAGGTCGAATCAGAAATGATTTTATCTCAAACAACTGAACCCACTGCAAAACTAACTGAAACCCTGACAGACTCGGATGTTAGTCAAGAAGAAGTCAAACCAACTGTTTCTGTTAAGCAGCCAACAGATGAAATTGTTGAGGAAAATATTTCTCAATTTGAATCGCATATTGCTGCACCTGAAGCTGCGAAAATTATTAATAAAATCGAATCAAGCAAAGACAACGTTATAAAACCAGAAAATCTACAATTTTCTAATTTACAACCCATGGAAAATATCATACCCAGCGAAGAAAACAAAACGCCCACCCTCGAAGAAGCTAAACACTTCGAGGTACCCAAATACGATGTTAGTGCTTTCAATAAAGTCGAAGTGCAAATGATACATAATTTGGGACAAGAAAAACCTGGCACTGAACTTGATTCCAAGCAATTTATTGAACAGCCAGAAGAAAAAGATTCTGCGTTGCAACCCAAATATGATAACAAGCAAACTGAAGTTACAACTGATGAATTTGTAGAGCATGAGATTGAATCGAAGAAAGAATTTAATGACTTTGAAGTAACAAAATACGACTCAAGATCTTTGATTGAGGCTGAAAAGCGTATGGCTCTCAGCTTAACTGCTGCACAAACAATTCAGGTTAAAACTGAAGAAATTAACGAGCCAGAAAATTTAACTGGAAAAAATACTGCAGAAGAACTTCAAAAACCATTCACAGCTCCTCTACAGCCTATTCAAGAAATAAATAAATCACGCGTTTTAAACGACTACGAAGTAGTCGAAAGTATAAACACCGCAACAGAAACAACATTTGAAGTTCCTAAATATGATGTTGTGGCCCTCAATAAAGCCGAAAGTGAGTTGTTAATGCAAGTAAAGCCATCACCCAGTGATAAAACAATTGAAGAGAAGGTTGTAATACCTTGTCCAATTTCTCCTGAATCTATTCACCCGGAAACAGTTCAAAAAGTAATACAAATAGTTTCTGCTGATGTGCCGGAGGTACACAAAGAGATTCCTAAAGTTGCTTATGCTGGTCTGCCTATGGACGATTCTACGAATGCCTGGATGGACGTACTCGATGAGCCCATGATCTTTTCAGAGGACGAAGAGGAACTAAATAAACCCGAAAAAGTTGAAAAAACAGAATCCCAAATAGTTCAGTCAGAAGTAATAGAAAAAGTAGAGAGTCTAGAGACTCCTAAAGACGTTAGCAAGCCAAGTTATGCCGGTTTGCCAATAGATGATTCTACGAATGCTTGGATGGATGTAATGGATGAACCAATGACATTCTCCGATGATGAAGATGAAACAATAACAAGTCACAATGAAAGTACTCATGTGGAAGTTACTGTAAGCGAGATAATCCAGCCCAAGGCCCCAGCTGAACCAATAGTAGAAACAGTTGACCGCGAAGAGAAACCGGAAACTGTATCAATTGAAATGCAAGAAAAGCCTAAAGAGTCTAGTAAGCCAGCTTATGCTGGTCTTCCATTAGATGATTCTGCAAACGCTTGGATGGATGTTATTGACGAGCCCATGGTATTCTCTGATGATGAAGAGGATTTGGTGGAATCAGAAAATGTGAATGAAAGCAAAGACATAGAAATGGCAAAATTAGCTACAACAGAGAGTATATCGGAAGTTGTTGCAGATGCAGCATCAATTGAATCTCCAATAGCTGTGGCCCAGGAAGCTGTACCAGAAAAGTGTGGCTCACCATTTAAAGCTCCACTAGAGCCAATGAGAGATGTACAATCCCTTCCATCCACTCCAGATAATCAACCTCAAATAATTGATAATTTAGATGATTCCCCGCCAATTGAAATGGAAAATGAAAAAACTACAGACGATCATAAACACGAAGATTATGATGCCGTTGAAAAGGGCACATCAATTGTAGAGGAAAATGGTGCAGCATCATCAGAACAGACAGTGACTGAAACTCTTAAAACACATGAATTAAAATCAAACGAAAAAATGCCAGAGGCTCTTATTGTAAGACAAGAGGATGAACCTGTGACAGATCCGAAGAATGAATGGAGTATATCAAAATCTGTTCAGTTCACTGATGAAACTGGTGGCGTCGATTTGCCCAGCGAATCCATTCAGCCAGTATATGTTCAACTTACAAGTGGTATTACGACAACACAGTGGACCAATACGCCAGATGAGCCCATAGATCATCACCAAGACGAAAAAGCAATTATTGATACCTGGTCCAGTGTCTTAGAAGACAATACACCCAGTATTTCTTCTATCGCTCTCACATCGAAGCTATCACCCAACGCACCAGAATTTACTCCTTCGTATTTGCGACATGCCTTCTCGGATCAAACACATACTTTCTTGGCAAACGAAAGAATCTATAATGAATTCATACCAAGAAATAAACAGCCAACTAAACCACGCAGGCAGGAGAAACCGCAGCAATCGGCAAAGCCAAAGAAGCATTCAAAATCTCCTAAACACAGTCAAGAAAGAGTTCCCAAGCCAGAAAAGGTCGAGAAATTTTCCGATGTCTTTGAAACTGTACAATCCAAAACAGCAGAAGTTCATGAATCCAAAGCAGCAGAAGTTCAAGAATCCAAAGCCAAACCTGCACACAAGGAATCAAATGTGTGGCAATCAGTACCACATGGCAAAACTTATGCCGATATAGTGTTTGGAGAAAACGGACAACCTCTTGAACAGCAGCCAGAAATTGAAACTGCAAAGATTGACAAGGCCGAGGAGCACGTTCTGAATCAAGACGATAAAGAAAAGGTAGTGAAGAAACCATCACCAGATACTCACGATGAAACTAAAAAAGCCAAGAAAGATAAAAACAAAAAGGAGAAGAAACAATCACCGCCACCAACACCATCTAAAAACGATGAAAGTCTTAAACAGAAAGAACCCTGTGAAAAAGAACTTGAACTTCCAAAAGCTGCGACAGTTTCCGATGAGAAACCGACTGAAGATAAAGAAACCGCAAAAGTGTCTACAACCGAATTCTCATGGGCATCTCTGGTACAAAAGCCAGGTGAATGGATTGACAACACTTTGCTAAAGAAACATAAAATTGTAACAGCCGAAAAACAAGAAGATTCCAAAGAATCTAAGAAAAAAGAAGCGAAAAAGACAAAAGCGAAGACACAAGAACGTCTAGAGCAAAAGTCACAAGAACGCAGAGACCACAAGGACACGGAGAAAAAGGCGGCCATTAAAGAAAAGAAGGCTGCGGAAGAACAGAAAGTCTTCGAAGAACAGAAGATGAAGTCAAAGACACAAGAACGCAAAGAGCAAAAGTCCCAAGAACGCAAAGACCATAAGGGCTCAGATAAAAAAACAGCCATTAAAGAGAAAGTTACAGAAGAACAGAAGGGTCTAGAAGAACCCAAGGCTCTAGAAGAGCCGAAGGCTCTAGAAGAACCTAAAGATTTAAGAGAACACAAAGAATCAGAAGAACAGAAGGTGGTCCTAAAAGAAGACACAGAAGTGGCAGATGAACCCACAGGAAATATAATTAAAAAAGAAGTCACAGAAAAACAGCAACCTGTCGACGACACTTCTTCCACTTCTACTTGGGCATCGCTGGTTAAACGTCCAGGCGAATGGGTTGATAATATTGTAGCCAAGCCGAAGAAAACCGAAGCTAAATCACCCGAGAAGGCCGAACCTAAAAAGAAATCTAAAGACAAAAAATTAAGCAAATCTGAGTCAAAACCAATTTCCTCCGACGACTCGGATGAAAGTGACAAGTTATCGAAAAAACAGAAGAAGAATGCCAAACCCAAACAAGAATCCAAGCGGGAAAAATTAAGCAAAGAAACCCCTAAAGAAACATCTGAAGAAACTACGCCTCTAGTTGAAGAAGTAGAGAAAAAACCAGTTGAAAATAAACCCCAAGAAAGTTCCACTGCCTTCTCTTGGGCTTCTTTGGTTAAGAAACCTGGTGAATGGATCGATGACATTAGCCAACGAAAAAAATCGCCAATAAGATCTCCGGAACGTCCAAAAGCCAGCGAATCAAAACCAACTGAACCTAAACAGCCGAAGCAAAAGAAGGAGAAGTCACAACGCAAACATGAAAAGCCTCTACTTGTCAGTCAGGAAACGGATGCAAGTCTTCCTGAAAATGTCGTGGAAGTCTCCCCAACTGTTGAGAAACTTAAAGAAAATATTCCACCAGCAGTTCAAGAAAGCAACACCTTGACATGGGCTAAAATCGCAAGTCAAATCGATCACATGACAGACGTTGTGAAACCAAAAGTGGCCAGAGATATTAAAACTCCTACGATTGCAGCCAAAATTCATGACAGTCCGAAGCAAAAGTATAAATTAATTAAAGAACCGACTGCGCTGAAAGCTAAAACTCCAAAAGAAGTTGATTCTATTAACCCATCAGCATCCTCCTCCTGGACCGATATCATTAGCGAATCAACTACTAACCTCATTGAAGCTGAAAGGATTGTCACAAAGCCGAAACTTCTACGCGACAATGAGGACAATGATAACAAAACCGGTGTGGAATCCACAACTACATCTTGGATTCAAATGATCGATGAGGATGAGCCAACATCTTGGAAAGATATGATTGACGAAGAAGTTGAAATTGAACTACCACAAAATATTGATGCTGCTTTCAACATACAAGAAGTTGTTGAAAATATAAAGAAGACTTCTGAAGAGTTGAAAGAAAAGCCCAGTGAGAGCCCTAAGCAAATTGTCAGCGAGTGTGACGAACCTTTCCATACACCGCTAGAGCCCTATAAGTCCTTCGAGGTACCATCTAATATTGAAGTCGACACGGTGGTTGAAAAAATCACAATCGTTACCGAAAAGCCAGCCGTTATATCAGATCAACCAGACATTTATGCTGAAGACTCTATTGTATCCGAGCCTACACAGCCAATTGAGACTGGAGAAGAGGCCGAATTGAAGCATGGAAAACCTGCAGCCGAACCAAAGAAGACTGCTTATGCTGGACTTCCTATTGATGAAACTTCTAGCGCTTGGATGAGTGTAATTGAAGAACCGATGGTATTCTCAGATGAGGATGACGAAGTGGTTGTGGAGGAACCAACTAAATTTACTGATGAAAACTTAAAACTTCCTGATACAGATAATTTAAACGTTAAGAGTTCTGCTGCTGAGAAGCCTTTTGCCACGTCCTTGCAGCCACTAGATAGCGATAGTCTTAAAGAAGATAATGCTCCTGAAGAAAAATCAAGCAGTCACATGGAAGCTACATCCTACGCAACAAAGAATGTGGCTTATGATGAATCTTCAACTACTGATGAAAAAATAACTGAAGAACCGAAACTCTTGGACTCGGAAGATGTAGAATATATGACTTCAGCTGTTGCGAAACCATATGACTCGTCCTTAGAATCGCTAGATAGTTATGCACGTAAAGATGATAACGATTCTCCGAAGAGAATTGCTTATGCTGGTCTTCCTATAGATGAGTCTTCAAGTACTTGGATGAATGTGCTTGACGAGCCAATGTGTTTCTCAGACGAAGAAGAAAATATACAAACAACAATTACCACATTCGAAACTATAAAAGTTATCGAAGAAAGTACTCAACATGAAAAGCCTACTTCTACTCAAGGAATCGATGTTGAACGTGTTCCAGAAAAATTAGTTGAACAAACAAAGAAAACTGCTTATGCAGTTCTTCCTGTAGATCAATCATCCAGCGATTGGATGACTGTAATAGATGAACCCATAGTATTATCCGATGAAGATGAAAGTGTACAAACCACAACCACTATTACAACAACAGTTGAAGAAACATTATCCACAACCGAAAAGCCCAATGATGAATTACTTTCATATGAGGAATCGAACCTGAATCGTCCTACTTCTGAAGACACCAAAATATCCACATCTGCTGCCCATCCCAATTATGAGTCTTCCAATGTTCGGGTGGATGTTATTAATCAATCTATTGAAGAAGATGAATTGAAATCTACCAGTCTTGCCGAAAAGCCGTTTACCTCAACTTTAGAACCATTAAATGTTGATGAGCCCACAACAGCTGTTAAAAATAATGCACCGTCACTTGAGTTACTTAAAGCTGAAGAACTGACTTCTGAATCCAAGAAAACTGCCTATGCTGGTTTACCAATTGATGACTCGTCCAATGCTTGGATGGACGTACTTGATGAGCCAATGGTATTCTCAGATGAAGAAGAAGAGATTAGCACTGAAATTAATTTGGGCAAGGAGACAATGTCTGTTCTTAAACAATCCAAAGAAGAATCACTTAAATCAGAAGAAAAGAAACCAACACACATTGAGCCAACTCCTGAGGACTCCAAAAAGTCAGCTTATGCTGGCCTGCCCATTGATGAAACCTCAAATATCTGGATGGATGTTATTGACGAGCCAATTGTATTTTCTGATGAAGAAGATGAAAAACCATTTACTGTGCCTTTGGAACCATTAAGTTGCGATAAACCCAAAGAATCGCCTGGCACAGCTGTGGATCAACAGATTGTTGCAAGTGATTTAACCGTATCTGACGAAACTTCTTCCCATGAAAAGCATATAGAAACCTCGGTTACAAATATAACAACTATGAAATCAAATGAAAATGTTCGACTACCCAGTGAAACTATTTCTGAAGAGGTCGAAAAACCTGTTGTACTTTCTGAAGAAACAGATACAAAAGCATTTAGTTCGCCCTTGGAACTGATAGGCAGTGATGAAATTTCAGAAACAAACAAAACTATTCAAGAAGATATTGTAAAATCAACTGAAGTTGTTGCAACATCAACTATTCAGTTGACTAAATCTGAAGAAATCAAAAACACAGAAAATGTTAAAACCAATTACGCTGGTCTTCCTATTGATGAGTCTTCTAATGACTGGATGAAGGTCATTGATGAGCCAATAGTATTCTCAGATGAGGAGGAGCAAACAGAAAGTAGAATGCCAACAAGTACAACAACGGATACAAATCTTAACGTGACAAGAGAAGCTGTTCAACCTAAACAAACTGTTTATGCCGGTCTGCCTCTGGACGAAACTTCTACTGACTGGATGCACATTGTCGATGAACCGATAGTATTTTCTGAAGATGAAGAAGCAATGCAAGATCAATCCAGTGTTTGCGAAAAACCTTTTGAAGCGAAATTAGAACCCGTGCAGATTATCGAAACTGTTGAAGAAGAAGAATCCATTGCGACGAATTCGCAATCTTCTATTAGTTTTACTACTCAAACTGTTACAACTACAATAACTGAATCTTGGTCGTCAGAATTATTGCAAGACCAAAATATTACTAAAATGCCGCAAAACGTTGAAATTGGCGAGGACAACATGTTGGAAATCTCTGAGGCTAAATCAGCTGTTAAAACTACAGAAGATGTTGCAACTATTGATGATGACAACAAAAGTTTTGTTTCTAATGTAGAACAAAAACCAGCTGCAAGTATTGCATCCACAGAGATATCAGGTAACGCTGAAGAATTTCTTAAAACAACTGAAATTGCCTCTGGATCCTTCACAACTTATGCGAATATTCTTAAACAAACATCAGAGTTTATTGATTTAGAAAAGAAGAATGCCGACAAGTTGGATTTGGCTGTTCCACATTCTGAAGAAGCTAATGAAAAGGAGAAAGCTGTGCAAAAGAATGTAAAATCTAAAAAAGAAAAGCCCAAAAATAAGGACAGAAAGAAAGAAGAGAAACAAAAACAAAAAGAAGAACATGTCCAAGAGCCAGAAACTACAAAACATGTATCACTGGGGGTTGTGGATACTAAAGAGATCGTGGAAATTGGCACAGCAGTTGACGAGCCTCGTCCTGTTGAAACTAAAACAGCTGTTGCTGAAAGTTCTGCCACAACAACAACTACGATGTCCTGGTCTTCAATCGTTCAACAACCTGTGCTTACTGAACCTGCAAACGAATGTGATGACATTCCTGAGCAAACCGATTCTGTAGTTGATGTGGTAAAACCAGCTACTGAGCCCAAAAAGAAGAAGCCAAAGAAGGAGAAGAAAGAAAAAACAAAACCTGTTGAACATTTCTCTAAGACAAAGGATGATATTATGGAAGACGAAATAAAATATCCAATTGTTGAGCCTGTAATATCTGAGCCTGTGGTATCTGAGCCTGTGACATCCGAAACTGCAACATCTAAGCCAGTGATATCTTCAACTACGATAAGTTCTGAAACTACATCTACAATGTCGTGGTCATCAATTCTACAGCAAGCACCCGAACCTTTACCAGACGAACCGAAGTCGAAACCAGTAACCACCCAGCATGTTGAAGCGAGAAAAGATAAAAAGCAACCAACCAAACAACAGAAACCTATTTCAGCAAAACAGATCACTGAAAAGCACGTTATGGTAGAAAATGTTCCCAAAGAAGTTAAAAATCGAGTAGAAACTACAGTTTCCGAAACAGTAGTTCGCGTTCCTTCTACAACAGCTGCAACTCATACAGACACTGTGGCAACAATGACTTGGTCAAACATACTTCAGCAAGCTTCAGAGCCAATAGTTGAAGATATTCCAGCAGCCAGCGAAAACAGCTACGCCAAACCGCAAAAAGATAAGAAGAGTTCGAAGAAGAAGCAAAACGCACACCAGAAGCCTGAAATTAGACAGGGTGTAAAAGAAAAGCCTGAGATTGTGGAGACAATAAAGGAAAAGTCTGAAACTAAAGAGAAAATAAGTCAAAGGCCTGAACTTGAAGAGAAAATAAAAGTAACGGCAGAATCTGATGTCGTGTCTGATATCGATGATACGACTTGCACAAAAACTGCACAAAACATTGAAGAGTCCACCGAAACTACTAAAACCTTGACTTGGTCTCACATCTTACAACGAGCTCCTGAACCCAAAGCCGAAGACTTGCAAAAGCCTGTAGTTGAGGTTAAGGCTGTCGAAGTCGAGAAACCAGTTGTGGACCACAAAAAGGCTAAGAAACAGCATAAGAAGGAAAAGAAGCAACAATCAAGAAAACATCATGTCGAGAATGTCGAACAAGAGCAAGTTCAAGAAGTAAAGGAAACATATCGTGCTGAAAAATCAAAACAAGTGTCCAAAACCAAAGAACCGAATTCTTTCGAAGTTACCTTGGCTGACAAAAATGAAGCTCCTAAATACACTGGCTTATCGTGGTCTGCCGTTGTTAGCCGCAATGTGGCAACTGTTGCTAAAACTGCGCCAACAGAGCCTTCGGTGCAAAGTGTTGCAGGAACTCTTGTAACTCCTTTGGCTACTGAAACTGTAGAACCGAAGGTAACCGAAGAAAAGCTGAAACAAGAAGTGTTAGAGAAAAAATCAGTAGAAAGGCCTAAAAAAATACAGAATGTTGACACAGAATTGACAATGAAGGACGACATCATCGAAAAGTTTACTGATGCTAAAGAAGTGGAAACCATTGAAGCTGTCCTTGAAGAGACATGTCTAGGCGATACTGATACTGTACAAAAACCATGGTCCGAGCTTGTTAGCGACGACGAATGGGAAGATAATGTTTTGACTACTTATGAAGTTCCAGCCCCTCACACAACTGAAAGTATCAAGATATCACCTCAGCAAACTCCAGAACGGCATGCATGGAGCTCCACTAAAACTTGGTCAGATATTCTGAAAGAGAACATGAATCAAACTTTCGTTGATGCAACTACAAAAACTTCTGTTGAAAGCAAAAAGATAACAACAGATTTCATTCAAAAAGAAAAGCAAAAGCATTCGAATCGCTTTGAAAGGAGTAAACAAGAGAAGGCGGTAGTGGATCATAAACCACAAGCCCACAAAGTTTACGAACAGAAGCCAACCTCGGAACAAGAAAAACCTGCCAAAACTAAGAAAGAAAAGAAACACAAGACACATACAAAACCACAAGCTTTTGTGGAAAAAGAACAAATTGTGTTCACAACTGCTGCTGATAAAGATGAAGAGCACGTTTCACACTTCTCAAGGGATACAGAAAATACTACCGAAGATTATTCTTTGGAAGATGTGGACAAATTTGAGGAAAAGAAATCATGGGCCGATATGCTCGATGAAGACGAATCTGATTACTACGACATAAAAGAAAATGTAACAGAGGATTATCCCTATTCTTCGTCTTCCGAACCGATCGTAACACCTAAAGAAACTGATGTGGAAGAACATACTTTCCTAATTGATGACCTTAAAAAAGAAGAACCCGTTGTATTGAAAGAAGAAGAGGAAGATACTATGATGCAAACACAAATTGCAGAAGATGTCATTGAAATGTCCACTAAAGAAATCACAGATTACACGAGCGAAAATAAGCCATTCACTGCTCCCTTGCAACCTCTTCAACCTGTTGCAGACGGACAGGACGAAAAGGCATCAATAAATGCAGACAATGTAAATACCGAAGAACAAACCATAACCGCAACTCTGGTAGAAAGAGATATTGAAATCGCTATTGAAGCATTTGAAAAACCTGAAACTGCGAAAATTCATTTACCTGAACCTGAAGAACTTGTCACTTCCAGTGAAAAAGATGCTGCGGTTACATCTCAATTATTCGTTGAAAATATTGAAAAAGAGAAACTGCCAGTTACAGTGGAAACTTCCCAAAGCGAAACAGTTGTTTGTACAACTGCTCCTCAGTCTTCCGAAATGCCTGAAGACCAAAGCGAGAATCGTATTGAAGAATTAGACGCTTCATCGATTGTATCAAACGTTGAATTAAAAACAGAAGTTTCTCCTGAAAATCAAGAAACCGACATGTTAGAAGATTTTGAAGTAGAAACTATAATCGAACAGCAGCTTGCCGAACATCCTGAAATGGCCGGGCAAACAGCAGGAAGTCCATATCTCAGATCATGGTCTGCTGCAGCGGCAGAAGTAGAACGACAATTCTGTGTTGCACCCAAACCTGTTGACAGCACAGTCATTATCCAAGAAGCAACCCGGAAAGCTGAGAAAGAAGATCCAGCAAAAGAGATTGAGCTACCAACTATCCGGGAAATGACAATTACAAGTTTAGTTTATGACCAGAAAACCGATGAAGATACCGTTATTGTTTCAGAAGAGTCCCAAGAGCCTGCGCATCAAGAGGAGATAAAAGAAGTTGTACTACATGACATGGAATATAAAAAGAAGGATGACACTTTGAAAGAAATTTCTTCCCACAAAGAAATAACAGAAGTTCACAAAACTTCTGACACAATTTTAGATGAAAGTCAACCATCCACAAAGAAGAAAGAGAAGAAACAAAAAACCGAAAATGTTCCAATCAACAATAACACTCCTCACGAACTCGAACAACCAAAAACAGAATCCAAATATTTGGAGAGTGATAAAATACAAACCACATCAGCAATTCCATTAACAATGTCGTGGGCTGCCATGTTGAAAACTAATGCAGAAACAGAGTCACCTTCAGATGATGCCATAAAAATTAAAACTGCTGAATTTATCAATTCTGAAAATCAACAATCGGAATTCGTTAAAGAAACTAAACACGAAGAGGCCACTAAAGAAATTGGTGCTGATGAAGACGAGCCGACACAAAAGACAGAGAATGCGCCAGAAAATGTCGAAGAAGTGACAATTATATCAACAGACAGTACACATTCTTCCAAAGAGAAGAAGAATAAAAAGGAAAAGAATATCAAAAAAGAAAAATCTGCTATTGAAGATGAAGGGGCTCCAGATCAACAGATGCACCTGGAACCTAAAGAGTTGATTGATGACAACTCACAACCCACACTGTCGTGGGCTGCAATGCTCCAGGAGAATATTAGCCTACAGCAACCAGCTGACAAAAAAATGCAGCCGGATATATTCGATGATTCCATAAAGTCTGAAACTGAACAACATCAGAAAGTGGAAGGGGAACCTGCAACTGCTAAAGTTGCAGATCTTTTCGAATATAAAGAAATCGAGACCACTGAAATTAGCTCAAATAGAAACGAAGACGTTAAACAATATGTTGTCGACTTCAGCTCAGAAGATCTTCCAAAGGATGACATTAAATATCGAACATTAGATTTCATTAACTCTGAAATACAACAGTCTCAGCAAATCGTCGTTGTTGAAGAACTACATGGCAGGCGTGAAGAAGAGCTAAAAGACGACAAGGTACCAGAAGAAGTTCTTATTGAAAATGCTACAGAGGAAACTAAGCCACAAGTTGAAATGCCAGTTGCAGTAGAAGATGATGAACAGGTTTCTGCAGAGGCAAATAAGCAGCAACAACAAATTCCACAAGATCTTACAAATGCGTCTGACGAAATTTCCATAACGTTGTCAGCAGATAGTCAAGTTTCGAAGAAGAAAAAAGAAAAGAAACCCAAAAAGGTAAAACAAGCCGATAGTGGCATGACTCCTTTGGAATATGTCGCCGAACCAGAACAACACATTGAAGCATCAAGACCTGATGAACTACCGACCGTCTCAACAACCCAGTTTACCATGTCTTGGGCTGAAATGTTGAAAGATAATGTGAATTCGGAGGTATCCTCAAAGGATAACGTTAAGCAACAAACTGTCGATTTAATCAAAAATGAATCTGAAAGTCAACAACCTCCAACCGTTGAAGTTCAAAAACACGAAGTCGAAAAGCCACAAATCGTAGACGCTTCAGTGTCCATAACTGAAACAAATAAAGAACAAATTCCACAGCCTGAGCATGTCTCTCAAGATGCATCAGAAATCACTCAAAAAGAGTTGGATTCACTAGTAGAAGACAAGCAACATCCTAAAAAGAAAAACAAAGAAAAGAAACCCAAGAAAGGAAAAGAAGCTGTGGAAGCTAAAAAGGAGGTTATGACGCAAGAGTTTTCCAAAGAACCTAAAGAAGCACCAACAACAGAAATTGCGGTGCAACATGTTGAAACCACAATGAAAGATTCAGATGAGACCAAACTTGGAGCACAAACACAAGCAGAGACTCAGCAATTTGTTGACGTCAAATCGCAATCCACAACAACTACAACAACACACCTTAACTTAACTTGGGCTGCAATGTTAAGAGAAGGACTTGGCGCTGATCAAGTTCCAGCACATGACAGCAAGTCCCAAACTGCTGATTTTATTTTGACTGAAGCTCAAGAGCAACAAAAACCTTTGACAGGTGCCCTAAAGGATGTGCCAGAAGAGTCAACAAGAGAAGTTCCAAAATCTGTAGCTGAAGCAGAAGATAAAGAAACCGAATTTGCCGAAGTAATAGAGTCACAAAGTTACCAACTTGAACAACCAAAGCCCATAGAAGTTTTGTCCAAAGAGCAACAGCTTGAAAATCCTGTAACGGAAAATGTGACTGAACGTGCTATTGACGCAACTCAATCTGAAGAAAATATTCATACTGAAGAATTACAAGTTCATACAACTGAGCCAGAAATTAACTACAAAAAGAAATCAAAGAAATCTAAGATCAAAGATCCAGTGAAACCTAAAGTGGACATGCAGCCCGAAAGTGCTATATCAGTGGAAATTGTGGTGCCTCTACCCACAACAACTGAGGCCCCGAAATCTGTGTGGTCCTCTTCCGAAACTTATGCCGAAGTTGTGCGAAAATCAGGTCTGGTAGATGAGAGCAAAGTCTATTATTCATCTGATGCCAGCAAAGAACCATCTCCAACCACTGAAGATGTCATTGAAACTAAAGATTTTGTAGAAGCATTTGAAATCGATAAGTTCAACGAGCAACCTACTGAAGAAGTTTATGATTCTACGAATTTACCACAGAAATCATCTCCCGAGTCTACTGAAATGGTTTCTGCTATTGAAAGAATCGTCACTGATCTTAAAGATAGCGAATGGATTGCTTCCGAAGAACCTGCATCAATGAGTTGGCGCGATATGGTGGAATCTGACAGTGAGCAACCAGTGTCGTTACAAGAAAGCGCCCCATTTTCCGCAATAGTACAAAAGACTGTACCCATTCAACCAATAAACGTTTCTACTTCAATAACTGAAACAATATCGTCTACAGTTACTACCAGACCTTCTCGTAAACAACAACATCCTGACATTAAGGTAACTCAAGCTCCTCAGCAAGAAGATACTGGTGTGGCCCAAACTTCCGAATGGCAAACAGTAAGATCCAGGTCACGTTCCAACTCACAGCGTGCGAGATCTCGTTCCAACCAATCAAGAAAATCCATTAAAATATTGCCTAAAGTCAATAATCAAAAGCCTCGGGAAATACTGGCCAAATCAGTTCAGCCTGAACAACAGCAATTCGAAGAAACTGATTTGATAACTAAAACTGAGGAACACTTGCCGGAACAGCCTGCAGTTAATCGTGATATTGAAGACCCAGTAGAAGTTATGCCAACACTACAAACAGGCCTTACTTGGGCTGCTATTGCTGCACAAAATGTTCCGCAACCGGAACAAAAAATTCGTATAACAACAGCTGCTGAAGCTCAAACTGCTGTAAAGAGCAAAGATATTGTTCCAGAAGTTGGAAAGCCTTTAATAAGTGTCAAAATTGATCCCGAACGGAAGGAAAAGAAACAAAAGCAGAAATCTAAAAAGAAATCTGAGCACAGCGTCTCTCCTAACAGAAGAATTCTGGCTGAAGAGAAGCCAAAAATGCATTCCACTGAAGGCAAAATAGAAAGAAGTGCACTTGAATTACCTGAAAAGATAGACGATTTATCTGAGGTACTTCAGCACACTTCTCATACAATAACAGTAGAAGAAGGACTTTTCCAAGCAGCTGATAAGCCTTTGAATTCAAATGAATCTCTGACGGAACAATTTTTGAAAAATGAAAGGCAGTCACAGGAAGATACTGGTTTTCTGTCACAAACTTCTTACTGGTCCGCTACTTTGAAACGTGAGCAGACTCCTCAGGTAGCTGAAAACATAAATATTCATGCGCCCGACCAGACAGTTTGCGAAGTTTCGGTCAAATCTCCAGCAGACACACCAACGTCTTGGGCAGCAATTGTTCAGACCGAAGAAACAGTGTTTGAACATTCCAAATCTATAAAGACGGACAATAAACCTGAATCAGAATTCGTGCCAGTTAAAAATCAGGAATCGGAAACCAAAGAATTTACTTCCGATGAAACGGAATCTGTAGATCCAGCTAAATCTGTAGAAGATATTGTTCCGATTGTAGAAGAACCTCGAACATTTGAATCGAGTACAATTGATGCAGCTCCAGAAAATAAAATTGAAATTGAGCTGCCCACAGAAACTGATTTATCCGCTGTGGAAAGTGATGAAATAAAAGAAGCTGCAACTTTAGAAGCTGTTGAAAAAGAGGCGTTGCCCGATGAGCCACAAAACCAATTACAGAATGCTCCGATTGTGGTTGAAACAGCTGCAACCGTAGAACCCCGTACAACGGAACAGATTACAATTGAAGCAGTGCCAGAAACTAAAAACCAAATCGAACTATCCCCAGAAGATGAAGAAGTTAATGTTTCAACTCTGGAAGCTGAATCCGTTGCAAAGGAATCATTGCCTGACGAACTAGAAAGCCAAATAAAGGAAGATGATAGTTTTATTTCACAGACATCGTACTGGTCAGCAACATTGAGACCAGACCAGAAAGAGAAACATCTAGAAATGAATACTCAAACAGAGCAGCAGGATGCTGAAGTGGAAATTCCAGTAAAATCTCCAACAGAAACTCCTACATCATGGTCTGCTCTGATAAAAACCGATGAAAGTGTATTTCCACAACAGCATGAATTACCTGAACATCCAACAATTGAAGACAAACCAGTTTCTTGGTCTTCTGTAGTTGTAAGCAAATTAACAGATTTCCAAGAACCCAAATTCCAAGCTGAACAATCTGCTGATAGCCAGGATTCCAAAATATATCTTGCAACTACTGTAACAACGCATAAGGATTTACCAATTGAAACATTCGAAGAAATAACTTGCAACGTTGCTATGCCTGACGTAACATCTCAAGAAGAACATCCCGCTGAAAGATCGGAAGAAAGCACACCTCTTGTAGGTGTAAGTCAACTACCGGATTTCCAAGCTCCACAAGATTCCAAAATATATCTTACAACTACCGTGATCACGCACAAAGATCTACCAAGTGAAGCAAGTGTAGAAGCAACGTCGACTGTAACAAGACAACTGGAGCTTCCAGTTGAAAAATCGGAAGAAAGCACATCTTATGTCACTACCACTGTCACAAGTCACACATATAAAAGCCAACACGATTTGGATGAACAGTCGCCATATATTTTCACGGTTACCAGTCACACCGAACCGTCCGTAATACCCGAACTAACAGAATCGGTGCCTGAACAAGAGAGCATGGCTTCTCATGAATGGGTAGTCGTGTGTGACGAAGATGTTAAGGAGCTACAACAAGACGAGTTGCAACATAATCTCTATCTAGAGGTGAATAAGTATTGGACAACGAAATATGAATCCTACGAATATGCTCTCACAAAACAGAACGAGAAAGACAATAAGACAAGTGCTGAAATAAATCAGCAGCAGCAGCTTTCTCTTCCAGAAAGCAACCGTGATGTCAGTGACGACGCAAATGCCCCATTAGTACCCTCTCTTAACCTCGATGAAGTTAGTTCCGAATTTCTTACTGCTGTAGAGCATGTGGAAGAAAGTCCTTTGCCCCACCATCTGCGTACAGACAATTTCCTTAAGCTTGTCTCTTATTACCAACTTGCTTCTCGCTATGACTTATATCTGGCAACATTAGCTATCTCTAAGACTGAAGAACCGCCAATAACCTCTGACATTTTGAAAAAGACTGATATAGGGCCTATAAGGCCAAACGAACTTAGCACAGATATAGAAGAAGTAGTAGATAACTTACCCCACAATTTGTCCTTGGATAGTTGGATTTCTAACGACCTAAAGCCTAATAAAGTTAGAAGTGTGTTAGAAAACGAGAAACCTGTAGCTGTAAGTGACAACTTGGAAATCTCTTCCAATTTAGAAACTGATGACAAAGACAATAAAGACGACATAAAGGACTTGGAAAAGAAAGTTGACGACACCAACAACACTGACAATGATGACGATGACGACGAGGATGATGACGATGACGAGAATGGTGCGAACCGAACAGATGTATTGGACTTACTTAAACCCAAAGACGATGACGATCATAAGGGTGGCCCCAGTAGTGATAGTAGTGGTCATGTAACGCCAACGCCCGAACATGATGTAGACAAAGGAGCCTATCACGGCTCCTGCTCTACACAATATATGTCCACCGATTTACCAGGCGGCATAGGGCATTGGCGTGACCAAAGTTCCTATTTAGCTTTGGAAGGTGAGGAAGAAAAACAATTGGATTTAGCGACTGTAAAAGAACTAAAAACTACTGCTACAACTACAACTTCACAAAATATTCCGAAAACAGACCCTATGCTCTCAGAGAATACACAAATCCCCACAATCCCCCCACCTGCTGAAGCCATCCCAAGCCAATCCCCAACCCCATCCCCATCCCAAAATACCAGCAGCTCCCCCAATCAAAATGTAAGTCTTGCTTGTAAACTAACACCATTAGCTAAAGCTACTACTACTACCATAATAAATGCGACGGCGAAGACAACAGCGGCGGTCCAGACAGCAGCAGCAGCAACTGTGGCAGCTGTTTTGCCAGCAGTTGTGGGCTCTATAGTCCCTGCCGTTGTAAGTGCGGTCAAAGCAGACACAACAACAACAACAACAACTACTAAAGATGATGACAGTTCAACAGCAGCAGATACAGTAGAGTTAACACCATCAACAAGTACAGTTACAAAGACTTCCACAGTCTCCACGACACCAGATACTTTAGGTGAAACAGTTAAAGTATTAGATAATGTAACAGAGCCAACACCCACTCTGACAGTGGCAGGCCCACAAACCCAAACAACCACAACAACAACGACAGTTACGGATGAAGTTTATAGGCCCGAGTTTATTGCCACACCTCCTGAGGCAAATGTCATTAGACGTACCACTACAACGACAACAGTAACAACAACCACCCTTAGCGGTACGGGTATCGGACTCGGCCGCCACCAGCAGCAACAACAACAGGCGAAGGTGATAATAACGTTGAGCATACGTTTCTTGCTAATTTTAATAACAACCGCTTTTCTTTGTGGTTTTGGTCTCTGTTTATGGCTTTTCAATCATTTTAGCTGGTGTGAATAATGAAAATTTGAATCACCATAAAAAAAACAATATTTTTTTTTGTATAAGAAAGAATGCATAAAATTTGTTTCTTCTTTAATTCATTCCCGTCAATTTCGACTAACATAATTTTAATCTCTAACAAAAAAGCTGAAGGAAAATTAGAGAAAAGATTTCAAATACTTCCCAAAGAAATCCATTTAATTGTTCATGTTTAATTTATAAATAAATTAAATTCCTAAGAGAATTATTTACCTGCTACTGCAAGAGATGAGTACGACGGAGGCGGACGTTTGTTTGATTTGTTTGCAACTGAAATTTAACTCTCATTTTATTGGCATAACTTTCATCTTCCCAACTGCTCGCGATGTCGGACGTAAATGCTGCCTGTAAAATAAATCCAAAGCGTTCAATAGTAGTTCAGTTTAGACACAAACCCATGATCAAATTCATTTTGAATTTGTGTCTTGACTGCATAAAAACCAAATCAATTCCATCAAGAGATACGTCATGAAGAACGACTATCAAACGATACGGAAGCGAATGCCTGGTGACAACGAATCCATGGCATTACCGAACTTTAGCCGTAAGTAATTTGATAAGTTCTGTTCCATATGGATAATGTTGATATTTATTTTTGGATGTTGTTGGGAATAATCGAACAGTGCAATAGATTTCCCAAAATCTCAACAATTTGAAGAATAATTTGGTATTGAACAGGCATAGGCGGCACAGGCACAGGCATACGGATGCTACATCAAGTAATTTGGGAGGACCGGTTTGGATTTTTATAACAAATAATTTCAAGTCTTTGCATCAAAACCATACGCGATGGTTTGAGTCATTTGTGGTTTATTCGCTTGACATGCAAAATTTAATTTTCTATTTATTTTTATTTTTGGCATGAAATTCATTATTTAATTTGATGCAAAGACGAGCAACTTATTTAACAAAATCCCGAGCCATAAAAACAAACATTGAATTGAACAAACATTCGCCTGTTTGCTGCAATATTCCGTAATGAAGTCTTCCTACTTGTCTTTCTCGAATTTTCCTTCTTCCCTCGTATTATCGTATGTATTTATGAATGTATGTTTGTTAATATTTCTATAAAGTTAATTATACTCTAATGTAGTGTGTTTTTTTTAAATATTGATTTTTATTATAATATTTTTTTTTTAATTATAATTTCTTTTATTATAATTTTTATTTCTTAACGATGATAACTTGAAAAGTCATTTGAAAGCATAATTGTTGTGATTAAATCATTTGAAACATTTTGCACTTTTTATATAATTTTAATTTGATTTGATTTGATTTTGTTTTAACGTTTCATTTTTTCTTATAATTATTAATTAGTTTTGTTTAATAACCCCATTTATTTCGTTCCTTAAAATGGTAAAATGTGTCCTTATATTTAGTTTTAATTAAAAATGTAGTTTTTATAAAAAAAAAAACAATATTTATAAATAAAAACTAACAAAAAAATGAAAAATGAACTAAAAGAGTTAATTTAACCCCTTTAAAACCGTAAAACAAAAGCATGTTTAACTTATTCAGCATAATCCAGTAGTTTGTTCAGTTGAAAATTGTTTACGCCTGTTGTTGAGCTTCCAAATCTGAAAAAAAACAAGAAAACAATAAAGCAATTCAAATAAAAGTTCATAAAATCTGGACGTCATCAGGAGATTTGAAAGGAATAGGAAGTTTTGAAACCCAGCTTTTTGTAAAACTAAAAAGACGCTGCCAAATTCTCAGGCATGCCTGTCGTATAGTCACCCTTATCGTGTTTGGCGTATTCGCCTTTAAAATTCGCCAATTTGTAAAAGATTAAAGACAAAAAGCAAAAGTTTTCTTTAATCTATTACAACATGTCGAATTTAAAGATGATTATTTCAGACAATTTCAGTCCCCCCAGTTATTGGGGAAATCACCCATGAATTATGGGATCAAATAACGCCATCGATATCGATGGAAATTTCAAAACAATTTAGAAAAAACAATTCAAAATGCCACGGACAGCGGAACGCAGAGTACCGAAGTTTCCAAAAAACGAAAATTTCAAATTTAAAGACAGATTAGGGGTGATTAATTTTCTTTGGCGAACGGCCATTTTTAACAGCCTCTTGCTGTTTTCTAGGTCTTAGAGACTAGTCACAGGACATCAGCTGTCGACAATCGTTGTCTACAACAAGTGCGTAAATTCTTATATTTGAATTATTTTTGAGTAATACAAAAAAAATTATTTAAAAACCCAGTTTTATTTTTAATTCTGTTTAAAAGAAAATCTTTTTTTTAAGTTTTTGCTTTTAATTATTGATATTTGCTTTTAATTATAATAATTTTTTTTCTTTATAAAATAATCGAAAATTCTTTTATTGCATTTTCACATTGAAAGTGACAATAGAAAATATGAATTTATTTCTCTATGGCGTGTCCTTCGCCTGCAATTTCCTGAAATTTTAAATAACTTAATTTACAGTTTTTGAATAACATTTTCAATGATTTCGAAATAAATTTGAATGAAATCTTAAACAATTAAACTTTTCAAAATCCTAAGAATTTTTTTTTTTTGTAGAAATCATTTCAAAACCGGGTGTTGTTCGTTTATATTTTCGTTGCGATATGATAAATACGAGACTGCCAAAATATTTCTCTGATTTTATTAGCAGATTTAGAAAAAGCTCAGCACAGGCCGGTAAAATTTTTCAACTAAATATATAAATTTTTATTTTGAAAAACTAAAAAACAAAGCACCAGACACACACATTGAAAGCAACACATACACAACAACACCGTACGTGTAAGTACGGCAGTAGCACTTTGAAAAAATAAAAAATATGTACAATTTTTGTTTGTTCCTAAATTGCATTTGTAGACATATTAAAAAAAATATTAGGGTGGTTCCATTGGTATGCATTCTGTTGTTGTAGGCCATAATTATTGCTACTAAAAATTATTTGCATAATATTTTGAATATTACAATTAAGCTAAAATATTTTTTATTGGCTCTTAAATTAATGGGTGAATATATTTTGGACTAATTTTAGCTCAGTTTTTTTCACTAGATTATTATTCCTCTATATATGAGTCCACGTTGAGGGGTCAAATAAACTACACAAGCAGTTTGACAAACACACAATTCGCGTTTTGACATAAACGACAGCAAACACCGATTGTGCTGCAACACTAGTGCTCGTCACTCTTAAAATTACAAAAAAGATCACGGAAAAAAGAATGCATATTTTTCTGGTTTGTGCTCTTCTTCCACGTCGTTAATCTGCAATATTTTCCGTAAAATGATAAATTTTTCCCTAGACAGCACAAACAGTTTGATAAGCATTCGACAAGTCTGTTATATATCAAATATTATTGATTTTCTTACAAAAATGCTTCAAATGTTTGTGCAAACAACCCCATATACAATACAAAAGTTTTGTTCAAGCGTATAATTTTCGCTTGTTTGCCCATGCGCTTGCGTTTGCCCAGGCCCTGCAGCTGTCATTCTTAGTTGATCTGCAAATAGGTTTGTGCCGCCCTTATCAACGAAGTTTTAAGGGAATACTTAAGTTTTTCTCAAAATGTTGGCGAATTAATAAAATAATAAAAGAAAATCGCCCGTATTATGAATGACGACATCGACGTCACATCAGCACGACAGCAAAAAAAAATTGTCACTTGTCTAGTCTTTGTTGACAGAAATTGACTTCTGGTAACATGTTAGAGAATACCAAAACGCTGTTAATAATCACCCATATTCTATTTGGCAGCCATCGCCATATCTTTGCGGTGGTCCAAGAGCATTTAACATTGTGAAAATATTATCCCCATTTCCTTAAAACTATTGGGTACAGTGCCTCTGAGAAATTCCCTTTTTAGTTCAGGATTTTGCTCCATCTCCTCCACCAATTTTTCAAATTTTTTGGGATTTGTAATTTTAATTTTATCTTTATCCACTTTTTTCTTTTGAAAACAAGGCAAAAAAATTTTGTCAACACAACACAACACCAAAAATATTGACGACAAAATCAGAGTCAATATTGAACAGAATCGCCGTCACATTTTCATAGAGAATATAAAAAACATGTTGACAGTAATCGATAACTTTCAATATTGACATTGGGAATGTCGATTTGCCTCAAAGACTAAAAACAGTATTGTGTTGCATTGACGCTGCCAAATAGAATATGGGCGAATAATTAATTATTGTCGACAATTAAATGACAAGTGACAATTTTTTGTTGTGTTGGTGTGACGTCGACGTCGTCATTCCTAATATGGGCGAATGACACATTTTGACGAAGACATTCGACATTCAGACCAAGTTAAACTCCGTTTAAATTTAATTTACATCGGAAAAACTCAGACTTTTTGAAAATAGTGCATCTTATTGTGTTTGCTTGCGATGGCACAAAAATTATACAAAATTGAAAAGTTGCGTATTGAGATTTTGATTCGATAAAAATGGAGTCACACCGATTTCGGTTATGCTTTATATTCAGTACTCCAGAAGTTAATTTTCAAGACGTTTTTGACACGTTTCTTATCTGTCGAACAGCAGCAAAGTTTTCGATGATGGCAGACAGATTCTGCGAACCATTAAAATTTATAAAAAAAATTTTAATTTTTTTATTTTATTTGTGATAAAAATATGTAACTGCTGGCCTTTGCGGCGCTTTATCACTCAGCGGGAAAACAATTAACTATTAAATTTGTTAAATAAATAAATGGTGTGATCGGTTTCATTTTTTAATAAAAAGAATGAATGCAGTTGCCTGCTTTCCAGATAATTTCAAAACGTACTTCCTTAATACATGCATAATAGCATGCATACGCATTGCACATGCATGCATGATACTGCTGCTGCATGCCACACAAAATCGCTGATGTTCGTACGTTGTAATAAACAGCGAAGCAGATGAAATAAAAACTTTCTGTCAAGAGTTCATTAACTTGTTCATATCTTGTGGCCAGTGGAAATAGCACAGAACACATGTAAATATTTTTGTGTTATTTTTCAACAAAAATATGTGACTTTTAAAAATAGATCATACAGTTTTTCATAAACCGTCTTGTCTTTTCTATAAAGAGTCGCGTAATATGATTTTCAAATTTTAGTACGCCACAGGTTATCGAATTTTGCTATTATAGTCAAAAGGAGTTTATGAAAAAATTTATTTAAAAAAATTTATTTAAAAAAAATTTATTTAAAAAGATTATTTAACAAGACACAACAATTAATAACAGATAAAGCAATATTTGGAGTTTTAGTGAATACTGAAGTTAAATAAATTTTTACTAAACACGAAAGTTCTTTAAAATGGGTTAGTGAATCACATTAAGTTTTTCATAAAAAGTGAGAATTATGTTGCCTTTTTTCGAGAAAAAAAAACATAAATAATGTTATAAGTTGTTATAGAAACGTTTGGGAAATTGTGGTAAAGTGAATTCAAATTCACTAACGTTGATAAATGACAACCGTTATCGGTTCCATAGAATATTTTGTTCAAATTGAATTTAAGCAGCAACTTGATTATCACAAAATTATAAAGAGTGAAAATTGTTGTTCGAAATTTCATTTTTCCCAACACAACGTGTGTAATTTAGATAACATATTCATCAGCTTATAAAACTGATAATTGCATTAGGTTTAGTGGTTGCCAGTGTGTATGTGTGTGTGCTAATGAAATGAAATTATTGACCAAATGAAATGCGCATGATTTTTGCTTTCCCCCCCCTCCCGATAATTACAACCAGTTGCTGTTAATTATAAGTATTCCAAAAGGTTTTTTTTTTTTTTTGTAAGACTAAAAATGTGCATGTCAGATTTGTACATATGCTACTTACTTAAGTATCTCTAGAGACATGCATACATACATGTTAAGTGTGTGTGTGTGTGTGCGAGTGTGAGTGTTGATAAAAAACGATTAACAAGAGATGTAATTTGCTGCTCGCCTCCCTGTCTTGCTTTTAAATTATTTTTGTTAAAGTATGCATTTCAATCAAGAGAAGCTCATTTGTTGGCAAATCGTTACAAGTCACTATTTTAAGTTGAACAATTATATTATATAAGATATAAATTTTGAATAATAATTTTAGTATTTGTGTGTAAAACCGATTAACTATACAATGGAGTTAAATATAAAATATTTTACAATAACTCCAAAAGCTTTTTAAATCTCGAAATTATATAAAATAAGTGTGGATGTATGAGCACATGTATTGCTGGTTATAAAAAGTAGTTCACCACTCCCTGGGTGTACGCGTTAACTGCTTCAGCCAATAGTGCCAAGCTTTCGTGCGATCGAATGAATAACTTGTAAAACAAAAAAAAAAGTTTTTGATTTTTATAAAAAGTCCTGAAAAAAGTAGCCTAAAACTTTAAGAAAAAAATTTATCGATCAAATCAAATGAAATTTTGTATGATAAAAAATTTTATTTATAAGAATTTGTAAACTTTAGAAAAATCGGAAGGTAGATACTCAAAACGTAATAACTTCGAAGTTCGTCATGTGATTCTAATGGAAATACTGTCGTTTGAAATGTTTAAATATCTGCTTTTAAAATTATTAATGAAACTTTGCATTATGTTAAGGCAGTATAATACAATGAGAAAATATTTGAGCTAAAAAATAAAATAATAACGAGATAATAATAACGAGTGTTACGGCTCTTCCGCTAAAAATTATTATTTAGCTTCGAGTTCAAATCCAGGACTTTATAAATAATTTTTAATTTGTATTAAAATTAAATTTTTCTTTATTAAAGAACGAAATATCTAGAATATTTATTGTAACCATCGTGCCAGCAGAATGGGTCAGTATTGGTGGCGCGGTCGCTATGCCATCAGCGTGCTTAGTTCATCGTTCTAAATGTATCATTCTTATTAAAATAATTCGAATTTAATACAAATTAAAATTTATTTAAAATTCAAGACCCTAAATAATAATTCTTAGCTTAATAATTAATAGTTTTAATTAAAACACAACTCTTTTCCAGTTAAACTTTTATTGACAAGTTTCTGGCAGTAAAAAAAAATTCAATATTTAACGAGAAATCCCGGTTTCAATATAAAAACTGAGACAACGGACTTGATTAATAATAACCCAAAATTCATTTACAACATAAAATTATGTTGCAAATGAAACCAATTTTTCAGAAATTCTAGAATTTGTTTCATGAAAAAATCTTTCAAAAGGAAAGTTCTGAAACGATTTACAAACTTAAATCAGTGAAATTAAAATGCGCTAAAAGTAACGGCAGTTAACGGTTCTTGCAAATAAATTTCCTTTAAGAATTTATTTTTGAACAATAAAAAAACTATATAAAAGTCCAGAAGAAAAATTAATTCCAATATTTTGTTTTTGTTTCCAAAGTATTTGTTCGATAGAACGATATCTAGTGACATCCTGGGATAGACAGTTTATAAACAAAATTGGGGAGTTGGTTTTTGGAGTGGTTTCCATGAAACAATTCCACTGCTTGTGCTCTTTTAGCAGCTGTAAATCTTTCAAACTAATTTTCAACTTATTACACTTTGCCAACAACTGAGCTTTTTATATTAAAACAAAATTCATTGTTAAATTTGGTGGTTTTCTTTTGTATGACTTTTTATTGTTAAATTTCTTTAAAAAAAAAAAAAAACCTAAAATAACTCCTTTTAACAACCACACAACGTTTTAATATAAAATAAAAATTCTTTTCATAAATAATAATTCCATGTAGGATGTAAACAACGAAGTTGAGGAATTACTTCAATCGCTAACGAGAGTCGAAGGTTCCATAGCATACCTGCCGCAGCACAGTTTGGATGGTATGCTGCAAGGCTTGGAGGTAAGTAAAAGAATGTTTTCTTCCCTCTCGAATTACACTCAAACAACAGCATCCCGACAAATGAAATGCTTTTTCGAAAATATTAATCCAGACTTAAATATTTTCAATCTGAAAAGTTTATTTTGTTTGTTCAACTGCTAAAGCAACAGCATCCACACATTAAAAAAATAAAAAGAATCAATTATTTTATATATTTTCTAATATTAAAAATTAAAAATTAATAATAATTTAAAAGAAAAGACTACCAAATCACGTCTGGTGTTTGAATGTTCGTTTGTTTTAGTTTGCAAAGAATTTGTTATTAACTTTTTGAAAAAAGAAAAACATGCACTCAATTAATCAACATTCATCACACATAATTTTAATTTGTTATTTTAATTTCAAGTTAGGAAGTTTATCAAAGGAATAGAAATTTAAATAAGTATTATTTAATTATAATTAGTAATTTCCTAAAATATATTCAGGGTAATTCCAAAAAAATGAAAACACTTCGTTCAATAACTGTTGCGCAAAACCGATTGCAAAACAGGAACCGACAAATAAAAAAAAATTTATTTGAACATGTTAACGTACTGGGATCAACGATAAATATATTTTCTGTTTGATACGATTTTAAGATCCCTATTTTTTATTTGTTGTTGATCGTACAACTGATGTATTATTTTAGCAGGAAAAACTTAAAGCATTTCGATGTGAACTAGAGCATACTTACACCACATATTGGAATTACCCTGTAACTAATTCTACTACAACGCCTTTCATGTCATTGTTTAACCCAACTGTAGATAATCGAGGAGAATTTAGAGCACCATGAACAGGAAGCGAAGAGATTGAAAGCCCTAAGCCAGACATTGCCAACAGATCCAGCCACCGAAAGATTATTAAGTGAAATAACAGATCGCATCGATCTACTACTGAGACGCACGCAGCAAGGAATTTCCATGGTAGCGGTAAGTAACATGGAATAAGAATGTTTGATCTATTAATAAAAACATTTTCCCATATTTTGATCACAGGCTGCTGCTCATGCCCAAAAGAAACGCACTCAGGAATTAGAAGAGTATCAAAAACATTTAGAGCAAATCGAATCGTGGGTAAAGGAGGTTACCCAAGAGCTCAAAGACTTGGAACTCACTCCGGAGAGTTCACAAAAAGAAGCCGTACTCAAATCTCAAGTGGAAAAGAGTCAACATTTATTACGCACTTTGAAAGAGCGTCAACAATCTTTGGAAGACTTGGTAGAAAGAACGCGACCTCTGTTGGTGCACGAAGATGTGACGGAACTTGCCAATGCATTGATTGAGCAATTGCAATATGTCATTGTTATACTGAGAGAACAGATAACTGTGGCGACCAAACGTATTTACACGATTGAAACCAGAATCGTTGAAATGAGACGACAGAAGCAAGAGGAAAAACAGCGTAAGAGAATCTTGGCAGAACAGCAAATCCAACCTCCTACTCAACAATCCCAGGAATCCATCGTGTCAAATGCCAGTACAGTTGACTCTGCTTCTATGCCAGAAGAAGAAATCTTACAACCCGGTGGTTACACAGTTGAAACTCAAACTTCGGCAAGTTTACCAATCGCCAAGGAAGAACCCAAACAATACGTTACCGTAGAAGCACAAACTAGTTTTGCTGCCAGTGCTCCACTGCTGGTTGAAACTGCTGAAATGTCCATGCAAACACTGGACCCCTTGAAGCCCACAGAAAATATAACGATAACCCAAATTGAAAAGCATGATGGAGAAAAACTCATACAAATCGATACCGCAACAAATGCTGAAGTCTCAGGAATGCCGGAAAATGTAGAAATCGAGGCTCGCTACCATCAACAGCCTCAACTCGATATAGAACGATCTACCGAATTGATATTGAAAAATGTGCCACAAGCCTTTGAGACAACGTTCGTGGAGCCGGATGAAACTACTACGGAAGTTGTGGTGGGGCCCGATGGTACTAAACATATTGTAGTTAAAAAAGTTACTCGCTTACGCCAGCAAATTGTTCAACAACAACAAGTTTCGTCCATTGATACAGTCACAGACGCTGAAGGCAATATCGCAGTTCAGTCAGCTGACCAAGTCAATTTGGAAAATATACGAACTGTTGAAAAGAGCAGAGATGGAAATGCTGGTTACACAACTGTTATCACTCAACAAACTCGGGGCACTTTAGTAGATGGTACCGATCCGGAAACGGTGGTTATACAAGAATTTGAAACTCCAGCAGTTGTAGAGAGATATGAAGATCAATACTCGTCGCCTGACAATGAAGCTCATGCTATTCGATTACCAGAAGGAGATGTACAATTTATGGATCCAGAAAATATTGGTGTGATTGAAAGCAGCACACAGGGCAGCATCAAAGCTGTTGTACAACAAGTTACACGTAAAATTATACGCAAGACACGTAAAATCATAAAGCGTATTGTCGTCATTGATGGCAAAGAACATGTTACCGAAGAAGTTGTTGAAGAACCCGAAGAAATCGAAGTTAATGAAGAACAATTGCCTCCGCAAGTTAGTGTTAACATTGTTCGTACAGTCAATGGCAAAGTGGTAACGCAGGAGGAATACGAACGTCTTATGCAACAACCTTCAGTTGTTGTTGTACAAGAAATATCATCAGATATAAATGATGATGTAAGGAAATCTCCTTTACAGGTATTTAATATTGATTCTACCACTTTGACCACTGCAACCACAGAACACGAAACACAACAGCAACAACAACAACAGCTCAAACAAACAACAGAAATTATTGAAAGTCCAATTCAAGCACAAGTAGAAATTGTTGACCTACCTGCACGTAAAGTAGAACAAGTTGTTGACACTGTAGAAAACTTACCGACAGCTGCGGTCGACTCAACACAATCTGAAAACATTGTTTCAGTTCTAACGACTGCAAAGGAAGAAGAAACTAAAGTTGAAGACCTGCAAGAAATTTGGCCTGTACAACATCACTTACAGCCCACAGATATTGAATTTTCTAAGCACAACGAAACAGTGGCACAACCAATCATGGCCACAACTGCCAAATCACAACTTCATGAACAAATTTGGCCTCTTAACGATGAAGTCGGCTATTCGGTTAATCTGGAAACATACGAGTTCGACAAATGTATAAAACCATCAGTAGAAAAATCCAGTGAAGATAATATATCCGATGAAGATCAACCTAAAACATTTACAATTTCTACAGTAGAAGAAGTTGATGTGAGCTGGGAAACTGAAAAGAAACCAGAAGCTGAAAAGATTGTGCAACAAGTTTCTACAGCCACCCAGCCGTTGGAAAGCACAACTGAACGAACTGATATCTTACCTGAAGATACCACTATGGCAGAAGAGAAACAAGAAACACTCCCGGCTTCTTCAACAAAAACAGTTGAAGTCATTAAAGAAAGTGAAATGAAACCAACTGTTCCAAAAGATTCCGAAATTCTTCAATTATTAGATTCTGCACCAGGAACAATTGCCGTGTTACCAGAAACAAAAGTTCCTGATAAAAATAAAACGCAAATCTTTACAAAAGAAATTGAAGCTACGGCGGAAACGGAAGAAGAAGAACAAAGTGCTCCAAGGATTGTGGAAAAAGTTCTCGAACATTCTCAATCATTGGATTATGCACCCGAACCAATTATTGGATTGGCAGAAGATATAATTGACAAAATGAAACAGGAAACTGATGCTCAGACGGTTGTGCAAGAAATTGCCACAATTCCTGAAGCAGTGCAGCTAACAAAGCAAAATATTGATGCTGAAGTGGAAAAATATACTCCGCAATCCGCCGAAGAAGTTTCCAATATTGTACAACTAATCAGGTCTACAATTGAATCCGGAGATACTGAAGACGCAGTCGGAACGAAGATTATTTCTAAACAAACTGAGAAACAAGATAGTGGGCATGACGAAATGCCTCAGAATGCCACCATAACAATTACAAAGACCACAATCGAAACTACTCTACCTGGTCTAGATAAGCCCATAGCGGAAAGTGAAGAATTTACGCATCATCTTTTCCGCAGTGTAACACCAACAGAACTAACCACTCAAGCCATACCAATTCCTAGTGATTCGACTGAAACCAGCACGCAGAGCGAAGATATTCTTCTGCGAAAGCCAGTAAAAGAAAAACCCAAAATAGATATAAAAGCTACAACACAACTATTTATATCAGGCGAAGCTACTGCTACTCCCATCACAATGTCTGCAACTTCTACTGAAGGTAAAGGATCAAGCACTCTTAAGGTTTCCATACCGGAAACTGACACCTCTGACTTAGCACCTGGTCCATCTAAAATGTCTTTGACTATCGTTGAAACTGGTAGCACTGTTCAACCTGGTATCAAATCAGATAATGATACCAAGAAAAGTAAGAAGAAGAAAAAGAAGATAAAAGATGCCGAGAAACTGCAAAGTGAAGAAAGACCCAAGCAACCTGAAATTGCTGAACAGCAAAACGTTGCAGTAAGTAAACAGGAGGTTGCAATAGAAGACTTAGAAGCAGAATCTTTAACACAGCCAGAAGAAAGCTCTGTGGTGTCTGGCAAAGGTTACGAACCAGAAGACAAAGACGAAGAACATGACAGCAAAAGAGGTAAACAGAAAAAGCGCAGTAAGAAAAAACAAGCCATTAAAATACCTGATGATGAGGATGACACTCATATGGCCTTATCATCTCTAGAAGCCGATGATACGAAATCATTGGAAAGCTTAAAATCCGAAGGGAAAATAATGCATGAAACAGTAATTGAAATAAAACCAGACAGCGAAGTGTCGAGTTTAAGTGTTGACGAATCTGTTAAAGTTCTTGAGGAAGCTGTTTTGCCATCAGACTCTGAATCGCCACAAGAAGCTTTCAAAGAATTGGTCAAACCAATAGATGTTTTGGAGTTGTCTTATGTGAAAGATGAGAAGCAACAGACTTCGCCAGAACTGGAACCCGAACAGAGATTAGCTATGATCGTGGAACAACAAGTGAAAGAAGTTCAAACATCTCCACAGCACCAGGTAACAGTAGAGGAGGCCTCCATACAAACGTCAGTTGATAATAATGAAACCGAGTCTCAGACTGTAGTTGTGCAACTGAATGAAACAGAAGTTCAAACAGAAGCTGAAGAAGATAAAACACTAATTCCAGCTGTTAAAGTTCCCACAATGACAGCGGAGGCTCAAACTGAGGATATGGAAGATAAGCCTCCTAAGCCAGAGCTGTCACATACTTCCAGCCAAACGTTTGTTGTAACAACTTTGGAACAACAATTGCAAACTTCGTCTCCTGAACATGAAATTTTCGCCAGCGATATCACTAACCCACTCGTCAAAGAATTCGTTACTGATATTACTTTTGATTTGCCTGAACAAAATATTGAAACGAGAGAAAACGCTACCATAACAGATCCTACAACAGCACAGCAACCCTCCCCATTATTGTTAGAAGATGTGCCCACACAAACAAGTTTTGACGCAACAACACCTTCCGAGCGAAAAGATCAACAAACATCTACTCTAGAATTTATATTGACATCTACAGCAGATGCACAAACTTCGCCCAGGGAAGAATCTGTGGGCGCTGTGCAGCCCAGCTTGGAAGATAGTTCGGTCACTATGACTGAGCCTTATGAAATGGAAGTACAAACGACCGTTACCATACCTCCAGATACAGATGATTCCGAGAGCCAGCCTATAGTCTACGAACATGTCGAAACTATCGAACGGCCCAAAGCTCCCAAAGACAGTGATGATGCCAGCGTCAATGTACATATAGAATTCGATGAAGATAACAGAATTGAACCCATCGTAACTGTACAACCCGTAGAAAAGAGAACACAGCCAGTACAACTGCAAATTACAAAAACCACTGTTATTGATGAATTCCCTAATTCACCGGCTCATATCAGCGAACAAAGTAAAGTCAATATGTCTTCACCGCAAAGCACTAAACCACGCAGTCGTCCCACTTCCACCGTAACAATCGAAGAAGTATCCTCGCCTACAGAGGAAATTCCTGTCCCTATAACACCCGGACCGGATAACACACAAGCAACTGTAAGCAACGAAAGCCTTTGGCTAAATGCTGCAGCAACTATACCCAAAGATCAGTCAGTAAAGGATGTTTCTCAAGCCTTGATCATGTCAGAAAGTCTTCTGCACTATCCTGGCCAGCAAACCATTGTAATTGAGCGGCCCGATGTTTGGAAACAAACCAAGCAATCTATTGGAGGCAGATTTAAACCGAAAACAGTTACGGAAGCGCAGCCAACTCCTCTAAGCAATGTGTTGCACTTGGCTACTTTGTCGCAGCAAATTCAAGAAATTCCTGTGCAGCAAAGAGTTGAAGATGTAGCCGACAGTTTGGATAAATTGGAAGAGGCTGTTGCTAAAGGCGATGAGGTGCAGATACAAACAGTTGTTGTCACAGTAATCGAAAAAATATCAACTTGGTTAGAGACCATCGAGTACCGTGTCTATTTAATTAGACAACAAACTAACGATGGGCCATCGGAAGAAAAAATTAAGAACTATAACAGCCTCAATGAAGAGTTGAATAGCATTGGCCACAGCGTCAATCATTTGCAAGGCAATTTGGCCAAATCGAACAGTACCGCTAATAATCCGGAGGTACAGCAATGCTTGGACACTCTCCAGATGCACATTAAAGCTGTCGAAGAAAAAACCAGGGATAACCAAGCTCAAGATGTCAAAGATCTGGAAAAATGGAACAGCTTTGTGGTTTTGGTGCATCGTATATCTGGTCAGCAAGATGATATTCATGATCGTTATGAATCTATAGTAAATCAAGAAACGACTTTGGAGCAAAAATTGGCTTCCTTAGAGGAGTTAGAACTGCAGAATAATGAAACCATAAGTCAAATTTCGCAACTCATGTCAAATGCCAGAGCACTGCAAAGAGATTTCCCTGGCAAAAAGGTGCCACATGATATTTATGCCGTCTATGAGTCTTGTCGCAACATTAACAACAACATTATTGCCGAACGAGAGCGTCTATTGCAACTACAAACTTTGGCCGACGAATACGAACAAACCTTGAAAGAATTCGCCAATATAACAGTTTTGGCCGGCAAACTGGTCGAAGACCCTATAATAGCCAGCACTTTGGAGCAATTGAACAACGAAGTACAAAAGCATCGCAAATTCTTTGTCAATCTTAGTCACTGTCGCGCCATGCTCGAATCTCTGGAAGAGAATATAGACAGCGAAACGAGAGAAAAACATTCGGAACTACACAAAGAATTGTATAACAGGGCCTCCGTACTTTTGGAAAAGGCATCTGAAAGATCATCCAAACTTGTGCAGGCCGCTTCCAGGTGGACGGTTCTTAAAAAGGGCATGAAGGATGAAGAGCGGTGGCTACGCGTTGCACCGGAAAGAATACCAAATCTCTCAGCTGTCACTTCAGCTGATTATGATCAATACACTACGCTGTATCAATCCCTAAGCCAGGACATTTCACATCACTATGGCAAAATGGCCAACCTATCAAATATTGCTAAAAAACTACAAGATCTGGTGCTTGCCCCAGATTTAGTAGAAACAACAGGTGAAGCCATCATTGTCCTGCTGAAGTTGCGCAACGAAGTTTCAACTTACCTACATCGTTTACTTGCCTTTAAGGACATTTGGTCACAGTACGTCAATCAAATTGACAAAATGGAAAGTTTTGTAAGTGACAGTGAAAAGGAAATAAAACTGATACAAATACCGGAATATCCTATGGAGCAACCCATAGAGCACATGCGCCAGTTCTGGGAAATTAAAGCACAATTCGAAATGCACAACAATATACGTACCGAAGCTGGTAAAACTTTTGAGAAATCTCTCAAATTAATACCACTCGCCGACGAAATGTTACAAAGGCAATTCCGTGCTCAGCTAGAAGACAGATGCAATAATTTGGCCGATAATATTGAACGTATTCAAAATAAAATCGTGCGTTCTTTGTCATCTGAAGAAGTATTGCCGGAGGATAAACTGAAATTGATTGAACGTGAATTGCAGGAAATATATCTGACCATGACCAGCATGAAAGGCGTCATTAAGAATGACGAAGAACTTTGCCTGTACATCGAGCGTATACAAGTATTAAGAACTCGTGTGGGCTTTATTGGCAACGAATTGGGCAGAATTGGCTTGCAAGAACCGGCCATTGAGCCAGAAAAAGTTGGTGAACTGTTTGCCCTGTCACACAAAATATCAACACAAATAGCTGAAGAACTGGAAGGAGCCTCTCAGCTAAAACTACAACTGACAGCCATTCAGAAGAGCATCTCCAATATGCGCAAACATCAAGCCAAACTTTCCGTAATTTTGGATGAATGCGAAAGTGCGGAAAAACTCGATAGCGATGCTATTGAAAAGGCTGTAGCTGACTGCCAGACAGTTGGCGAAGAGCTAATAAGTGATTGGCAGGAAATTATGAGTACCCGCCAAATGTTGCACACTCTGCCAATGCGCCTCAAAATGACCATCTCTCCAGTAAAACTAGAACGTGATATATCCCAGTTACAAGACGATCATGCATTCCTAGAGAACAAATGCACCAATATTATGACAATATTGCGTAACCGTTTGACTTTATGGACGCATTATGAAAAGCAGCTGGAACTGGTGCACAATTCTGTGCAAGAAACAGACTTTATGATGGATCTTTTGAAGGTGCATGGACAAGTTGATTATGAGCGTCTAAGAAAGGCCACTGAACGTCTAGAGGTGAGTTTTGCTCCCGATATTTTTGTATGTGTATGAAAATACAAATCATGAGTTTTAAGTCTGAGTAAAATTAGAAAATTTGTCAGTAGAAAAACTATATTAATTTTCTAATTTTTTAGTTTTGGAAATGATACACATTCGTTCAGAGGAAAAATAGTCAGTGTTTTCTTATTTTCTTATTTCTAATCTAAAAATGTACTAGACATGGGGTGATACTTTGCAATTGTACGTTAAAGAATTGATAAATTTAAATAGAAATGAAATTGATTTTAATATTTCTGTTTTATGAGCGATAGCTTAGGCTGTATTCGAAGATAAACAAAATTTAATACAAGAATGAATCATTAAATTCTGTAGAATGAATGACAACGTAGTTAATCAGGGAAAATTTCTCAGAAGGACAGTAAAGGTATAGTTATCCGAGGTGCGAGTGAGACGCAAAACTCTCACCAGAGTTTTGACGATCAAGAAGTGATCAACGATTTTTTGTTATGACTTTAATATCTTTTTAGATTTCTTATTTATTAAAGTTGAACTTTGAAATAATATTTTTGGTTATTGTAAGAAATGTTGAGTAAAAGTTCCCTGGTGGTCTGCATTAGCCCCAGTGGAATGAGCATAGGAACTAGTGAAAACACCTCAATTGATCACTCTGAATTTTTTAATAGCATTTTGGGAAAAAAGAATCAACACGAAATCAAATTTTGAAGAGTTTGAAAAATTATTAATTGTTTAAAAATATATAAAATTACTTTCACAGTTTTAAAATCTTTATTGTTCTGACTGGTGAAATGCATGAACGTTTTTCTTTGTAATTATACTTCGAAGCGACTGCTAATAGAAAACAAATAAATAATAATTTTATGTTAACAAAATCTTAAGTGTGATAAAAATATGTTTTCAATGTCAACTTCTTTTTGGCTACCTGATTCATGCCCATATTCTTAAATATGTTAATAATGACAGTTTGTTGTTGGCACACATTCAAATTTAAGCAGGTAAACAAAACAGTTTAGGCAAAGTCGCTAAATACCTGCAGACACATACACATACATTCATGCATATGTATGTATGTAAGAGTCTACTTGATAAGGCAATAAATATATAAACATAAAAGATAGGCACGCACATACATACATACGTGTGTACATATGGATGTAAGTATGTAAATATGTAAATAACATCTTAAGGAAAATATACCTCTTTGTATCCGCAAGATACAAAATACTGTTTCGTACACACATGATGGGCATAAGTATTTGTGGGTACAAAACGAAGTGCCTATTAACTATAAATACTTAATTAGGCGGACAAATAACAAATGGTTAGTTAATTATATTCGTAAGAAATAAAAATAGAAGTTCTAAAATACTAAGGGAAAATATAGCCTAGTGCACAGTGGGACTGAATGAAATAATAGTAGCTGGTAGCAAGAATAGCGCAACTGCGATTAAAAAAAGACTGCCATTAAACACAAAAATTTTTATTTAAAACAAAAATAAAACAAATTTAACACCGAATTAAAATTACAAATTATTACGTTTGAAGTAGTAAAAACTAAATAAAATAATTAGAAATTGATCCAGGGGAATTAATACCAAGTAGTCTCATTCTAAATCGCTGCTACAACTTTACCAATTATTTTTTAATAACTTAAGAAAAAAGAATAATTAAGAAGTAAAAGAAATCGTTGAGCCAAACCCGTTTTGAACAATTTGACATGGATCTAATCGTACCAGGAGCTAACGACTAGAAGCACAAGAGTATTTTGTGTTATTATTAGGCTTTTAAATTAATTTTTCTTATAAAATAATACTCTCATATATGTATTTTAATAAAAACTATTAAAAACTTAATCGTTGTCTTTGGTTACAACAAAATTAGTGTGTTATTTATTTTACCTTCATAACATTTTGTCACCATCTCCCCACTGTGCACTGTAGAGTGGTTAGGTAGATGTGTAGACACTTTTGGGCAAGACTTCTGACCAGACATTCTGTCACACTTTTAGTTACAATTTACATACAATAAATATGCACGCATACATGCAAAGCAAGTATATGAATGTGCATACGAAATTATTGTTGAAAATGGCTGGCATGTGCTCTGCTACCTTAAGCCCATATAGAATCCCTACAAGTGCTTGTGACCAATTCAAGAAGTGAAGTACACAATAGTTTTTCCGCTCTCATGTCAAAACATACGCACCCAACAATTTGTTTCGGTTGCAAAGAAATCAGTTAACAACCTATAAAGCGATAATATTGAAATGCTAAAATAAACATAAATTTATTGAAAATACATACACATTCTCTTAGTTAACTAGAGAAATTCGCTGATAACGGCGCTTTGTAACAAAAAAACATAAAGGAAAATTAAAATTAAACCAAAAGAGAGTGAAAGAGTACAAATTCAAAATTTAATTGCTACAACTAAGTGAGAAGCGAAGTAAAAAGGTTTTAGTTATTTGAAAACTATTAATAAAAACGGACGTGTTGAAATAACGGAAGCGGAGCGAAAGAAATAATAAAATTAAAAATTTATTAAAGGCCCTAATAAACAAACAAGAACCGAAATTTATAGTTAAAAAAAAAATATGTAAGAAAATTACGCTGTTTTTTTTAAATAGTTTTCAAGCACATTCTTTTAAACGAAATTGTGTTTCAGTACTTTTAAAACTCATGCCAAATACTCATAACATAAAATTTACATAATTAAATTGAAATGAAATAAATAATACAATTTAATTTTTTTAAGGGACTCGCTGGTGATTTACAAAATCGCGAGACTTTGTTAGACGATTTACAGACGTCTGCAAAACCATTAATCGAAACTTGTGATTTACAAATTGTCGAACAAATCGAGTCGGCTGTACAAGAAGCTGTTGTGGCCTGGAATGATACCTCAGACAATTTGCAAACGTTGTGTACACGTTATCAACGTGCTGTAGAACTTTGGCAAAAATATCGCAACGCATCGGCTCAAGTTAAAAACTACATTGAACAACAAATGGATACAGTCAAGACCTTCAACAAGCCCACCGATACGCTGCAACATGCTAAGGTGAGTGCATTAGCAAACATTATTAAACATAATTAAGAACAAAAACAAACTGAACTTCCAACTTACTTTCCCTTTTTCTTATCGCCATTGAAACAAAAAAAAAAAAAAAAAAAAAAAAAAAAAAACAAACTTTGAATAGCAACTCTTTTTGTTTTGCTTATGAAAAAGCTTATCACCATCATGTTTTAAGGCGACATGTTACATACCACATAAACAAACAGCATAATCTGTTTAAGCCGAACGTCTATAATTAAAATAATTTTAATATAATTTTAATATAAATTAATAGAAAATCTCGATTAATTGGAACAGCCTTTTCTTGAAATATATTACAATAAAAGAAAAGCAAAAACAAATTTGTAGCTAAATTTCGTAGATAAAATTTACTAATTGATTTAGTCTTGTGCGAACTCGTAATAGACCGGCTGTACTGTATATAGTTGGGTTGAAAAACCGCATTGAAAGATTAATTCTCTCAAGAAATTCCTTTCTTTAAGGGTTCAATGACAAAATAGTTCAACTTAAAGATGTTTTAATATGAAATATTTATTTCAAATAAAAAAAATTGCAAATTATTTGTTTAAAAAAAAAAATTGCAAATACTTTTGAATTCTGCTAAAATCTGACAATTAAATGTGCAGTGAAATTATAGTGTAGCGATAAATGATTCACTTTTTGGCCACTAGTTTGACATTTCATGCTCTTCAGCATATATTTCTGTCGTTAATAATAATCTGTAGTATTTTTAAAACTTGTTCATTTTAGATAAAAATATTATTTATTTTTCAGTAGTTTGCCACTCCTTTGTGTGGTGGCTTCTTAAATCAAGCAAAATATATTTTTCTCTATAGGAAATACTATTCTATTAAATATCATGCCTTGAATTTGTTATTATTGTATTTAAAAAAAAAAAATATGTATATATATATATATATATATATATATATACATATATATATATATATATATATACATACATATATATATATATATATATATATATATATATATATATATATATATATATATATTTCGGGGTAATCAGCCCTATCGTGAAGAATAATCGAATTTTTGTTCCCCTCGAAGGGAAAACTGCCATCGTGAGTCTGCGATAAAGAATTATTAATTTTTATCGGTTCTCAGTGAATGTGAAAACAGAAAGAAGGTTGCAAAAATCACAGAAATTTTAGTCCAAAAATATACTCACATATAATGATTCAAATAAATATTTAGTAAAAACTCGATTAGGATCAACTCTATCCAAAAGAGTAAATTTGGTCATGAATCGATCTGTAGTTTTGCTTAAAACATGCTCAGATAGACTTTTATTCACATCGAACACTTGGCAAAGTGTTTATACGATTGAGGAACAAAAAGGAGAGATTGAGTTCATAAATTAAAAAATAAATAAATTTAAAAAATAGTTGGTCTGGTGAAATCCTTCGCATGGTGATTTGTCGAACACACTTCATTAGTATGACAGCGGAGTTGAAAATTATCCCTGTAGGATATGCCACATATCTTAATGAATGCCCTTTATATTGTGAAAAATAGGCAATAAAATCTATGATGGTGGGCTGCAACTTTTCAAGGATGTTTCTAATTGATAATTTTTTATTTTGATGTTTTTAAGACCAAAAAATAAAAATCAAAAACTGCAGCTAATTAGCCGTGATACTAAACATGACGCGTAAAACTGCTGTAGTTGATAATATTTGACAGAAGTTTAATATAAATCTCACATATAAAAATAAAAGAGTCTTGTACTTCTGTCATATATCATATAGTCGACTAAATATAATAGGTGTGATCCCGTATTATACTTTGGGTGACCGCGGATGCCCAATCTTACCCAAAACTGTTCCCGTACTGAAAGTTTCGGCAAGTGAGAGAGATTGTTAGAGAACAAAATTCTTCTTCTTCTTGCACGAAACAGCCCGCAAAATTTTTTCGGCCACATTGGGAAAACAGACAAACTATTAGCTGTTTTAAAAAGATAAACAATCACAAACTGCAAAAAACAGCAAAAAGCTATTATTAAAAGATTTTAAAGAAAGATTTCAATAAAATAAGAGTAAATGGCGAATAAACTAAGTACTGCTTGAGTTTAACTTGCATGCAGACACCATATACCATGTATTAAAATTCAAAACACTTCGATGTTTTCTTTTGGTAAAGAAATGTGGCTTTTTCTGTTCCCGTACTTTTGTACATTTTTAATAATGTGTGAGAGAATTTTTTGCTTACTCTCACTTTACCGAACTTTACCCAAAAAGTACGGGATCACACCTAATATTACGATTTAGTCAAAATGCCAGCTTCAAAATAAACGTTACAAATAATACTCCTTTGAATTTATTTTTGTTGTTGTATCTATGGCTGTTGCCCTAATGTTATACACTTTGCACAAAAAGAACTACCAAACTCTAACATTCATTCAGTGGGTGTTGATATGTGCATGCAAAAACCTGCGAGTGAATGCATGTCCCATAACACTGGCTGAAAAAAAAAATCGATAATTTAATTAAATATTACTAAAATTGTAGGTAGGAAAAATCACCTACTCGACACTTCTAAAGTTGTATACAAAACAAAAATTATAGTGCCGTTAAATAAATAGAAAAATAACGAAATTGAAATACTGAAAAAAAAATCACGAAAAAACGAATTCCCTGTAAATATAAAACTTTCACTTTTAACGGAATATTTTTAATTTTAAATTGTCTGAACTAAATTCCCCAAAGTATTTTCGTAACATGCTTAAATTAGATTTTAATTCTAAATGGCATTTGCCACACAACATGGGCAGACGGTCGACGGTGTTGCTTAAATAAGCCACATCTTTATTGTCTATTTTAAAATGCATCTAAATTGTTTTTTCTAATATATATATATATTTTTTTTTTTTCTATTTTAGTCATGCCAAAATAATTTGAATACACAAAATGACAAGCTGTTAGAATTGCGTGATATTGTTACGAAAATTGCCTCCGATATTGGCTTGGATGCGTCTAGTTTTATGCAGAGTGAACTGCAGGAGTTGGGCCAGCGTTTGGAAAATTGTAAAGAAACGATTACCACCCTGGCCCATGTGGCCGAGATGCAGGAACGTGAACGCAAACAGGTGGAACAAAATTGTTCCGAAGCCAAGGAATACTTCAATAATGTCCGTCAGGTGAGTTGGGCATATTAACAATTTTATTGTTAAATATTTTTAATTGCTATTCGGTAATTGCTTTGTTTTCTTTGTGTAGGAAATTAAAAAAAAAGGTGTTGAAACACAAATTACAAGTAATTAAAAATGAAAAGTTTGTTTTCAACATGTTTTTTTATAATTTCTGCAACAAATTTTTTTTTTGTAAAAAATTAGTTGGGAAATTCCACTAAACATTGTTTGTTAAAAAAAATCGTTGGTAAATACAAAACATCCTTGACAATTGGCTGGCAAGCAAGAAATACAACTGAAAGGCATGTTTGCATAAATTAGAATTAAAAACTTAATCTAAGGCGCAGTAAATTAGAGAGGATTCTCTTTAGCTCTCTGAACTTTTAATTGCAGCGCTTAATTTAGGAAAAAAATTTTAGTATGAAGACTTGTTTTGTTAATGTTTTCTAAATCAGAAAAATTTTTAATCAATTAAGCCTTGAAAATTTAAGGAAAATGTTGATATAAAACGCTTTATTTCGTTGTTTTTATATATTTATAACTATTTTATAATATATTGAGCACTGAGGCCAGTTGTTTAAAAGAGTTTATTCCAATATCGTTACTTTTTGTGCAACTTCTTCAAGGAAGTTTTTTTAAGTAAATTTTTCAAAGCAAGAAAATAGTTCACTTAAACTAAAAAAAAAGATTTATAAAAGAAAAGCAACTTTTAAATTCGTAAATAAGAAATTTTGATAATCCACTAGATTCCATTTTGTTAATTATAGAGACTTAATTTACAGAATATTTTCCGCTTTATAACAGATTAATTATGAGCGCGCGTGACACAAAATTGTTTATATTATCCTTTAGAAACTTAGAAACCAGCTGTTTTATGTTACTGTCTTTTTTGAAATCAAAAAAATTTCAAAATTTTTTTGCCATAAAATAAAACCATAACGAAAAAGTGAAGTTAGTTGCTGTTGTTTAAGTATAAATCAAACTAAATCACCAAGAAATTATAGAAAAGATAAGCTGTCACCGTAAATGAATTAGAACGATGGACTCATGAAATTGAGAATTGGAATTGTGGAATTATAAAAAAAAATCTAACTGGTCAAATAAACTACTCAAGCGTTTTGGCAACCAACTGGAAATTATACGGCTGGATAAACTTTTTGTGCTGTTTTGTATGAAAATAAAAGAGGTGCTATTAAGCAGGCACTGATATACCGAATTCCACTTGGCCTCTCCTCGCTTTGGTACAGCAGATAGTTGGGGAGTATAGATTTTCTGGCTAACCCGCTATCGGTTTGTCATAAAAACTTTTTTCTTGGTCATAAATTGAGCTTTAATAATAAGAAATGACATTTCGAGTCAGCCTGCTTGCCTAGAAATAAACGGTTTATGGTCTTTTAAATAGCACAAATCTTAAGCGGAAAAAAGTTACTTATTCTAGCAGAGTTACGTTTTTAATAAAAATCTATCAGAAGATAGACTCTCTCTTCATTGAAAAATCCTTGTGGGAGGTCAAGGACATTCTGAAACATACAAATACTGACGGCATTTCATAAACTCTTGCTTGCCAATGACCACAGTCGTGTTACACACAACAAAAACAAAAAAATAAGGGAACAAAAACACAAACAACAAATCTAAAAGAAAAGTGAGGGTTTAAAGTGGTGGGCCTTCAGCAATGTTGTTGGTATTGATTTTAGTTGAAATTGAATATGAGGTCATTGCAACCAGCAAGACTGAGTTCTACTGTTTGTTTGTTTGTTTGTTTAGAAGGAACAGGAAATAGATATCTTGTTTGTAGACAGTTTCAATGAACATGTAACAAATTTTAAAATTATAAATAGACTTACCATATGTGAACTATAAGAAGTAATATTGTGTTTTTCTAATTTAGGATATTGCCCAGGAATCTCAATCACCCAAGGAGTGTGAGGAACAGCTGGCTGTTTTAAGAAATCATTTACAAACCTTGGCGAACACTGAAGAACAACTGAAACAGTTGAGAGAACGTGATATAGAATCAGCGGCCGGTGAGCCGCAAGCAAGAGATGAAACTTCCATCATTGAAGTGTTGGAGTTGTGGCAAAAGATCTTCCAAGACACGTTCCACGAATATCATCGGCTGTCGGCCCATTTGGTACGCACACAAAACAGTACGGAAGCTTTCCGCTTGTGGCGTCAGTATTTGCAGCACGTGCACTCTTTTCTCTCCAGTGCCATACCAGAAGATTATACAGCGCTGAAAGAACAACAGCACTTATGTGAGATACATGAGAATTTGATGGTGTCCCAGCAAAATGTTTTGGCTTCGCATACGGAAAACGAACAACAAGATTTGCCGGAGGTTAGTGAACAGTTTAAACAACTTACCAACATGCACAATGAGACACTATCGCGCATCACTCAACGTAATAGCGAATTGGAAAGGCGTATTAATATTTGGTGCAACTACAGACAAGACTTGGCCATTCTACTGGAATGGCTCAAGGAGCGAGAAAAAGATCGCAATGCTTTGCAACTGAGATATATAAACTTGAAACGTTTGCCGCATTTGCGCCAGCGCCTGGATGATCTCATTAATATGGTGCCTGCGGGCGAGCAGATGTTAATAAAGCTGAAAGCTCAACAGCAAGAATTAATCAGATTCTGTGATGATGCCTTGGCAACGTCAGTGCGCATGGAACAAGCCAGCGTTGCTCAACGTGTGTCAAATCTAAAGGCTGCCCTAGAAACCTGGCTAGGTTTCCTAACCAAGATTCAAGACTTGAAACAAAACTATGACCGACAATTAACAGAAGTGCAAAAAGAGTTGACAACTGCCCGAGAATTTGTTACAAAAGTGGAAGAATTTCTCCCCATCCTCAACGAACTCACACAAGAGTGTTTGAACGAAATAAGAGCCCAAAGAGTTCAATTGTCCAAACAAACGCCTACTTTGGAAAACCTAAACGTTTTGCAAGAGGAGTTGAAAGAGTGCATTAGTCCCTACGACATGAAATCTATCAGGCAAACAATTTGGATTTTGTGGCAACAACATGCTGACCTGGACTATGAACTTGCTACTCTTATCAACAAAATTGAGGAAGGCGCTGTGTTGTTGAAGAACTTCAAACGACGCTATTACTCGCTGTCCACATGGGTGGAGACCTTGCTAGATCGCGTAATCGATAAAACTTACGACATTTCTGTCATGGAAAATCCTGAAGAGTTTTTCAAACAATTGGAAAAGGAAATAAATACCGAACTGAGTCTCAAAGAACACGAATGCCAATGGCTGTATGCCGCAAGCAAAGAAATAAGGAACATGAACTACGACGACACTAAAGAGAGTGAACAAATAATAGATTTTGTGCTAAATTGTACGGATTCCATATCGACGAGATGCGATGCTGTGCGTCATTTGTGCAAAAGTCGAGTTAAAAGCATCACTGCCTTAAAAAGAACTCTGCACAGAATGGATGAAAATATTGCCCTGTTGAGAACTTGGATGTTTGAAGTTGAAGCGGAATTGGGAAAACCTTTGACATTTGACTCCTATACCCCACCTGTCATTGAAGCCAAAATGAAGGAACATTCCAACATACAAAAGTCTATTGAAGAAAAGTTTACAAACGTGGGGGAGATTTTCGGTATGATTCATATGTTGCGAGAGAATCAATTTGCTACTTACATCAATTTGGATATTCCCAAATTGTTTTTGGAAGCAGAGAGTCTAGAGAAAAGATGGAAGAATGTTTGCAATCAGTCAGCGGAACGAAAAGAACGCATATTGGAGGTTTGGAATATGATACAGCAGTTGATTAAGACAACCACCGATCATAAGAACTGGATGCAGACACAAGAAGTCGAAATTTCAAACTTGGAAAGAGATCTCGATAAATTGTCCGAAGATCAAGTCAAACAAAGGCAACAGCTGGTGGAGCAAAAACTACAAGAACTGGAAAGCCAACAAGCTAATTTGAATCTCTTAGCACAGATCTATGCCAAGTTAACCTCCAGCTCTGGCGTTGATCCCGAAAATATACAAAAGCTTACCATGCCCACCAAGATTATGCTAAACAAATGGCGGCAATTCCAACCCAGATGTCATGCCATTACCGATGCAATCAACCAGGAGCTGGCTTTGTATAGAAAAATTAAGAAAGCCCAGGATGATGCTGTCAATTCACTCCAAATAATACAGGCCGATGTGACCAAGTTGAGTGAAAGTTCTCCCAAATCTGTCCAGGATACAAAAGAGGCACTGAAGCGTCTGGAAATTGTGGAACGTAAACTTCAAAAGGCCCAACAACAAGTGCAAGCTGTAGAACAAATGGCCAACGATGCTAAAGGCAAATTCAGAAAACAAGAAGACATCACTACCATTTTGACACTAATAAGTCAAGTTACTACACTTTGGAGGGAAGTGCAAACACGTATTACCACAATCAAAACTGAGTGGCTAACAAAAGTTGCGCCTTTGGGTGCAATAGCCGCTGAAGCAACATTAACCGCTGCCAAAGTAGGAGAATCTGAAGCCGGCGTCCAAGTTGACACATTATCCAAGCGCCAACTGCGCAAGGCTCCCATGGTGCGCGAAACTTCTATAACTGCCAAGGATGCCTACATAATGGAATTGGAAACGGCAATAGCCGAATGCCAGAGTAACTTGGATGACCTGCAAAGGACCATTTGTGATCGGACTCGCAAGCCCGGTCCACAAAAAATGTCCAAACTGCTGAGCAATGCCCAATCGTCGACAGAGCTAGTCAAACATTTGAGTCAAATGCTTCTAACTGAATGCAATGCAACCAACAAAGATGCTCAAACGGATTCCGTGGCAGAGCTAACGCTGCGCTTTGACACTTTGCAATCGCAATGGAAGGCGCGCCAACAACACGATCAAAATTCAAGGTAACTTTCCATAAGTGCGAATATTTGCTTCTCCTTTAAATTTCTTTTAAGCAACGGTGTCGGATACTAACTTTATATTTTGCTGTATTCTTGTTCAATTTTGTTCAAACAAAAATCATTTCGCATAAAAAATTATATCAACAAAAAATTTAAAAAAAAAAATCATACACACAACACAACCATCCGCCCATACACACATCCAAACATGCTTTAACTGGCCTTCTTTAGCAACTTACCCATTGCTTCCAAGTATAAGTGTACACAGTAAGTTTTATTTTAAATGCACTTTAATGAAAAATTCATTTTCCATGAATGAAAATATTTAAGAACACAAAGTTTAACACGCCTCTGCGAATAAAAGAAGCTTCATATTTTTACAATTCTAAACTGTTTGTCCTACGAGGTCGAAAGAGTTCTTTATGTTAAAATAGAATTTAAAAGAAAATGTTAGAATAAAAGGACGAACTCTTGCGACAGGTAGAGAATATATATCAAATTAAAATTTAGTATTTCGAAATATGTTTTTAAATTTTTGTTGGCTTTTTTCAAATAACATAATGGATATTGGCTGAAACCTGATTCACAAAATCTCATTGTAATGACCTGTCGAAGGAATTCGAAATTTCGAACATACTTCAATCAGTCTTATTTTATTCGCAGGGACGTTGAAAATTAATTGCTCATACTTCTTAACTAACATTTTCATATATCTTTTAAATCATTTAATTAAAAGATATTTAAATATTTTGATTTTCGTTTAATCTTATTTTCATAAAAAAAAATTATTTGTATAGAATTGAAAGCTATTGTATAGATTCTCTAAGACGTTCCTATAGGATATCTTTTTTTTCGCATATTAGTAAAATTTAAAATGAATGAAAAAAATGATTAATGTCTTTTTGAATCTTTCTTGTTGCTGTAAGAAAATAACTTAATATTTACATTCAAAGTTTAAAAAATTTTGAAATACAATATTAAGGAAGCTTAACTTCTTTTAAATCTGTAACACACTATTTAGATTTTTAAGTCAATATAACTTCTGAAGGCATGTTTAAATTTGCCGCTTTTAATATCTCACTATATTTAACTGGCTTTTTCTTATTTCTCCTAACAATTAGTGAGATCGGTCGGCTGACATGTCCGCTCTGTACGCAACGTAACTGGCAACAAATCGACAATGATCTTTGGCGTCTAGAACAATGGCTGCAATTTGCCGAAGGTACTCAAAAATCCCAAACATCGCCTCCTTCAAATATTGAATTACTCGAAGATGTAGTTCAGGATCACCGAGAATTCTTGCTCGATTTAGAAAGTCACAAATCCATAATATCATCATTGAATGTAGTCGGTGATCATTTGGCTACACACACGCTAGATCATGAAAAGGCGCGTCAACTAAGAGCCCGCCTGGAACAGGACAATGAACGTTGGAATAATGTATGCATTACGGCCACCAAATGGCAGGGCCAATTGCAAACTGCTTTGATGGGCAACACTGAATTCCATGCAATCATTGATGAACTGTGCGTTTGGCTGCAGCAAACAGAGGCGAATATTAAAGCCTCCGAACCAGTAGATCTAACTGAAGATCGTTCCATACTAAAATCGAAATTTGAGAAATTCCGCGAATTGCGAGCTGAACTGGAACGATGTGAGCCTAGAGTGGTTAGTTTACAGGATGCTGCCGATCAACTCTTAAAGAGTGTGGAGGGCTCCGGAGCTGAGTCATCACAGACCTATGCCAGGTAAGTTCGCTAAATGCCAAGGCCTAGGGGCGGCACGATTGAAATTTTCAACTGGGATTCAGCATTTAAATTGTAAAATGTATGATTCGTACTTGTACACGTAATAAAATTTTGTAACGATTTGTGTAGAAAAGTAGTGCGTAGTTGTTGTGTTAACAAATTAAAACTCTAGTATTAGTGTGTACGTATACGTATATATTATTGTCTGTATGTATTAGTTGATATTAAACTGTAGTTTTGTAGCAAAAGGCGGTGATTTCGAGATTTTTTATTATATATATTTTTTTTCTTTTTCTTGTTCTTCTTATACTTTTAGCCATTTTCTGCGTTATCGTTTACAAAAAGCAATTGTAATATGTATGTGTGTGTGAATATATTTTATGTTTAAAAATATTGTTGCGAATCATTTCCATTCTTACGTTCAGTGCCCCTAAAAACATAAACTCGGAACTGGTTTGTTTTAGACTTGTGTCGGAATTCGATCAGTTGTTCCTTTCAGACAAAGCAATTAATATATTGTAAATGGTTTTGATCACAGGAGTTTGTTTGACAGGAACAACTGAACGAGTTGGGCGCAAGTGTAGTTTTGTTCGATAGTAGTCCAAGTCCGAAAATATTTTTCCTCTTTCTGAGGAATAAAGTCGATTCCGGCTTTACTGATTATTTACTTTTCAATATTTCGCCCCTCCTTCAGAGGCTTTTTTAGATAAATAATTTTCCTAAAAAGCCTCACAAAAGAGTGGTGAAATAGTGGAAAATAAATAATATTTTCTTGGCAAAATAAAAAGACCTTGTGCTAAAAACATACCAGGGACTATTATAAAAATATATGTGCATTATACGTGCTTGTAAAGGTCTTACTAAATATATTTAGTTTCAAAAGTATACTTAGACTGCTTCTCAAACAAACGGCTTATATATTTGTGTATGTAAATGTTTTTCTTCTATCTCTTCAATACGAAAAATTGTTATGACATTTATTGCTACATCATCTCTGCTGTTAGCAGTGTCTGTCTGTACTTCAGCTTTTCTATACTTGCGAGAAGTTGACATTAAAGTTGGTTGACATCTCCAAAAATAATGCTATTCCCTGCAATATATTTCTGTATTTTTAAAAACATCCCAAACGAAACGACAGCAAAAACACACACTTCCATACATACAAACTGGGTTGGCCAGTCGATATCGATCGAAATTTTTGTTAAAATTGCTATAAGATTTCGATGAATATTGAATGTGGTATTATGGTCTCTGGTTCTTTTTCTTCATCTTGATTCCAAACACTAGACAGAAAAAATAGCGTACAGATATTTTCCAATAAACAGACAGGTCACAGAGCTCTATTCCGTAATTATTGTCGTATTTTAGTTATTCAAAACAAGTTTGATATTATTTGTCAAAAAAATTACCTCCATCTAATTATTAGAAAATATAATTTAAAGGCCAAACAGTTAGCAATTAAAAAAATTTTAAAAAATGGTTTAGTTTTTTCTTAGACACCAGACTACAAAACGAATTCTTTATGCGAATTGAATAGAACTCTGTGACTTGGCATCACACAATCAAACTCATTTCATTTTTGTTAAAAGAAAAATTTCAAACTTCTTTTATTCCTTTTTATATAATTAATTGAAATATTTGCTTTTATATAACATTCTGTTCTCTTTCCATTTGCCATAAAATTTGTTTTATTACCACACCATTTCCAAATTTCTACTCCAACTTTTTTTTTTATTATTAATATTATTATTTGCTTTTTCCATACCAAATCGATAAATTGTTTTGTTTGTTAATTTCCTGCACATCTGAAACTTTTTTCTTCTTAATTTGCAATTTTTGTTTGAACTCGAAATTTTTTCGTCCGCCCATTCTAACCCCTCATTTGCCTCAAAATACTACAGCCTGCCAACACAACCATTAAATTTAAGAACCCTTTCCAGGCTTACGGATCTGCGTTTCCGCTTACAATCCCTGAGACGGCTATCCGGCATTTATATTGTAAAACTTGGCGCTGTTTTAGGTGTTGACAGCGACAATCTGGGAGTATCATTGCACATGTTGTCCCATGAGGTAAGTTTTGTTTGTCTGCAAGTATTTGCAAAAGTAAAAATTTAGTTATTTAATGCACCTTAAGAATTTAACAAGTTTGAAATATTTTTATGACGTTTTCTTTTTTTTTTTTTGTGGGAAAAAAGCATAGAACAACCTGTAAAATATAAAGCGAAATAATTGCCAAAATTTTATAATCAAAAATTATTGTTAAAGTGTTTTTAAATCAACCAGTTAATTCGTGGAGAAAAAACTATTCTATGCTTTAAAGTTTCCAAGGAAATTACGATTTGCAAAATAAATCCCCTAACGTTTTAATTTAATAATTAACAAACTTATAATTTATTTGTGTTAATTTTTCAATATATTATTTTATGTGTTTTTATTTGTTTTTTAATTTTATTTTAAACAGCTTTTGGATCAGTCCGTAACTTCATTACCTTCTACCTCTTCTATGCAGGCAGCCGCACCACACACTGACAATGCAAAGTAAATATTGTTGTCTATTGTAGTTGTAATTAAATTTGTAGACTTAATTTTATTAATTACCAGTATATTTAAGATAATATTAAGGCACGCCCGGAAAGCACTATTAAAACTAAATTTTATAAAACAAAAACCATAAACTTAACAAACAAAAAAAAAAGAAGAAGAAAACCAATTAATAATATTTTTTTTTATATATTTTTACACTAATTAGCGGCCCAGATGGCGATGCTGCAGATGGCGATGCCATAAATACCACCGTACTTGCTCGAGGCGCACGATTCCTAGGACGTGTTGCACGTGCATCTCTGCCCATACAAGCGCTCATGTTACTGTTGTTGGGTGTAGCCACACTTGTGCCCCACGGTGAGGATTATACCTGCATGTTCTCGAATAGCTTTGCCCGCAGCCTGGAGCCCATGTTGTCATATCCCAATGGACCGCCGCCGGTATAAAACAAAAGCGACATCTAATGCTCTTGTCCTTAATCATAGCATTCACTGTAAGATAATTAAAAAACTAAAATGTAAAAAATAATTTTATTATTAAACAAAGAGAATTGAATTTGTTTTCAAAACTTCTTTTAGTAAACTTTAAGTTTTTTTGTATGTTTTCATAACCGTAGTCAAAAGTTTTAAAATGAAATTCGGAGGCCAGAAAATGTTTGTAATTTGTATTATTAAATCACTTAAAAAAAGTTAAAAGAAACTTCAATATTTGTACAAAAAAAGAAAACAGAAAATTTATTTGGAATACTTTATATGCTAAGAAAAAGACGCGTTACTTATAATTTATTTATTCATAATTAAAAGAAAAAATTAAAAAAAAAATTACGATACGCACATTTATATGAAAACGACATAGAAAAATCTTATTTTATATAAAACGATATGATTTGTTTTCTAAAACTGAATTTGTTTTGAATATATATATCGTGGAACATGTTTATATTTGAAACGAATTAAGTATTTAAAGTAAAAAAAATGTATATCTGAAAGCAAAAGACAATACTTAAAACTTTAAAGCAAAATGTATTAAAACCAAGCCTTTTTTCAAATTCTCTCCTACATCATGGCCCTTTTTTAAAAACAAGTCAGTTTCTAACAATTTAATTTCTATAGGCTTTAAAATCAAGCTCCCAATGATTTTAACAGCTGGAATAAATTAAATTGTCACTACACACCTGATGCAAGTTAACAAAAGGAATTTAATAATTTTTATTACTCTCCATTGAAAATATATTAAATTTGCTACAACTTGTAACAGGCATGTTTTGTGAAACGCTTTAAAACACATTCCCAAATTCAACAAAAAAGAAAAAAAGGTTCAATATTGTTTTCTAGTTGAAGGTATTGTTTTAGAAAAGAAAAACTTATAAAAAAAAATTAAAAATAAAAATAATCAAATAAACGAAGCAGCAAGTGTCCTATGCCGGTGCTAAACCAACAATAAAAATAGAAAAGAAAAAACGAAATTAATGTTACTACTATTGTATTAGAACTCATTAATCATGTTTAAAGATTAATAATAATAATAATTAAAAAAAAAGAAAACAAAAGAACAAAGAAATTAATAATAAAAAACTCCCTCCACAAAACTATTTTAATAATTATTAAAACTAATTTACTTTCTAACATATTTAATTTAGCACTTTATAATAATCTTGCTGTTTGAAAAGTGTCTTCTTTTGTTTTCCTATTCGGTATTAGTTTTGTATTGCTTGATGAGAATATTTAAACGTTATTATTATTATATAATTATTACTATTATTACATTATTATATTGTTAAGTGTTTTATTATTATTATTTTGTCCCTTATTACTTTTATCTATATATAAAAGAAGAACCTGTTATCCTTTTCATAATTTTTTTTTGATTTGCATTTTTTTATAATTACTTTTTATTATTATTATTCATATTATATTTAAAATAACATTATAAACTATCAAATATAATATAACAATTGTTATACATATAAAACAAAAGAACATATATTCACCTTTTTCTATAAAAAAACATGAAATGCAATAAATATGTATTATTAAAAAATTTGGGGCATGTATAATTGCTAACTAAAATAAACCTGTGAAATAAATTGGTTTGTATTGTAGCACTCTCCGCATTCCATCGACGGCGTAATATCATGTACCCAAAATAAAGCTCGAATAGTAGGTATTATATAATGATTAAGTGTATATATGTGTAACCGGTAGTCAAATCAATCGATACTTTAAGTTTATATATCTCAGCTATATCTAACATTTTTTCTCTGCTACGCGGTATTTTGACAAATTCAAAGGAAACACAATCGAGTAGCGGTTTATGGTTGGTGAAGACTTTTTCACTTTCAAGTGAAACAGAAAACACAGCCCCCTAACGTAGGCTATACTATATTATTTTCCCTTTTAAAAACACCCATACCAGTGATGGAAAATGATGTTTTCATTTTCAACAAATAGGCTGTTATCAACTGTCAAAGTTCAAAGTCTGCTGGAAGAATTTCTACAATGTAAATAAGTTTATTTATCGTTACTATCGAAATCGTCTTCGAACACATTCCTGCTGATATGCCACCACTATTTTGATTGAAAGAAGATAAAAATAAAAATTCAAAATGTCTAAAAGAAAGTGTTCAATAAAAAAATGTTTGAAACAATACCAAAAATCCGTATATTTATTAATTCGCTTTTAATCTTAGAAATAGCTATTGGCCTGACAATTATTGCTGTGACATGGTATTATCAAAGAATATTGTCAAACTTTCTGACCGAATCGGAAGGCAAACTGCTGATGTCGAATTTCTTTTGTGTTTATATATGGGGCTTCCAGTTGGTGACATCGTTTCTATGTGGCATTTCGTTGTGGGCCAGAGTATGGCCTCATCGTTATAGTGAAAATGTTCAGCTTTTATTGTGTTTGTGGTTGAAATATTGTTTCTTAATAGTGGCTTGCGGTTGCGCCACCATTTGGATGTTGTTGGCCACTTGCTATAATATATCGGAGGCAGCGGAAATAATCTTACTAAAAGGCATCGATATTTATTATAGTAATCCAGAATGGAAACTGCTTTGGGATAAGCTGCAGTATAAAAAAGAGTGCTGCGGTGTTCATGGCTATCAGGACTGGATGCAGGCAAGTTGGATGTCGGATAGTGTTAAGGACGACTACAGGGATACTGACAACTGTGAGCCTTTCCAGTATCCGAGCACTGAATGTGCTCCAATTTATATGGATTCTGAGTATGTTGAATCACAGCCAGTGCCCCAACTAGTGGAGAGGTATGATTTATAATATATTTTTAATATAATTTAATCGTGTTTAATTTTCTTTTCATTTAGCCCACAAATTTTGGCTCCTTATGCGTGTTGCAAACGGAACAGCATGTTCTGCTATGAAAACTATATGCCGCATAGGAAAAGGGATGTGAATCTCTCTCGTCTGCCGCATTTAAATTTAACGGATATTAACACGCAGGGCTGTTTTCCGCTGTTCAGCCGATACTTAACAATTGTTGTCCACTTGCTTTTTGTTATAATTTTATTGGCCGTTTTTATTGATGTGAGTACGCAGCTGCATTGTCATTTAAATACGAGTTGTTCTCAAAATGCATTCAATTGTTTGCCCTAGTGAAGGAACTACAAAGCAGAAGACTAAACAGTATCGGGCAATTGACTTCATTTTTGTTGTAGGTATTGTCGAATACAACAGCACTGTATTTGAAAAACTCCAAGCCGCATTTCGTGTCTTTAAAAGTCAATAACTTTGCTAAATATATTCCGATTTTCAATATCAAAACTGATTTGAAAAGAATAAACTGAGACCTTTCGGTTTATATAAAAAGCTTTGGGAAATATTAATGTATTGCCCAGGCAGACATATTTTCATCGATATGGTTAAACTCAGAGATGGGTCTGTATAGTACTTCTTTCAAAAGTTTATTTAGTTGCTTTTCAGTAAGAATCTATTACAAACTGCTGGATAATATGGATTTCAAGGCAATTTTTTTGTAATGCAACAAAGAGTTTCAGTCAAATATATAGTAAAGATAGGTATCGTCTATTTCGTTCACTTCTTCTCATTTTTACACACGTAAGATTATCATTGTTTTGTTGAGCTGGTGATGACTTTCTCTATTTGATGCTCCTTAAAGTATTTAAAGTTTACAAACTAATTTTTATATTATCTAAAACAATAATAATTATAATAATTTCGCATTTTTGAAGATTTTAATTTGCTGCTTAACCAAATACCTGATGGCTACAAACTATAAACGAAGTTATTGCGAATTCGCCAACGATTCTTGCATGTTTGATGATGAAGGAAATGCTTTGGTGGTCATAAAATGCCCCCCTAATGTCCGATGCATAACGCTAGAGGAACAAAACAACACCTATTCGGGCTCTGATGTGGCCAATTTGGCCTCTTCGACGGATTTGTGTCCCTGCTGTAATGGCAACCAGGACACTGTAGCCGAGGAGGAAAAGCGTTTGGGAACAAAAACTAAAAATAATGCAACATTCGTACATTAATTATTGTAGTTTTTAAGATATATTTTTATATTAAAAATTTTAAACTTTTTAAATGAATTTCCATAAAGATTTTGTTTTGTGAGCTTCGATGCAAACAGGTCAAATAGAAACAGATATAAAATTGGAAGTTGCTCATAAGATCCTAGACTTTTAGTCATATATATACGAGGGGTCACAACTGTAATTATGTACAGTAAAGGGTTTTGAAAAAAATATGAAAAATTAAAGTAGTTTTAAGACAAACAATTAAATCGTTTATTAAGAAAACGATTTTTGCGACAAATTAAACCAAATTTTTTATTGCAAATATCAAGTCCTGTTTTCTTAAAACCAGCAATGAAAATATTTTTAAGCCACCGTCAGTTTCAGAATACTGAAAAATATCAATGTTAAAAATCTTAGTAACAAATTTAATTTATTTTAACTTTTAATATCATTTTCCACTTAAATTCGAATTTTCAGACGAAAATATTGTTATTATCCCACTGTGAAATGGGAAAACTGTTAGTTCCGGTTCATATACTTCAATTATTGATGCCAAAGTACAAACCGCACCGTACCGCTGCTCCGTTTCGAAATGAGATATAAACATATAACCATCTTCTTCTTTCTCACAGAAAAAAACGAAGTTAAGTGGCAAAAGTTGAAATGTGTGACCCGGTTTTAGTAAAAAAATAAGTATTTTCGCAACAATAAAAAAAGCTCAAATTTGTTTTTGCTTTCTAAATAAAGTCCCAAACGAAAATTTGTATTAATTACTAAAACAGCCAGTAAACGCCTGAGGCAGCTCTCTGCAAAAAATGTTAAGAATGATTTATATAAATATATAAATAAAAAAAAAGTATATAAATTGATTAAATTGCTTTAGTTGGTGTTTGGATGGTATCAGAAGAGCGAATACCCCAAGAACTCAAAATTTTTAAACAAATTTTAATACCAGAATAATTTTAAATAAACTAGTCGATTTTTAATCGTTTAAGAGTCTACTAGGAATCTCACAACAGGAGCTTTGGATTCCAACGGTATTATCCTGCAAACAATCAATCCAAACTGGATTATATTTATTTATGTGTGTATATACGGTATCTTTTTCGTTATAAATTAACTCTACTGTAATTATTTATTTTTTTGTTACTATGGCCACAAGTTTTCTAAATATGTAAATATTTCAGTTTCGTGTAGTTGGTGCCTCTAAGAAAGAATTGTCAGATAAGTTAGACATTTTCATTTCAAAAATTTTCCAAATGAATTGAAAACTGTTATGGCACAAGCAAATATTAAGAAGTACGATGCTGCGGATGTTGACAGTTTTAATTCAACTGATGAGGAGGGTAAGTTGCGGTTGTTAATAAACGTTTTTCCGTTAAAATAGAAACGGAAGATGTACTCTTCTTAAGATCTTGTTAGGGGATGAGGGAAAATCATTGATAAATGAAAGGACTGCAGTTCCATATCGTTCCCCTCGAATACATCAAAATGACCGTAGCGGCGGAATAGAACATGAATTTGAATGGTGTAGGCTTTCATCAAACTCACATCAACTCGTACGTGTGCGAGTGTATTTTATTATTGCAATGGAAGAAATTAGAATTTGATGTGTGGCCCTACTGTTCTCTTCACTATTAATAACAACTTTCCATCCCACAGCTGAAACGCATGTCAAGGATCTGGAACAACAGGTTCCAGAAATTCCCAAGCCCCAATACACGGATGAGGAGTTAATCAAACTGGTCGAATATATACAACGCATGACTCTGCTTTTTGCTTTGGATCACCGTGATTGGACAGAAGATACGCTCGATGTGATAAGACGTTGGATAATGGAAGTCAACGAACCTCTACTCACCGTATTTTACGATGCCAATAAGTTAACAGCGTGTCTGGGGTTTCCCATGGCTCCTGTGATAGATGCAGCCTATTTCTGCCGTAAACTGAATGCCATTTTTACTGTCGAGGGTTTCCATGATGAAGTTAATTTTGGCACCATCCATGAAGATGTTGATTTTTGTTTGCTGAAAGTTTTACAATTCGTTTATGCGCCCATTTTCATTAACTACAGCGATTGGAATGAAAATGTTAGGACAAGATTTTCCCAGGCCATGGACAAATTTTTGTCTTTCTTGACGAATTTGAATTCGAAAATGGCGGGCATGACGCTGCTGTATGTTCCGTATGTGGTCAAGCAGATGGCCAAGGATAATGTGGTCCAAGACAGGGAGTTTGTCAAGAACATGGAATCTGTTGCGGTGTTTTGGAGCAATCAGATTCGTACCTTGTTGAATGATAAAGTCCTGGTAGCGCCGCATGATTTGGTGGTCATGCAGGAGGAGTATGAATTCTGGTTGTATCGCTGTAAGTAAATTTATTTATTTTTTATTTGTCAAGAATTTTATGTTCTTTTGTTTTTGTTGTAGTTGAAGTTCTGGATGGCATACAGAAGCAATTGGAACATCTTGATGTCCAGAATATTATTAAGCTGTTGAGATCCTCCAATTCCGTTTATATTAAACAGATTGATCAACTTATTAACGAGTGCAGTTTGGAAGTGGAAGAGGCCAAGTCAAATATAAAATATTTGCATTTACTGGTTGAGCCCTGTGCTGAAATAGAAAAGGCCTTGAGTCCGGCCGAAGTTCCTGGTCTTCTGCCGCGCATCATTAATTTCATACGTTATGTCTGGCTGAATTCTCCCTTCTACAATCGCAAGGAACTGATCACCAATCTGTTCCGTTTCCTGAGCAATCAAATAATACGTTTTTGTGTATCACAAGTCACAGTGGATAGAATTTTGCAAGGCCATTCCCGTTTCGGCATTAACATGTGCAACATGTCCATAGACTGTTGCCTTTCCTACAAGGCAATTTATGATTTGATGTCTAAGGAGTTGGCTGCCATGCCCTCTTGTCAAGCCTGGGATCTGGACAGCGCCATGATCTTTAATCATGTGGACGCTTTTATTGAAAGACTTAACGATTTGATAGACATTTGCGAGTCCATGATTGTCTTTGGCCGTTTGGATGAAGATGAGGATATACCCAGACCCCGTTTTGGTGGCACTAGTGGTAGTGAATTCGAGAAAATCGCCGAGAGTGTGGAACAGAAATTCTTGCAAATATTGAAGACTTTGCGTAAAGATTCCAAAGACCACATTTTAAATGTCCATAAAAGTATTTGGTACAAAGAAGTTCAAAACTACCGGCGAGTTATACAAACGCTGGAGGAGACTGTGCAGAGATTAATGTCGAATGCTTTTGAAAGCGTGTGCAACATTGAGGAGGCCTTGGAAGTTTTAAATGTCACTCTATTCTACTCTTATCGGTCTGCTATACGCCAAACATATTTGAATATGGTGAGCAAAATGTGGAGTATGTTTGTAGAGGAAATGAATGCCAGCGCGAATATGATTATGGAGCGTGCAAATGTTCACGAGTCTTGGTTGAGTTATTATGCTTCGCGGGCAGTGACCTATCGCATAAACTTGGAACGCTTGCAGTGGCTAAGAGATCGTTTGGCAAGCTCCTACTGGCTGCCTATAGTTCCCGAAGCTGCCAATGCTCTGGCCAAGTTTGAGAGTATCAAAGCAGACTTCCAGTTAGGGTCGCGCAAAGCATTTGAAGACTGGCTGAAAAAGTACTCTAGTCCTAAGCTAATAAGTCGCTTGGATCGCACGCTTTTAATCAGAAGTAAAACTAAAAAGGATTTTTTGGAGTGTAACATAGACCCTTTGGTCTTGGATATCTGCCAACAGGCTCAACATTTTGAGAAATTGGGCTTTCAAATTGTCGGAACCATACGTAAATTGTACGAAAAATACGCCACCCTAAAATTCGTTTACAAAAGCGTTGTTGCCGTGTGTAAGAATTACAATCATATAATCGCCGCTTTAATGGAGGAAGAACGCAAACTTTTCAGGGCCTTGATACAATCGTGTGATCGCAAAATTTCACCGGGTTTTGTTAAGCTGACTTGGGGCGGGGAGCTTAGCGATGCTTATATAGCCGACTGTGCCAAACACACTGCACGGCTGCAAAACTCCTTAGACATTTACAAGAGAGCTAACCTTCATATACGACGGATCTGCGAATATATATGCGACACACATTTGATCAAGTTCAACTGGTCGAATGCCGTGGAATTGCCCGTGTTTGAGGCAAGACTTTCGGCCTTTAATAAGAAGAACACCGATTATATATTGAATTTATACGACAGCATAATTGATTTGCTGTTCGCCGTGTTCAAGGAGTTTCAAAATGTCATAGAGGAGGTAAGTTTGCCGGAAAATTGCATAACTAACAATCACATAGCGCTCCAACAAATACTTGGAATGTCCAAGGCTTTAAGCTTCAAATGGACCTGAAGCTGTAGGGATGACTTCCTGGCTTAACAGTTTTGCTTATATATTTTCTTCTTTTCTAGATGGCCTCGGAGTGGTACAAATATGTCCTAAAGTTTGACGAAATGTTGGCTGAAGCTCTTCTAATCTGCGCTCGAAATTCCTTAAATAACGTCTATATCGCGCTGCGCACCGATGGGGACATCAGTCCAGCACCTTTAATAATCATTGTTGCTGACATTGAAGATAAGAAAATTGTACTTAAACCCGATATGAAAATCATAGATTCGCTGATGACAAGCCTGTATGAACGCATTTTAAAGAGTCTAAGTAGTATACCGCGCATCGCTCGAAAACTTGACTTACCGGAAAAACTTGTGGGCACCCCGTTTGCACAGCTAATGAAAGAGGATAAATTAATCGAAGAAACTCAAGATCGAATAGTTCTGGAGGTGGAGTATAATAAAGATCAAATCAAAATATTTACAATGTCTTGGAATATATTGCAAAGTATATGGACCATGACTGAAGATGAATTTATTGAGGAAATTCAACAGACCGAACAAACAGCAGCCGATTTTGAACAGAGTATTGAGTCGTACAGTTCAATGGCTGATATATTGGCGGCAAAAGATGTCATTGAAACTGTTTACTTTTTAATGGTAAATCAGGCGCTATTGAAAAATACTCTCATGGATTATATAGAGAAATGGCAAATGTTAAATATTAATTTGCTCATCAAAAGAGCTTCTTCCAGGATTAAAAGTACGTATCTGATGTTTCATTAACGATAAATCATTTCAAAATCATGCCAGAGGTGGTTTTTTAAGGGAAATCAGGGATTTCATAAAGTTAAGTCGCGACAGTGGGTTGCCACGAATATGATCAGCAGGGGCTCGAAATGGGAGTAATTGTGCATTTTAATATAGATTTTAAGCGCTTCCCTCTTTCCAAGCGGTAGAGACATTTTCAAAATTCTGTATATAGTGCACATCTGCAAGTTAATGTCTTTCAAGAATTATATGCTTTGCCTAAATCGGTAGCAGAGTCTTGGCATACAAGGGAGAGCAAAACTCGTTATGTGATTTCTAATATATTGATTGAGCAACACTAACTTTCTTTGTGATTTAAAACTACACATGCCATCAGCCTTTGACTTTTAAAGGGCTGACTAGGCCGATGAAGTACAAAAGTGTCAAGGAATGTTCTGTTGCTTCCGTGTCTCATTTCGCTTGGGTTTTCTTAGTTGTATCATGTCCAGGGTGTTGTTGGGAATGAATTTGGAATTCAAATACACCGTTTAAGAGCAACCTGAAAGTATCATTTAGGCGAAATGAACTCTGCATGAGAAAATTTAAATCAGCGCTTGCTGAAAGTGAGCAACCAGTTGCAACTGACTGAGGACTCTGAACAAATCAGTTAGACGTAAAATTACAGTCGAATTTTCTTTCTTTTGCAGGTATTTATCGGTATGTGAAACGTAATGAGAAGCGAATAGCTGTTGTACCCCGCACTCTGAAAGAGGCACGTGAAGCTACTCTGCTCTACAACCGTCTGATTTCAGAAGCACCTGTCAAACAAGCCCAGTTTCCCCAAATATTTGACCTATTCCGGATCTTAGATTTATACGAAATTGAAGTGCCCAATAATCTGCAAATCTTAATTGAACATTTACAATCAACTTGGGAAAACTATTTAAACAAACTGGGAGATGCAGGAAGTATGCTGGATGATGCAAAAGAAGACTTTAAACAAAATCTACTTTCACAAGCGGAACGATTTCGTAATATTATGAAAGAGTTCTTAAGCGATTTTATGATTAAACTACCCACCTCCTCACAAACGTAACTTAAACTTTATCCCGTGATCCTTTTTGTCCTTTACCATTTTCCCTTTTTCCAGAAACCCTAAAGTAGCACTGAAATATTTAAGAATAATCGAATCGAAGATTGAACAGTGTTTCAAGTTTGAAGAAAGTTTAATAAATGATTTGGCCACATTTTTTATCAATCAGCCGAACAATTTAGATCTTAAGAAACTGGCTGGGGAGGTAGACATTTTACAGGGCATCTGGTCATTAATTTTAGATTGGCAAAATTCTTGGAATGAGTGGAGAGTTGAAAATTTTTGGAATATCAACATCGATATGATAGAAGATACAGCGATTTCTTTGTACAAAGAATTCAATGCGCTGAGTAAGAAATATTATAATCGGGCCTGGGACATGTTAATTGTTATCACCAAGAATGTTGACAGTTTTCGTCGAACGCTGCCACTTATTACGGCGCTTAAGAATCCCAGTATGCGTCCACGCCACTGGGATCGTGTAAGAAATTTAATGCAGGTGTAAGTATTGGGCGATTAATTTTGCAAGGCACTATTTGCGATCGAAACTTTTGTGTCCTCGTCATGGATCAGTTCTAAATCGGAGTGTTTCATGACATTCATAGTGAGTGTCAGTGATTCGACTTTGGTGTTGTTTCTTTACGGACTGAATACTTGCTCGGGTAAAACAAAATTTAATTTGGTGGACTGAAACCATTCGTTCTGTATAACAATAATCAGAAACCGATAGGACTTGAAATTTTTCAGTTCATAGCACTTCGTCAATAGAATCACTTGTTGCGTGTAAAGTTTCCTCTGGCAGAGAATTCTTTATTAATACTCCTTCTTGTTACAGCGATTTCGATGAAAATTCCGACAACTTCACTTTAGAGCTGATAATCAACTTGGACTTCCAGGCGTACTCGGAAGACATACAAGACATCTCAAATGCAGCCACTATGGAATTACAAATTGAAAATGGAATCAAAAATATTGCCAGCATTTGGAATGATCAGCTGTTGGAGATGGTTTTGCATCGCGAAGGCATTTATAGAATAAAAAGTGTCGACGAATGTACTCAGCTTTTGGAGGAGCATCTGGTGCAGATTTCGGCTATGAAATCTACCATCTTTGTGGAACCATTTATAACGGTAGTAGATTATTGGGAGAAAACTTTATCGTATATAGCGGAATGTTTAGAAAATGCTCTGATTGTGCAGCGTCAGTGGTTGTATTTGGAAAACATTTTCACGGGCGAGGATATACGCAAACAATTGCCGAATGAAGCGAATCGCTTTAATGTTTTAACCGAAGAATTTAAGAGTTTAATGGAGAAAATGTTTGCCAACTCGACCGCTTTGAAGGCCACACATTTCAGGAGGCCCCCCTTTTTGCTGAATAGATTTCAAAAGCTGGATGAGCGCTTAGAACTCATACAGAGAGCCTTGGAAATTTATTTGGAGTCCAAAAGGCAATTGTTTCCACGTTTCTATTTTGTATCCAACGATGATCTCTTGGAAATATTAGGCAACAGCAAGAGGCCGGATTTGGTGCAGGTTCATTTGAAAAAACTATTCGATAATCTGGTCAAATTGGAACTGAAGCGGGTGGGTAAGAACCTGAATCGCTGGCAAGCCGTTGGCATGTATGCCGATGATGGTGAATACATCGAGTTCTTAAAGGTTCTGTACATTGATGGGCCCTCTGAAAAATGGCTAAGGGTTTTGGAAGACTATATGAAGGCTGTTTTGCGTGAGCAGCTTAAGCTAACGAGAGCTTCCTTGAAAAAACTGGCGGCTAATCGGGAAAAATGGCTGACAATGTGGCCTGGCCAGTTAATAAACACTACCTGCTTGATACAGTGGACTACTGACTGCACGCGTAGCTTGACTCATTGTAAAATTCTTAACCAGAGAAAGCCTTTAAGAAGATTAAGACGCAAGCAAAACAAAATACTGGGCAAGTTGTCGGAAATGAGCAGGAAAGATCTTCAAACAATTATGCGCTTGAAAGTGAACACTCTGATCACTGTAGAAATACATGGCAGGGATGTTATAGAGCACATGTATAAAAATAATTGCAAGGACGTGGGACATTTCGAATGGTTCTCCCAGCTTAGATTCTACTGGAATCGTGATACAGAGTCGTGTGTGGTTAAACAAACGAACACGGAACACTGGTATGGTTATGAATACATTGGAAATTCGGGCAGACTGGTGATAACACCTCTAACCGACAGATGTTATATTACCCTGACCACAGCTTTGCATTTGTTCCGGGGCGGCAGTCCAAAAGGACCGGCAGGTACAGGTAAAACTGAAACCGTTAAAGATCTGGGTAAAGCTTTGGGCATGTGGGTTATAGTAACCAATTGCTCGGAGGGCCTGGATTTCAAAAGCATAGGGAAAATATTCTCTGGTCTAGCACAGACAGGAGCCTGGGGCTGTTTTGATGAATTCAATCGCATCAATATAGAAGTATTGTCTGTGGTGGCCCAACAAATCATGGCCATATTATCCGCTTTGGCAGCCAAGCAAACTAAGCTTAATTTTGAAGGCCAACTTATAAAGCTGGTGCCTACCGTGGGCTTGTTTATTACCATGAATCCCGGCTATGCCGGTCGCACTGAGCTGCCCGATAACTTGAAATCCATGTTCCGTCCCATATCCATGATGGTGCCCGACAATGTCATCATTGCTGAAAACACTTTGTATTCAGATGGTTTTACTAATACCAAAAGCTTAGCGCGCAAAGTCCACACTTTGTATGAGCTGGCCAAACAGCAGCTGTCCAAACAATACCACTATGACTTTGGCTTACGCTCCATGGTCGCTTTGCTAAGATATGCTGGACGCAAGCGGAGACAACTGCCGAATGCTACTGAGGAAGAGGTGGTTTATTTGGCCATGCGTGACATGAATGTGGCTCGCTTAACCGCCAATGACTTGCCGCTATTCAATGGCATCATGTCGGATATTTTTCCAGGAGTTGATGTGCCCTTAATTGATTACAGTGACTTCCAGGTTGCCATAGAAGATGAACTGAAATCCTTTGGGCTGCAGTTAATACCCACAGCGATTAAAAAGATTATAGAATTGTACGAAACCAAAAACTCACGTCATTCGGTTATGATTATAGGAGATACGAATACCGCCAAGACTATTACCTGGAAAATCCTACAAGGAGCTTTTGTACGCATGAATACGAATAAGAAAAGTGGTTGGCCCGCTGTTGTAGTGTATCCGCTCAATCCTAAAGCTTTGAGCTTGGCGGAACTCTATGGAGAGTATAACTTGGCTACTGGCGAGTGGTTGGACGGTGTTCTCAGTTCTATTATGCGCGTCATTTGTGCTGATGAAGATCCCACTCAAAAGTGGCTGTTATTTGATGGACCCGTGGATGCGGTGTGGATTGAAAATATGAACTCGGTAATGGATGACAATAAACTATTGACTTTGGTGAATAGCGAGCGTATTACCATGCCCTCCCAGGTTTCATTACTTTTTGAAGTGGCTGACTTGGCGGTGGCCTCTCCAGCAACTGTTTCACGTTGCGGCATGGTTTACAATGATTACAGTGATTGGGGCTGGCGTCCTTATGTCAATTCTTGGCTGGCAAGACAAACGCCCAAGGAATATGTGGAACTTGTGAGGGAATATTTTGATGAGTATTTGGACAAAGTGTTGACCTTCAAGCGTTTCAATTGCAAAGAAACTGTTGTAACTAACGAATTAAATACGGTGATTTCAATGTGCAATTTATTGGAGGGTTTTGCCACCAAACAGAACGGCATTATTGAGGGCGATCAGGAACTATTGGAAATTATGAGCAGACTTTGGTTTCTGTTCTGTATGGTTTGGTCAGTGGGCGCCACTGTGAATGAAGACGGTAGAACTAAATTGGATTCTTATATACGGGAATTGGACAGCAGTTTCCCTATTAAAGACACGGTATATGATTATTTTGTCGATCCCAATCAAAGATCTTTGCTGCCTTGGGATAGCAAACTGTCGGATATTTGGAAATATGATGAAGGGTGAGTATTGAGTTGGAACAAATTTTTATTTTAAAAACGGAACTGTTTTTTTTCTCTATGTAATTCTAGTGATTTTAAAAATGTTAGAATTTTTACAAAACTCTTTTTCACATAAATAATAATAAAATTATTGTCTTAGAGCTCCGTTTTATAAAATAATTGTGCCCACTGTAGACACGGTGCGGTATGAATATCTGGTTTCAAAACTTTTGCAAGATGGCCATCCCGTGCTGTTGGTGGGTAACGTTGGTACTGGTAAGACCTCCACAGCCTACGGTGTTACGGAATCATGCGATAAGAACAAGTATACGATATTTTCGATTAATATATCGGCGCAGGTGCGTAAGATATTTTCTTATTAGATTTGTTTTTATTACAAAATTTTAACGAAATACCTTGAGAAGTCTACATCACTAAATAACACTCAAGTGTCGTATTTTACTACAACTTGTCCTTATTTTATATATTCTTAGACGACAGCTGCCGGTTTGCAAGAATCTATAGAAAATCGTACCGAAAAAAGGACAAAAGCTTATTATGTACCGATTGGAGGCAAGAAGATGATTTGCTTCATGGATGATTTCAATATGCCGGCCAAAGATGTTTATGGCTCTCAGCCACCTCTAGAATTGATAAGACAATGGATAGACTACAAGTACTGGTACAATCGTAAGAACCAACAAAAAATATTTGTACTCGATACTCTGCTGATGGCCGCAATGGGTCCTCCCGGTGGGGGAAGGCAAGTGATTTCATCACGAACTATGAGTCGATTTTTCATACTCAATATGACATTCCCAACTGAGGAAACTATAAGAAGAATTTTCTCCACAATGATCAAACAGAAATTGCAGACATTTTCCAATGAAGTACGCGAGTTGGGGAGTCCCATAACTGAGGCCTCCATCCATCTGTACCGCGATGTGGCTGAAAAAATGCTACCAACACCCAACAAATCTCATTATCTTTTCAATCTGCGAGATATATCGAAAGTGTTTCAGGGCTTATTGCGTAGTAGTTCTGAGGTGCAAGTAAAGAAATTCCAGTTCCTGAGACTTTGGATTCATGAAAGTTTTAGAATTTACTCGGATCGTTTGGTGGATGACAATGACTCGTTGTGGTTTCAGAACAAAATCAATGATGTTTTGGGTAGACATATGGAACTAACACTACATAGTGTGTGCCCCAACAAGGTGATACCATTATTCGGGGACTTTATAAGCCCCCAAGGATTTTATGAGGACATGGACTTTGAAAAGCTGTTAGTTTACGTTAATGATCAGATGACAGAATATAATAGTTCCGGCATGACACGTCTAAATTTAGTTTTCTTCAAAGATGCCATCGAACATGTGGCCAGAATCGTACGCATCATATCACAACCGCGTGGCCATGTTTTAAACATCGGCATTGGTGGCTCTGGCCGTCAGGTGTTAGTCAGATTGGCTGCTTTCATTTTGGAAATGGGAGTGTTTCAAATAGAAGTGACCAAGCGTTACAAGACCCAAGAATTTAGAGAGGACTTAAAGTCTTTATATAAATTGACGGGCATCAAGCAAAGAGCCACAGTATTTATATTCAATGGAGAGCAGGTGGTAGAAGACACGTTTCTGGAAATTATCAATAACATGTTGAGCACAGCTGAAATTAATCTTTTCAAGGCTGATGAGTTTGAGGAATTAAAAACAGAGCTGGAAAGACCAGCCAAAAAAGCCCACATACCTTTAACCACTGAAGCCCTGTATAACTTTTTTATGCTGAATGTAAGAGATAACATGCATATCGCATTAACCATGAGCCCCATAGGAGATTCATTTAGGACATTTATACGCCAGTATCCAGCTCTGCTCAACAACACTACCCCCAATTGGTTTAGGCAATGGTCCCAGGAAGCTTTGCTAGAAGTGGCTGCTAAGTTTCTAACAGGCTTTACAATTCATGTGGCAGCCCCGGGCAGGGAAGCCGATCAAAATAGGGAAAGTTTAATTGAGAGTACCGAAAGTACTTTGCATCGGGAAGTAGCTCTTGCCTTCTCCACAATACACTCGAGTGTTAGAGAAATATCCGGCATGATGTTGAGAGAAGTAAAGAGAATAAACTATGTAACTTCTTTGAACTACCTGCAGCTTGTGACTGGCTATAAGGAACTACTAGAAAGTAAAAGGCTGGAAGTATCCTCTAGTGCCAATAAACTAAGAAATGGTTTAGGAAAAATTGCTGATACTCAGGAAAAGGTGAGCAGCATGTCCGAAGAGCTCAAGATAAGTTCCGAACAAGTGAAAGTATTGGCGGTAGAATGTGAGGAGTTCATTGCTATAATTGAAGTCCAAAAGCTTGAGGCTACCGAACAAAAGGAAAAAGTTGATGCTGAAGCCATAGTTATAGCCAGAGAGGAGAATGTGTGCTTAAATTTGGCCTCAACAGCCAAAGCTGACTTGGACGTAGTCCTACCCATGATAGATGCTGCTGTTAAGGCGTTAGATGCTTTAAACAAAAAGGACATTGCGGAAGTGAAATCGTACGGCAGGCCACCCATGAAAATAGAGAAGGTTATGGAAGCGGTGCTGATATTATTGGGCAAAGAGCCGAATTGGGAAAATGCCAAGAAGGTTTTGAGCGAAGCCACTTTCCTAAATGATTTGAAAAATTTCGATCGTGATAATGTATCCGACAAAACTTTAAAGAGAGTTGCCGCATACACCAGAAACCCCGAACTGGAACCGGACAAGGTTGCAGTTGTATCTTTGGCTTGCAAATCTCTAATGCAATGGATAATGGCTATTGAGAATTATGGCAAAGTTTATCGTATTGTTGCTCCGAAACAACAAAAATTAGACCAGGCGCTGAGCTCTTTGGCTGAAAAACAAGCCATGCTGGCAGAAGCCAAACGTAGGCTGGAAGAGTTAAATGCCCGTTTGGCCGAACTCTACAGACAGTTGGATGAAAAAACTGCTCTTTTGAATGAGCTGAGAGCCAGAGAGGAGAAACTGCGCAAACAGCTGGAAAGAGCCATTATACTGGTTGAATCTCTAGCAGGAGAAAGAGAACGTTGGATAGAAACTGTGGCTGCCTTAGACGCTCAGTTTGAAAAGCTGCCTGGCGACTGTCTGATATCCACTGCCTTTCTTTCCTACTTGGGACCTTTTGATACCAGATACAGGGAACTGTTGTTATATAAATGGTTTAATCTAATAAAAGAGAGGCAGATACCGGCCACAGGAGAACTGAAAATAACAGCTTTTCTACTGGATGCTGTAACGGTAAGAGAGTGGAATATGCAGGGCCTGCCAGCAGATGATTTTAGTACTGAAAACGGCATGATTGCTACTAAAGGCAGTCATTGGCCCTTAATTATAGATCCCCAGATGCAAGCCAATACGTGGCTTAAAAACTTTGAGCAAAATAATGATCTACAAATCATAGACTTTGCCCAGTTGGATTACTTAAGGATCTTGGAGTTGGCCCTGCAAAATGGGAACCCAGTGCTGTTGCAAAATATTGGAGAGCAAATCGATCAAACGATTTATCCGATTTTAAGGAAAAGCTATATAATGCAGAGTGGTCGAAAGCTGATTAAATTCAATGATAAATTCATAACCTTCCATGACAACTTTCGCTTGTATATCACCACTAAAATAACGAATCCCCACTACCCACCGGAAATATCTACGAAAACCACAATTGTTAATTTCGCCTTGAAACAAGATGGTCTGCAGGCTCAGCTTTTGGGCATAGTGGTGCGCAAAGAGAAGCCTGCCTTGGAAGAGCAAAAAGACGAGCTGGTCATGACTATAGCACGTAATAGGCGAATACTTATTGACTTGGACAATGAAATATTAAGATTGTTAAATGAGAGTAGAGGATCACTGTTGGAAGATGACGAGCTGTTTGCCACTTTACAAAAATCCAGACAAACTGCAGCCCTGGTGAAAGACTCTCTAAGTACTGCTGAAACGACTGAAATCGAAATCGATTCGGCACGTCAAGTGTATCAGCCGGCTGCTGAACGTGCCTCTATATTATTTTTTGTTTTAATGGACATGGCCAGCATTGATCCCATGTATGTCTTTTCTCTGGCTGCATATATTCTCCTCTATACCCAGTCCATAGAAAAAAGTCCACGACAACAAATTATCTCTGAGCGCATAGTGAACATCAACGACTTTCACACTTTCGCGGTTTATAAAAATACTTGTCGTGGACTATTTGAAAGACACAAGTTGCTCTTTTCAATACACACGGCAGCTCAAATTCTGGCCAATGCTGGAAGACTGGTAGTAGCTGAATATGAATTTATAATTAGAGGAGGCGTGGTTTTGGATAGAGGGGGACAGCCACCAAATCCAGCACCACGTACGTATTGTCTGATTAATGCTGTTTAATTAAAGTTTTTAAAATTTTTTCAATTTCCCTTTTCAGACTGGATAAGTGAACAGTTTTGGGATAATATTACTGAGTTGGACAAAATCGCTGGATTCCATGGCATTATTGACTCCTTCGAACAGAGTGCTAAAGCTTGGCAAGGTGCGATCAGTTTGTAAAAGTTGGTACAAATACAAGTTCGTGTCTCTCATGAGTGACTATGCGAGGGTAGTTACAGTTAAGAAAATAGTCAAGATCTGGAATGGCCTCATTGATAATTAATTGAACCCGGAATGCTCTCATTGATAAGTAATTGGCATGTGGGAGTAGCAGAATCAGTTCTTGGAAGTAAACTTTTGTTTTAATTAGGACCGGTTATCGGGGCACGCATTGCTCAGGGTGGTGAGAGCAAAGGGGCTAAGATGAGAAGAGACAGAAATTGTAGCGTTGTTTTATTACTTTAATTCCCTACATTTCTCATATATAAAAAGCCCTTTTAAGTCTGCCTTTTCAAATGTCATTCCCGATAGTGTCAGTTTCACCAGAATCTTGTATTTGTACTAACTTTTTATATTATCGATATATAAATAGTTATAATAATAATGCTTCTTCTAGTTTGGTACGCTACCACAACACCCGAAGCAGAGGATCTTGTCGGAGAGTGGAACGACAAATTAAATGACTTTCAAAAAGTTTGTGTTATTCGCTGTCTCAGACCAGATCGTGTACAGTTTTGTCTCACACAATTCATAGTCAACTCGTTGGGATCCCGCTTTATAGAACCGCCGGTACTGGACTTGAAAGTTGCCTTTGAAGAATCACTACCACAAACTCCTCTTGTATTTGTCTTATCACCCGGCGTTGATCCCTCACAAGCGCTTTTAACACTGGCTGAGCAAGTAAATATGTCATCGCATATTTATTCCCTTAGTTTGGGCCAGGGTCAGGCGCCGGTGGCCACTAAAATGATAATGGATGGAATATTTGAAGGCCACTGGGTGTTTTTGGCCAATTGCCATTTATCTTTAAGTTGGATGCCGACATTAGACAAAATTGTCGCCACTTTACAGACAATGAAGATACACAAAAAGTTCCGTTTGTGGCTAAGCTCCAGTCCACATCCAGACTTTCCCATTTCCATACTACAGATAAGCATAAAAATGACAACGGAGCCACCCAGTGGTATTAAGGCGAATATGAAGCGTTTGTATAGCAACGTGAATGATACAAATTTCGCTTTGGCCAAAGAACCTGGAAAATACAAGAAGCTTTTGTTCTCCCTGTGCTTCTTCCACACTGTACTTTTAGAGCGTAAAAAGTTTTTGCAATTGGGCTGGAATGTCATTTACAGTTTTAACGACTCTGACTTCGAGATTTCGGAAATACTTTTGCTGCTCTATTTAAACGAATACGAAGAAACGCCTTGGGATGCTTTGAAATACTTAATAGCAGGCGTGAATTACGGAGGTCATGTAACTGACGACTGGGATCGGCGCCTGCTAACAACTTATATTAATCAATATTTTTGTGAGGAAAACTTAAATACTTCCAAATTCAGGTACCCCACAATTTAGTTAATTTTCGTCATTATGGAGTTATTATTTTTATATCGCACTTTAGGTTATCTTCATTGCCCGATTATTTTGTTCCCAATGATGGGGACTTACAATCTTACATTGAAAGTATACAACTGCTTCCGAATTTCGACAAACCTGAGGCATTTGGCCAGCATTCCAATGCCGATATTGCATCTCTAATAGGTGAAACTCGTATGCTCTTTGCAACTTTGATATCCATGCAGGTGCAGACATCGACGGCTGAAGGGGAGAGCAAAGAAGCAAATGTGTTGCAATTGGCTCAAGATATGGAACAGAGTACGCCCGAAATGCTGGATTATGGTAAAACAGCCACATTGATCGGTTTGAATCGAAGTCCTTTGGAGGTGATCTTACTACAGGAAATAGAGCGCTACAATGTGCTTTTGAGTAACATGAAAATACATTTGAGAGATCTTCAGAGAGGCATAAAAGGTTTAGTTGTAATGAGCAGCGATTTAGAGGAGATCTTTGTAGCTGTCGACCAAGGTCGTGTACCAGATCTGTGGCTGAAATGTAGGCTAATTTATATTTTATCAAAACAGTTAGATTATAAATCTTATGCTTTCAATTTCAGCATATCAGTCTGAAAAACCTCTGGCCTCTTGGTCACGAGATTTGATCCTTCGAATTGATCATTTTCGTTCGTGGTCATATACCCTCAAACCTCCTACACTCTTTTGGCTTTCTGCATTTACTTTTCCCACGGGCTTTTTAACTGCTGTTTTACAGACATCCGCTAGAGCCACACGCACTCCCATAGATGAGCTGAGTTGGGATTTTTTCGCCTTTGTGGAAGACGATAGCTCAGCAGCTCGCATAGTACGTGAAGGTGGTGGTGTTTATGTACGTGGCATGTTTTTAGAAGGTGCTGGTTGGTTTCGCAAAGGTCAATGCCTTACCGAACCCATGCCAATGGAATTGGTTACTCCAATGCCTGTAATACACTTCAAGCCCGTGGAGCAACTGCAGAAGAAAGTAAAAGGATTTTATGCTTGTCCAACTTATTATTACCCTCAAAGATCAGAATCTTTTGTTATTGCAGTGGACTTGAAGTCCGGCAGCGATAGAGCCGATCACTGGATTAAAAGAGGAACTGCACTGTTGTTGAGTTTAAATAATTAGTTTGAGTTTAATTTTATGTATTAATTTAATTAATAGATTGTTTCTTTTTTAATCACATATTTCAAATATGTTTTCGGAAAAATATTTCACTTTTTTTGGCTTTTCTTTTTGTCTTTCACTAACTTTAAAAAGTTAAGTCAAACGAAATTTTTTAGCATTATTTTCATAGAAATTCCAGCTGCAATTTTTTAAATGAAGGCATAAGTCAAGTACAGACAGTCATAGGAATGGATAAGAACAGGGTCAAGTCATGCATCGGCCCTTTGAACCGATACTTTGCAAAGCATTTTGTAAATAAATGTTGTTGTGATACAACAACAACACTTTTGCTTCGTCTAATGGGAGACTATTTGTTTCCACGTCTTTGGGCGTGTTGGTTTTGCAGCCGTAATCCTATATGAAAACGGAGCCGAATAACTGCATTCGGTACTGATCGGAATTTCAATATGAATTTCGATCGATATCGAATAATGCAATTTTCCCAAGAATAAGTTCATAAGTTTGTAGCTCTGCCACCTCGTCAAATTAGTCAGGTCTGACGAAATATTTCCACATCTATTGTGAGTTGAGAGCTATTGTGAATTTTAAGTAAATTGCCACCCTGTTTATACTATTCACTTTCCTTATCAGCTGTTATTGTTGTTAAATATTCTTCTAAAATACAATAAAAGCGCATATATATTAAAGTTAAGTTTTTACGCAACCTGTGTGTTGAGACAAATCGGATGTAGTTGTGGATTATAGTATATAACAATCGCCACCTAAAATAATATCCACAATATTTCAATAATGTCATCTGACTAGTGTTTATTATACAAAAAGAATGTTCATAAAAATAACAAAAAATTTATAAAAAGTTATCGAAAAATAAAAAATAAAAACACATTTAATAGTTTCATAAGCAAAGATATGTAAGTTTGAAATGTATATAAAAATAAGTGCAATAATACTCGTATTAACATTAAAATATTTGAGAATACTCGCATTCGTTTAAGCACAGACGCTTAAATCTAATTAAGAATTCTTAAACTTCTAAAACTAATTTTTAATTTACATGAAATGATATGCGATTAAATACTGTTACAATATAGAAAATAGTTCTGCTACAAATTAAAGTAATTTATGTTTAATGTTTCATAATTGAATGTTAGTTACTTTTAAAATATGTATGTAAATCGAAGTAAATAGTTGTTTAATTAACGCGTTCGATATCAGGACCATTGAATCCCAGTGCTTACAGCTAACGGCCGATCAATTACGATCAGTTACACAATTTGAAATTTCAATACAAAAATTATTGCTTAATTTTGGAAAACATTGTCCAATACTGGCCTGGTATATGAGCTTCAAAAATTCAATTGTAAGTTGCCTTCTAACAAATAAATATCTATTCATTTTATATATATAAGCAAAAGTTGCATTTAAATTTAAGTTCTAAAAGTAGTTATAAACTAGTTTTATATTAACTTTATTAGGGCCTTAATCAGAAATTATTTGATTTAGTTTTATCAACTGTTTATTGGTTACATTTCTTTACAAAAACTACCAAATAAGCCGTTGATAAACCCGAAATAATTGTTATGAATTAAGCAGTTAGTTTACATGTCGACGAATTCCTTAGGAAAATAGTATTAGTTTGCTTTAGTTATGGCAAGTTGTGAAAATAATTTAATTTAAACTAAATTTATATCTACAAAACAATATAATCCACTTAATACTAAATGACTTACAGGATAAATAGTTTTTTATTCTCATATAACTAAAACTGTATGGAAATTCTTCAAGCTCTTAACGTATATGCTGTGTAGTAAAATAGTAAAGTGTTGTATGGTAAAGCATTCAAGTCGTTTGTAGAAGATGTGATCTGTAGCTGGGGCAACGGCCAACTTTTGAATTATAATCACCGTATAAACAAACTGGAAGTTTACAGTTTCTTTCCAATATGCATCTGAAAGTGGAAATAACTCGGGGTTTTATTTCAACAAGTAAATCACAGTTATTGTTCAATAAGTTGGAAGTAAAATAAAAGAAAGAGAGGAATAACCAATCATCACGTTTTTAATTATAAAAGAAGTAGAAGGAGAAGGAGAAGAAGAAAGAAAAAACGCGAATAAAAAATTTTTAATCTTACTTGCGATCTTCTAAGGAGAATCCTTCTTCGCCATGTTTAAACCGCAGGCATGTTTGATTGTTGACCAAACAGTCACAGCGGCATTTGCGTATAAAGACGCTGTGTGGTTTTGGTAGATGTACATGACGCTCTACATCCTCTTCGAAAACATTAAAGTGCCGTGGACAATGGCAATCAAGCATATTCTGCAACTGTTGTTGATGATGGAACTGAAGCTGGCCATAATATGATTGAGCATCAGCATCGCGATATTGTTGCTGTTGATACCTCTGCTGCCGTTCAAAATTATGCAAATAACTGCTGCTGCCGCCAGATCTTTTATCACGTGGCATAGAGTCGTGCAACAAACTGCCCCGATTAACACAATGACACTCAGTATGATTCTGCATTGGCAACGCCTCGATTTCTTTGCGATAATTAAAGTCGTATGACTAAAAAAAAAACATAATAAAATATGCAAAAATACGGACTGTAATATGAAATGGAATTTATAAAAAAGGGGTTTAAGAACACAAAACAAAAACAACAACAACAACAACAAACAACATTCAACCATTTTCATCTTGCATAAGAAATCAGCAAACACGTTAGTCGATACAGATATTTGCAGTTCCAACGAAAAGAAAAAAACAGAACACAAAACGAAAGAAAACTGTTTGATGTTTCTTTGAAAAGAGCCTTTCCTTGTATTGGAGCTAATCCTACGAAATGTGCAACAACCAAACCTTTTGAAATGTATATGAGAGTATTAAATAAAGTTTTGGTCTCATGTGTGAATTATTAACATTGAAATTTATAACCGTTTTAAAGTTAATCGCATTACGACTTTTAAAAAGTCCATCAGCTACCGAACACACCCACCTTAAGAATACGACTGCAACCAACATACGCAGCCAATTGTTTGTTGTTGGCAACTGCCAACAGTATTTGACAACAACATGCGTTCCTTCGTTCCCTTTAACCAAATTGTATTCCGATTCTTCTTCATGTGCTGTTTCTTGGCTGATGCGACCTCGAGCTGTTTGTTGTTGAGTTTATAATTTGCATTAAGTAGTCTTGACAGCGGCTACAGGTAAGTTATGGCTTAATAAAATTGGGCGTGTGCGACGACGCATTTTTATGCCTGTTTCTTCAACTTTTGTTTATTTAAAATTAAAAACAAATACCAAAAATAGAAGAACGAACTCATTCATACATCTTCGGTTAAGGTTTATGATGGGTAACTCTTTCTTTTCACTGTTTACTGCCGGCATGTTGCAGCACATGCACACATTTTGCTAACAAAGAATCAGGTATCCAGCCATGTCACGTTAAATGTGACACCTAATACGACTGCATGCATGTGTGTGTGTGAATCCAAGTATTTATTAAGTTACTTAATTATCTAAAGAAAATTCAGGTTGGGCTTGTTTGTCACTTCCTTCAGAATTATTAAGAATATGGCAAAAAAATAGTTCGCTGAATAATTTCCAATTGCGTGCATGCATTCATATTATGTAAATATTTATTAAATTTTCTCTTTCACTAAATTTAATCAATTGCTTAAAGCTGTAAAACTTCGTTTAGTGATATATAAAAATCGATTTCGACTGCTCTCGAATTTTGAAAGTTTGTTCGAATTTTCGAAATTGTCCTGAGTACAAGCTTTTCTATAACTTGAACTTTTTAAGCTTATGTGTAATGCTTAAGTTGTAAAAATATGGTTTCTTGGAGCTTCGAACATTAATTTTTACCTTAGTAGGCTATAAAAATCGGCAAACTTTCCATAGAAATATTACATAAATGAATTCTGAATAAAATATCTTATGTTCGAAAATTCGAAATTAAGTTCGAATTTTCGAACATAGTCTGAAAGTTGAAATTTTAAATAGTATAATCATATAATTGACATTTTTATTATAAGGCACTAAATTTTACTGTTTCCATGTAAAAAAATACTGTATTTTTGTAAATAGAAGCAAAACTTTCATTTGTTATTTTATAGAGAAAAAACAATAATACAATTTTCATTATGAATTTATCAACAACACGTAAAATAAAAAAAAAACAAAATTATCTATACAATTATTATTAATACTTAAATATGAATATCAAAAAAAAAAAAAAAAAATTATAGCAGCTGATAGAGAATTCCATATGCGATACATATTTAGAGTTGTTGGAATTCTTGGGAATTTATCGCTACTTGATTACCTCCGCCCTTGCCGAGCAAACCAGTGTTAATATAGAAGATTGAATACGTTTGTCTAAGTTCGAAAGCTAAAAATCATCCAAAACCATAATTTTTTTTTTTATAAAACAGTAAAGAAAATGTTATATATAAAATATATGTGCACCGGTCTAGCGCTGCAAAAATGCGTTGGCCGTTACTGGATGGAAAAATATCAGTTTCTTAGTTTCAAATAAAAAAAATTGCATAATGGAAAATGTCCAAAAAAAAAATTCCCAAACACAATTCCACGTTATTGATAAAGTGGGCTCAATTCAATTTAAGTTTTCACAATTGCAAAATTAAGCAGTTGATGTGAATAGTTTATGTTTGTTGTTTGTTGTTGCATTGTAAATTTATGAGAGAATCGTACCGGTACATAAAAATACTTACAAAAACGTAAACCATAACGATTTCATGTCTTTTAACAGTACAAACGCTGGCAGTAGAACCACAACAGCCGGTATCATCGCCACAACGATGCAATATTGTGGCATATGGCTCGTAACGCTTTGATGTGTTATTTGAGACTGGAATAACGCGTGGCAATGGTTTACGGCATTTGGTTGCCTGGATCATGCGGTGCCAGTGCTCTGTTGCCAATTCATGTGGAGTTCCTGCAATAAACAAGTCAATATTTAATAAGCAAAATTGCATAAATATTTGGAATTTTGAATGAAGTGAGTTTTTTTTGCATGGCATATGTTTGTGGCAAATTTTAATAAGTACAAATTACACTGTGCTACAAGAAAATAGCATTTACACAAACAGAAAGAAAGGGAAATGTAGGCCTTTACAAAAACAAATAGCTGATATTACAACCGATCTTAAAAACAAATAAACGCAATTTTCAAAGTGTGTGTTTGTGGTTTGTAATATACGATTTTTTTAAATATATTATTTTTCAATACTCACCTCTACTTCAGTTATACTTAAGTATTTTAAAATAGACTTTTAATTACGTGTTTTTGTTTAGAAGAATTTAAAAATACTCGAAGAGTTCAAATTAAACCTAAAAAAAGCGTGTTCAAAAACCTCTACTCATTATTTACAAATAGAAATACAATCATTGAAATATTTCGCCCTAAAACTGGAATAATTATGTGTTAATGCCTGTACTAATTAAGCTGTGGGAATATTTGGATGCTTGTCCTTGCTAAACATTTGCCAAATTCTCCAATCAAAGTTTATTTTAGAACAAAATTATTTTTATTTTATACTGTTTGTCAAGATGTTAAAAGTGCTACCAATTAACAAGAGTTTGTGTGTTTGTATGTGCTTGTGTGTGTTTATGTGAAACTACATTAGATTTCTACATGTAATAATGCATGCATGCATTTATGTGTGCACATCCATGCATACACAACTAAACGTGTGCTTTTGAACTACAGACAACAAACATGCATAAGAAGGAGAAATATTTACCGAGTTCAATGAAACTCTTCCAAGCATCGCGACATGCACACACTCACACTTTAGGAGACTTTTATTCCTCTCAATAAGTTGACAATGACGGCTCTGTTCTGATTGAATTGGAGAATTTGAGTTTAGTTTAGAATCGTCGTTAGAAGTGTGCAGTCGGAAAAACGGTAGTGCGTGGTTTTAATTAATTATTTTGCGTTAAAAGTGATTTGATTAGAATAAAATTAGTTTTAAATTGAAGGTGAGTGAATTTGCAATAAAATTGTGTAGGAATCAAGGAAATCGGTGCAGTACAGACGAAGTTATTGAAGGTGAAAAATTCGTAGTCAATTGCAAAAACTTTCTGTGCAAAATATTTATGTACACCAATTTTCTTTTTTCACTGCTTTTGTTCTATTAATGATATTTCTGTTATACACGAAAGTGTTATAATTGTTTATGGTGGGAGAATCCGAGAATAGTGTTGGGTTTAGCTAAGAAAATGGTCCAAAGGTGGTAGAAAAGGGTAATTTTAGGCACCAAATTAGGAAATAGGCCTAAAACAGGGGATGTAGGCGACAAAAAATGTAACATCAGTTCAACATAAGCCACTGCACATCCCTGTATAACAATAAGCTTGTTGCTTCAAGATATTAAGCACACAGAGCAGGCTGGTAAAGCATAAATAAGGGTGGGTGTGTGTGTATAAGTTGCATGCGCATTAAAGCTTTTAACTCTCAACTGTGTATTTGAAAAAGAGACACTGTAAAACTTTTCATTTGTTTTGTTGTTTTCTTCTATGAAGTTCTTCACTTTGTATGTGCGTGGGAGGTGGAATTGCATACGGTTATATAAAAGTTATCCAAATATTTGGTTTGACAAATTAGATTCTCTAATATTTAATATTGTGTTTTCTATTTAATTGAGTATTTGGAGAAATTATTGAGGGCTATTCGTCAGGCCATAAATAATTTAAGAGCTTTTTAAGGAATTGGTTGCCATATTTTATTTATTTTAATATTTTAATTATTAACAAGAGTTTGTGTGCTTGTGTATCGGCAAGTGCATGTGGCTGGTTATGTTAAACTACATAAGATTTCTACATGTAACAATGTATCTCTGTATGTGTATGTGTTTATGTGCGAATTAACAGCGTCAACACAGTAAATCAAACAGAAATCAAATATATCTGCACATCCATGCATACACACATAAACGTGTGGTTTTGAACAACAGATTACAAACATGCCTACATAGACGAAATAAGAGGAGAAGTATTTACGAAGTTCAATAAAACTCCTCCAAGTATCCCGAAACGCACACACACACACTTTAGGGGAATTTATTGCTCTTAATAAGTTGAGAACGAGTGCTCTGTTCTAATTGAACTAGAGAACTTGAGTTTAGTTCAGAATCGTCGTTAGAAGTGTGCAGTCGGAAATACGGTAGTGCGTGTTTTTAATTAAGTATGTTGCGGTAAAAGTGTTTTGATTAGAATAAAATTAGTTTTAAATTGAAGGTGAGTGAATTCGCAATAAAATTGTGTAGGAATCAAGGAAATCGGTGCAGTACAGACGAAGTTATTGAAGGTGAAAAATTCGCATTCAATTGCAAAAAGATTCTGTGCAAAATATTTATGTACACCAATTTTCTTTTTTCATTGCTTTTGTTATATTAATGATATTTCTGTTATACACGAAAGTGTTATAATTGTTTATGGTGGGAGAATCCGAGAATAGTGTTGGGTTGAGCTAAGAAAATGGTCCAAAGGTGGTAGAAAAGAGTCATTTAAGGCACCAAATTAGGGAATAGGCCGGAAAACAGGGGATGCAGGCAACATCAGTTCAACATAAGCCACTGCTCATCCCTGTATATCAATAAGCTGGTTGCTTCAAGTATTTAAGCACAGAGAGCAGGCTGGTAAAGCATAAATAAGGGTGGGTGTGTGTGTATAAGTTGCATGCGCATTAAAGCTTTTAACTCTCAACTGTGTATTTGAAAAAGAGACACTGTAAAACTTTTCATTTGTTTTGTTGTTTTCTTCTATGAGGTTCTTCACTTTGTACTTGCGTTATATACGGTTATATAACAGTTATCCAAATATTTGGTATGACAATTAGATTCTCTGATTTTTAATATTGTGTTTTCTATTTAATTGAGTATTTGAAGAAATTATTGAGGGCTATTCGTCAGGCCATAAATAATTTAAGAGCTTTTAAGGAATATGTTGCCTTATATTATTTATTTAAATATTTTAATTATTAACAAGAGTTTGTGTGTTTGTGTATCGGCAAGTGCATGAGGCTGTTAATGTTAAACTACATAAGATTTCTACATGTAACAATGTATCTCTGTATGTGTATGTGTTTATGTGCGAATTAACAGTGTCAACACAGTAAATCAAACAGAAATCAAATATGTATGCACATCCATGCTTACACACATAAACGTGTGCTTTTGAACAACAGATTACAAACATGCCTACATAGACGAAATAAGAGGAGAACTATTTACGAAGTTCAATAAAACTCCTCCAAGTATCCCGAAATGCACACACACACACACTTTAGGGGAATTTATTGCTCTTAATAAGTTGAGAACGAGTGCTCTGTTCTAATTGAACTGGAGAACTTGAGTTTAGTTCAGAATCGTCGTTAGAAGTGTGCAGTCGGAAATACGGTAGTGCGTGGTTTTAATTAATTATGTTGCGGTAAAAGTGTTTTGATTAGAATAAAATTAGTGTTAAATTGAAGGTGAGTGAATTTGCAATAAAATTGTGTAGGAATCAAAGAAATCGGTGCAGTACAGAAGAAGTTATTGAAGGTGAAAAATTCGTAGTCAATTGCAAAAACTTTCTGTGCAAAATATTTATGTACACCAATTTTCTTTTTTCATTGCTTTTGTTCTATTAATGACATATCTGTTATACATCAAAGTGTTATAATTGTTTTATTGAGAGAGTTCGAGAATAGTGTTGGGTTAAGCTAAGAAAATGGTCCAAAGGTGGTAGAAAAGGGTCATTTTAGGCACCAAATTAGGAAATAGGCCGGAAAACAGGGGTTGTAGGCGACAAAAAGTGCAACATCAGTTCAACATAATTCACTGCACATCCCTGTATAACAATAAGCTGGTTGCTTCAAGAAATTAAGCACACAGAGCAGGCTGTTAAAGCATAAATAAGGGTGTGTGGGTATAATTTGCGTGCGCATTATAGCTTTTAAGTTTACAGTGTGTATTTGAAGAAGAGACACTGTAAAACTGTTGATATGTTTTGTTGTTTTATTCTATGAAGTTCCTCACTTTGTATGTTTGGCAGGTGGAATTTTATACAGTTATATAACAGTTATCCAGATATTTGGTATGATAATTGGATTCTCTGATTTTGAATATTGTTTTTTCTACTTTAATGAGCATTTGGAGAAATTATTGAGGGGTATTCGTTAGGCCATATAATTTAAGAGCTTTTTAAGTAATTTAGTTGCGTTATTTTATTGAAGTGTGAGTGTAATTAAAAGTTCAGAAAAAATATGAAAATGAGTAGTCCCAAATTCTATTTTCCTAAATCATCGCTATTTATCTCTTTCACACTTCTTAACAGCTATTGATGAACAATGTTTATCTTGCCCTAGTGAAATAGGCCCATTTGGCTGAAGTTTAACGGCCGGTTAGTTGATTTATTTTGTGTGTGTAGCACAGTGTAATTTATATCATGAAGTCATTAATTTTAAAATGTAAGTCAAATACGTATTACATTTCCTTAATGATCGTACAATATGTTTATTTATTTCATTAATGCATTTCATTTCAAATCAAATTTCAAAGCAATTTTTGTGTACCTCAAAGAGCTGTCATAAGAACCATATAAACATGCACACATCCACACACACACACACACACACATGCATGCATACTTATTTGTAACTTGATAATAAGCAAAAACAAGAAACTTGTTAATATTTTATAAGATCACCTCAAGGAATGGTAAACAATCAGCAGCCTGCTGCATATCTGAACCATTTGACTGTGAAATTGTGTCTGTCAGTCTGTCTGTTTGGCTGTCCGTCTATCCGTTTTATTAAGACAATCGTTAGCAGTTATTAAAGAGAGACAGAGAAAAGAGAGCAACGGATAATAATAAATAGAGGAACTTTTCTTTTGTTGTGTTTTGTGGCAACAGAGGTGGCAATTTGTTTAACTTGGGTGGCATAAAGAAAATGGGTGGTAAACTAAATGAATAATTTAAACTATCGTTCGCCATCTAACAATCGATCGATCCAATAATATTTCTTTTTTTTATATTTGAAATGTTTTTTTTGCTGGTGTGTAAACCATGTGTTTTTGTAAAATTAGTTTCTTACATCAGACCTTTAAAATATGAAATGTTTGATGGTGTTTTTTTTCTTAATTTCCCGCTACGAAAATTGCAATTTAAAATAAATTGGAAAGTTGTTGGTTTTATCATATTTTGAAAAAAATCGGGTTCTCATCAGATCTCGACGTTTTGAGGTCCCGAGAAACTCTCCTACTAATTCTGAGAACCCATCACTATATCTGTATTTATATAGTATGTATGTGTGTGTGTGTGTGTGTGTAAGTAAGTGACCCGCTGATAACTTTGGAACGTCATGACCGATTTCAACCAAACTGGTGGCGTTCTGAAGAGTTCTACGGAAGAGATTTACTGTGAATTTGAACCGACTCGAGCCGGTAGATTTCAAGAAATTTCAAAAAACTTAGAATAAATAAAAATTTTTAATCTGTTTTTTTTTTTTAAATAACTTTTAAATGGCGTTACCGATTGATTCCAGAAACAAATCAGGGGGCAAATTACGGCATTCGATATCGATCAAAATTTCTATTCTAAATGTATTGAAATTTCGCTGGATATCGAATGCGGTAATTTGGACCCTGCTCTCAAGATTAAAAAAAAACACGTCGGCCATGGCAAATCGGGTCAAAATCGGTTAGTCTTTTCGTGAGATATCGTGAAGGAAAAAGATTTGAAAAAATTGATATTTTCTTAAAGCTCCGAAATTATATATCGAATCAGTTAGTGTTCCCGATCCTTTTATAGAACTATTCACGAGAGCATCTCTTGAACAACTCACAATTTATAGAAGTTTGGAGACAAAATTTAATTTATTAAACTCTCATTAGACTTTTGAGCTCGAAGACCGCATTTTGATAACTTTACGAATAAAATTGGCGGGAAGTTGCAGGGATGGTCTTTAGGGCCAACCGTTTTCTGTGTGTCCATAATAGAGGACTAAATTGTTATGGCCTGTTTAATCATGTTAAATTAAAAAAAAATAAATTCAATTTTATTTAATGAATTTGTTAAGGATTAAAGCTTTTAGAAGCTCTGACGTATGCTTTTTGCTTGGCCAAAAAGGAAACGAAAAACTCCTGAAGACAACAAAAACGGCTTTCTCTTATTTTTATATTGACCAACACGATCAAACTGCCTCTTAAAACTGGCGAATGGGCGGTTGGTCTCTAAAGGTGATTGAAGCAGATCATAGATTATGCAGATGGTTTGCCAGCCATTAAACTGCATGATCGAAACTTAAGCTCAATTTCGTTTGGGAAATGCGGCTATTTGTACATGCAAACGCGTCTAATACGTGATAAGTGACGTTTTATGACTTTATTTTGCTGTTACGAACATGTGCAGATAGACAGGCCCGCATGAGACACAGACCATTAATTACAAATATTTTGATGGCATATGGAAAAGCTCTCGTCCAACTTTGTACGAGTTTGTTTTATTTGTATATGATCGCAGGTAGCTACGATATGACTATCAAAGTAGCAGAGCTATTGAGATCACGATTACAGAAATTTAAACGTTATTAAGCGGTTAATAGGATTTTCTTCCATCGAACAGCGACAATGCAGTTGATATCACAAACAATCAGCGACATTATAATTTCAGTTATTAATAATTGTGATAGATTTTTGTAAAAAAAGAAAACTCTCATTTAAACTGCTTATCATACCTGTTGCTGCGTTGCGTCTGAAAGGCGACTTGAGCTAGAAACTTGATTTTTATATAATTTCAAAATTTAAAAAAAATTTTATTGAAACCATCCTAAAGAATTTTCGAGAACTCTTTTAAAAAACTTTGGAATGCATTTCCAAAGCATAAAAAAAAAATTCCTTTTATTTTTTTATATTTCTCCAGATATCCTTCATTAACAAATCAGTTTGATTGAATGGGTGATTTTTTTAGGAACTGTCTGCTTTTTTGGAAAAAAAAATTGGAAAATTAAGGACATGCCTTTCAAATCTTTATATGAGTTGATACAACGATTTATAACATCGTTTGACTGTCCGCCATGGCTTGTTGGTGTGGAGCGCTCCCGAATTGTCTAATTCTACATGAATCTGGCGCATAAATCAGGCTGAATTTGACCGATGGCTCTTTGATGATCACTGTTGTTTTTGGGTTATTCGCATAAAACTGCGTTTTTATAAAGTCTTAAAAGAAAAAATATATAGGGTTCCCAAAGAAATGTGGACCCATGACGCCGCCAGCCCAAAAACCACACCAAAAAGTGACTTTTTCAAGAAGTTGTTGGATCTCAAGTGGATTGCTGTCGGTCCATTTTCATCAATTACGTTTGTTTAGGTACCCATTTATTCTAAAAAGAGGCTCCTCGCTGAATATAACTTCTCGACATTAATTAGGGCCAGTTTGCCAACTGCAACACGCTGTTTTCTATGGCCGTTTAGCTTCAGTTTCTGTGTCAGTTGAGTTTCGTACGGTTGCAGGCAGAAAGTTCCCCAAGTTTTTGTCTGCAATACAGCGGGCTCTCTTGAAAGACGTGAAATCGATGAACTCGGGTCGAACTCTTGCATAATCTCACAGACAGCGACGCTGTTTTCATTAGACTTGGTGTTTCCATGAAGTACGAGTGCTGATCTATTTTTAACCGAAATTGTGGACTCAAATGTATCCACCATATTGCGAATAGTTCTTTCGGTAGGACGATTATGATGATCGTAAAAGATTTGGGGAACGTTGTTCGAACAGAACACTCACTTCGATAAGAAAAAAATTAGCTGCACATGTTGTTGAATTCTGTACCCGTCCTGGATAAAGGGAAAAGAATAATTTTTCAAAGCAGACTGACTAAATGACAGATTGTGTCAGCTTCTACCAATATGGCCTATCTGACGGTGGTCTTAACAGCGGGTGAAATTAATGTTCACCACCATCCCTGTCGCTCTCAGGGGTCAATCATTTAATTCGCCATATATACCAACTTCATACACCTTAATCAGGTGTTCGGGCCCATCTTAAACCATTGTTACTTTCGAGGAAAGCATGTCATCAGTACCAAGAGGAATCAAAGGTCAAAGTCATAAGACTTATCCCTCTTGACACTCCCAGCACCAACAACACACCAGCACTTCCGCAACGTGTGCTGATTCGCAGCAGCTTATGGAGACCACCACAGCTGGGTCGAAGTCCCAGCATAGTATGAATATGTCAGAACATCAATCCTTCTCTGACACCTCTCCCAGCATTTAGTATCAATCCACAACCACGACGTGGACTCAATGAAGATATTTTAACCAACATCTGGCTACAGAATCATCCAAAGTCTCATCTGTGGGGCTCAACCAGATCCCGTGGTACCAGTGTAACGAAACTGGTTACGCCTCCCAGGTCAAACCAATGTAGGTTTGCCACCTACTATTGATTTTTGATCCATTGTATGGCGGGACCCAGGTATCCTTTGACCTGTATTTCTTTTCCTGACACTAGGCAAAATCCTAATAATTTTTCATACACTTATATGTACCCCCGCTGCTCTGTTGATTCAGAGAGGCCATCGATAGCCCCTTTACCCGGAGAGCATTGCAACAAGGCGTTACGACTGACCAAGTTGCCTATTGTGCCCCCCGGGGGTATGACTAAATGACAGCTGATTTGACAGATATTAATTTAAGAAGATGGCTGGTATCAACTGTTCACAAGTCCCTGTTGGAATTTATTTTCTAGTTGAGATCACGTTGTGACATCGCAAGCAAACACAATAGTATCTATTAGTGGCAACTATTGTCATTTTTTATATTCCATATTCTAAATTTTTTAATGACAGCACAAATGCGATGTCATAAAAAGCTACAGTCTCTCCTCTCTTTATAACTCCATATTTCACTTGCGTTTATGGCTCAATTTTGTGTCAAATAAAAACCAACTTTTAACACTTTTCTTTCTTCTATTAAAAAAACAAATATCTATTGCAATGCGAAAAGGAAAAAGAAAACCAAATCTGAACAGAATCAACATACAAATTTCATAAACAACAACAACCATCGCAACAGCTGTTCCCACATACGCTGATTTTTGGTTTCACTTCTCCTCTCGCTTTTAATGGAAACGACTGAATAGTTTTAGTCATTATGCCAAAGCAACGGACATTAATTTGGTAGCCATTTAGGCAGACACAAGAAACCAATTTTATTTGCAATTTTTTTAGTTTTTGTTTGTTGCTGTTTTGCCTTAAAACAAAAAGTGGCAGGTGAAAAGTAAAACTTTATTTCACTACCATTTCTCTCTTTAATAACCCACTTTAATTGTGGCATCTCTATAAAAAATGAAAAAGAAGAAGAAATAAAAAGAAAAAACAAATTCCAAGTTCATTGAATTGTTGACAAGACAAGACAAGACAAGTCAAGTCAAGTCAAGTCGTCTTAACAATCTGATGACAGCCCGTTGGTTGGCTGCCTGCGAGCATAAACGAGCGTTTGCTTAGTGACACACATAAAATATATAAAATCCCAATTCGTAATGAAGGCATTCTTAAATACAAAATTTGAATATCTTCAAATCTGCCAACGATTCATCACGAGCGAGCCAAAATAATGCAGAGCTTTTGTGAAGAAAACTGAACAAAATCTCTCCAAACTAAAAAGCATGAGCAGCCTTCCAACCAACCACCAGGAGAATTTTTGAAATTTTCACACATTTTCTCGAGTGCAATTTCTGCATTTCAGAAATGGCCAAACATTTTCCAAATTACTCAGTACATTAAAGTTTAACGATCGCTGTCTCTGCGCAGCCATTATGCGAATAATTGAGGCTCTAAGAAATTTCTTCGCTTCTTTAACTTTATTTTTTTGTTTCTCCTCAACAAACAACGTACGAGAGCTGTACGTAATTACAGATTTATGTGAGCACGTCGTAATTGAATGGAATTAGAAAAAAAGAAACAAGAAAAATTTATTAACAGAAAAATTAAATAAAAAATACTCTGCAATTACTTTTGGTTGCAGGAAAAATCTGTTTGTTTGTGTTGTTGTTACCGGTTCATTGTCAAAACCGCATGCACACACACACATCCACACATCGACGTACACGCACAGGCAGCAGAATTTGAATTTCCTTTATTTTCATTGTCATCTGGTAGTTGACAACTGTCATCAACAAGTAAACCGGCGAATTTAACACAAATCCGTACTTGTTGAACGTTGCATGCCACAATGTTTTCTCATTCGGTTTCTACGTACTCATTTAACTTTGTTGCAAATTGCGTTGATGTAAAAAAAAGTAGATGGAAAACGGTAGAGCCTAAAAGCCCCCCTGTAACTTGCCGCTAATTTTAACCACAAAGTTTTCGTTACCTGGCGCCAAATTACCGCATTCGATATCAATCAAAATTTCAGTACAATTTAAATGGAAATTTCTTTCGATACCTTAAGCAGTAATTTGCCCCTGGCTTTTAAGCTCTTTGAGTTACAACACTTTTATTCTAGTTTTCAAAGCAACCGATTCTCTGGTGATAAGTGGTGATTGATGCAGTTTTCGATGACCACAACAGAATCGATTACTTTAACTGATCAGATATAAAATGGGTGTTTTTTATCAAGTGATACAACTTTGAGTTGGCATCACTGCTTTATTGGATCACTCATTTAATAGCTGATAGTTGGTTTTTATTAAGTTTCCTATGACATTTTATTATAAATCGACTTACACCAGAGCAACATGTACAAATTGTGGAAATTTTTAATGAAAATAATGCTTCCGTTCTTCAAACTCATCGTGCACTTCGTCCATTCAAAATTTTGTTTTCCGATGAAGCCCATTTTTGGTTGAACGGGTACGTAAATAAACAGAATTGTCGCATTTGGAGTGAGAAAATTACTGCTGGTGCGCTTCATGGGCTGGCGGATTCATTGGCCCACATGTCTTCAAAAACGATGATGATCAGAATGTGTTACTGTTTCTGAAAATTGGTGTTCCAGATTGCGCCTTGTACACGCCAGCCCTGGTGGCCACATGGACGAAATCATATTTAAACATTAATGTCATAAAATTTTGTGTCCAATAAAGACCGTTTTATTATTATCAAAAATATATTACTATGTTTTATTATGATTTAAACTTGTATCACTCTATAAAAAACACCCTATTATATCGAAGTTCTTTTTTAAAAAAATCACATTTTCAAATACATTTTTATTTGCAGTATTAATCGGTTTCGATCCGATTTTCAGTGCCTTTTTAATCTTGAGAGCTGATTAATTTCTGGAGTCCATCGGTGAAACCATTTAAAAGTTATTTTAAAAAATCTTTTTAAAAAATTTATTATTTTCTAAGTTTTGGTTTTAAGCTTCTTGAAATCTACCTGTTCGAATCGGTTCAAGTTCAAAGGAAATCAAAGTTCATAGAACCGCTTAGAACGCCATCAGTTTGGTTGAAATCGGTCCAGTCTTTTCAGAGTTATAAGCGGGTCACCTACTTACACACACCCACAACAACAGAAACATATATACACACACATACATACACACACACACACATATACATACAGACTTAGTGACGGGTTCTCAGAACTAGTCTGGGGACTTCAAAACGTCGAGGTCTGATAGGAACTCGATTTTTTCAAAACGGAGTAAAACCAATAACTTCCCGATGCAGGCCAACTGACAAGCTTTCGGCATAGCGACAATAATTTTTCTCCATTCCCAAATACAATTTTACTTGCCACCGTTTGTGGCTTCAATTTTCGATTCGAGAAGTATTTTTTTTTCTTAGAAAACTAATAAAACTTACTTGGCCTTTTTTGCTCCTGAATGTAACGTTCTCTGGCCTGTTGGACAGCTTTTTCATTGCCAACATCCAAATATTTTTGTTCGGTCAAAACACCAGGTGCGGCATCGCGCTGCATCGAAAGGTCATTAATTCCATTGCGATAAGGCTCATCGTCAATGTAATCGTCCTGCAAAAAAATCAAAAAAAAGAGACAAATAAATAATCCAGAGCGATAGAAATTCCTTTCAATTAATCTAAAGAAAATAAATAAATTCATAAATTCAAATAATCTTGGGAGGCTGATAAGCGCAGCACGTATTCGTAAGCAGGCGTTCCTCTTTCCTTGTGTTTAAATTCAATTCTTTGAATTTTGACCACAAAATTAATCAACTTATTTATTGTGCTCTCCACAAGGATACAGTTGCCTTATCAAGGCAACCGCGAATAATAAATAGTTGGGAATAGTTTTGCTTATAAAATCTTTTAATAATTCATTTTTCAATATCCCGCCCTCCCCGGCGTGTTGTGTTTCATGTTTACTTGCCTGCTGCCGCCGCCTTCTATTGTTGTTTCTCTATTTGTCTTTTGCCATTTAATTAAAATTAAAGTTTCTTTTGTTGTTGTTCCACATGAAAGTAGGACAATTGCCATTTTGCATTCAGAAATTTATGAAACTTGAATTGTTTTTTCTTTTATGTTTTCGATTTTTGTTTTCTTCTTTTTTTTTTTTGTTTTAGTTTTTTAATAATTTTAATTGCGAGCACAATATCCCAACTCATAACTATTATTTACACAGCAGCGAGAGAGAGAGTTTCATAAAAGTTTTAGCAAAATTATGAGCGAAAATTATGAGTTTTAAAAGTTTTGGGCCATTAAACGGTTATTAAATATTAACAAAATGCCAACGTTTCTAAAGATCAGGGAATTATTTCTGGTTATGGAAACTAACCTCGGAGATTCTCTTTGGAAGGAGCTAAATGTTCTCCACGTTTGAGTATTTCCCTGTCTAAGGAAATTATTAAAAGCCTTATTCTTGTAGCGAATTTGTCTTATAAACAGTTTATAAGCATGAAATATTTTTTGTGAATAAGTATTTAATATTTCGTGTTTAGATATGACATGATTCACTAGAATAAAGTGCACGATAAGTTTGACGAACAGAACCATTATTTTGATTAAAAATTTCTACAATTTGCACGCGTTGCTCTGATCTGAGTCGATCCATAATAAAATGTCAAAGCAAACTAAACAAAAGACAACTATCAGCTGTTAAGTGGGTGGTCAAATGAAGCAGTGATGCCAACTCAAAGTTGTATCACTCTATAAAAAACACAAGACTACGATGCTTTAGATTCCGTGTTTGATTCCTCCGCACTCAGTCATGATTTTGGTTGGGATTTTTTCTGATCTGCATTAATGCAGGACCGCATTAGTTATTGCCGGCTTGTCTCCATGACGAATATACCGACAGTGATTAACAACATGGTCATGTACTAAAGAGTAAGAATACAGCACCCTCATTTTCGTCGGTACCTGCAGCAAAAATATTCACCGGCGAAGTAAAAAAATTAAAAAGGACTACAACGAAATTCTCTATCCTCCAATACTGTCTTCTTAAGACTATCTCCTACTTTCCCAGCTCCAGCGCAATGCACTGCATATGTAGTGATGGTCCCCTGAGAGCTGGTCCTAGTTGTAAAAAAGAACGCAACTACCACGATCGTACCAATCAACTAGTTGTTTTTTTCTTTTTGGCAACACTATTTTTGACAGCTCAGCTTTTTTTTTTGCTTATTTTAAACCTGCTCAGTTCAGCTTATAATTTAACCCTGAGCCGAATTTAAAATGAGTAATGCTTTCCGATTATAAAACTTTATTATCAAAAATCAAGATCGATCATGAAAGTGCATGCATGCATTGTACGCTACTCTGCGACAAATAGGTTTTTTATTTCTTTGCCCAAAATGGTAGAGCTGGATTTGGTTGACATGTGATTTCTATTACACGGTGCCACACGCCATACAGCACGGCAAAGTAATGGCCCGACTTAGAGCCGGATTCGGTACCTGTTAATTTGCCACCTGGATAGTGGGTTTGATCGCTTTTATATGGGACTCTGTTAAGGCTCATGTTTATGGGACAAGTCTGCAACTGTTGCCAATGCATTTTAGTCCAGCATTGAATAGCATCCGATATGTTGGAGAGTTGAAGGTCAAAGTTGGACTCAGCTAATGAAATATTTGGGGCGTAGCCGCTGTCAATATTTATTTGGAATCACATTGAATTATATCGACCGATCGATCGATTCAGATAAAGATTTCATGCATTTCTTTACATATTTTTATTCTAAAATCGAATCCTTATTATTAAGAACTACATCACCAAGCGTTGTATGATAAATCTGAACACAGATGGCGCCATATAGACTAGCGTAGGGTGGTGGTGTGGGGATGCTAAAATAATAGGCGCTCAATACAATTAATACATAGGAAATGCAGGGATATATCGGGGCTAGTGCCCGCACTGACGGGACACTGAAGGATCGTCAGTTATGTCAGTGGGAACGTCTGTCCTAAAAGGAGTTCTGTCGAAGTTTTTTATTTACAGGGAGTTAACGAGCCAGCGCTGGGAATAATCTGCTGAAATGTGATGAATTTCTGGAATGAAATTTCTCTAGTAGCTTAAAGTGAAAACTTCTCAGATGCGCCCCCTTTTTGCTGCCTCTGTTGGCATGAATATTTCCTTAATTTAATACCTGGCACACACAAGCATAATAGTTCGCCTTTTTTAATGTCACATTGCAGGCACTTCCGGTGGGGGGAGGTCGCACAAAAAAACATGCAAAAAAGTTTCGTTCTAAATTTTTTGTCAAGGATAAAAGTTTCCTGAAGAGTTTATAAAATGAATAAAAGAAAAGCCAAATAAATTACAAATAAAATATTAAATTACTTGTTTCCTACTTTTTATATTTCACTTTGACAAAAGAACAGTTTTTTTTTTTAAATTTATTTCGTTGTTGCTTTAATTCGTATTAATGACACTCGCAGTTAATGACATGTTTTTATGCAAATTAAGTGTTTAAATAAAATGTTTAAATTTGTTAAAGAATCTAATTGAATTTCAAATTGTTATTGTTTGCTGTTTAACACCCACCACCGCTGTTTATTTCATTTAAACTATTTTTTATTTATTTATTTAGTTTTTTGTGGAAACAAAAAACAAACAATTATTTACAAAGTAACTATTTTAAATAAACTGCGCCTACAAAACGCCTTCTGTGTTAAGACGTTGTTGTACATTTTTAACCAGAATAAAATTAAAATAAAATTAACTTACAGCCAGCCGACGCATAGCACGACTTGTCTACAGCAGGCAGAGGCAAGCAGTTGCTTGTTTACAAAATTTTATGGTTCTTAAAGCAGTTTTTGCCATTCGATTTGCCGTATTTTGAAATATTATTGTGGCCGTGTGTTGTGATCAGTTCAAATATGCAGAATCATAACAATCATTAAAGCCTTTATGAGGCCCTGCACGAGCATGTTACGGATTGATTATGCATGTTTTATAACTCAAACGGTCTAAGTTCAATACCCAGTTTTTTTTCTATTTTTTCAAATAGATCTCTTAATTCAGAACGTTGTTAAATGAAAAAATAGACAATTTCTGAGACTTGTAAGTGTTCTAACAGTTTGCCTACAATCATTAAAATTTGGGTCATTTGAAACCAATTAGTTTTGAAAGGCATTTGAATACGAGTGCATAAAATTCAGTTTCCCAATACTCAAGTAAAATATATTCGCCACATTTATGGCTGGTTTTTTATTATTCTTTTTGTTTTTTTTTGCTTGTCAATTCAAAGAGAAACTTGTCAATAAATTTTTGTACAATCATTAAATGTGATCCTTAAACCAAAATGAGTGTCACAAAGTGTCAGCTTTAAAGGTGTGGCCGGCTCTTACCGCTTGACTTGTTTTTTTGTGTGGCTATTTTATCCAGTCATTAAACAAATTCTCTGTACAATTGAATCAAATTAATATTTACATTTCGCATATAGTTTTTCCTTTTTGGCAAATAAAATTAAAATATGTAAATATAGGGTGTTTCTTATAGAGTGATACAACTTTAAATTGGCATCACTGTTTTATTTTGCCACCCATTTAACAGCTGATAGTTGTTTTTTGTTAAGTTTGCTTTGACATTTCATTATGGATCGTCTTATACCAGAGCAACGCGTGCAAATTGTGGAAATTTTTAATCAAAATAATGATTGTGTTCGTCAAACTTATCGTGCACTTTGTGCATTCAAAATTTTATTTTCCGATGAAGCCCATTTTTGGTTGAATGGGTACGTAAATAAACAGAATTGTCGCATTTGGAGTGAGGCGAATCCACAAGCTTTTGCCGAAACTTTATTAAATCCACAGAAAACTACTGTTTGGTGCGCCTTATGGGCTGGCGGAGTCATTCTACCCTGTGGCTTCAAAAACGATCATGTTCAGAATGTTACTGTTTGTGAAAATTGGTGTTCCAGATTGCGCCTTGTACGCCCCAGCCCTGGCGGCCACATGGCCGAAATCATATTTAAACATTAATGTCATAAAATTTTCTATCCAATAAAGACCGTTTCATTGATATCAAAAATACATTACTATGTTTTATTATGATTTAAACTTGTATCACTCTATAAAAAACACCCTATAGTTTTTAATTGTCTCTTGAAAATGTTCGCGTGTATGTGTGAATTGAAAATCAACTAAAAAAAATTATATAATTATTAAAATAAAGTAAAATAAAGAGGCCCTGCAACAGGCCCAATTTCCCCTTATGCTTTGACTTGTCCAAGTATTTGTCTAACTAATTCTGTCATCTCATATCAATCTCTTTCAATCCTGCCCTAATGCGACATGATACCCCCACATTCCCCAGTTGGTTGGCTGGTGTAAATGTTTTGCTAGTCTCCTCTGTTTTGCGGCTTTAGTTTTAAACCTCATCCATGGCCAGACAAAAGAAATGTTCTTGTATAGAATATTGGAACAGTGTCATCATAAATTATAATCGGATTAGCAAACTGGTGTTTGTGTGCGTGAATGTGTGTGTGTGTGTGTGTGTGTGTGTGTGTGTGTGTGTGTGGCACAGTCAAGTTATTCAACGAAAATGTTCATACAAACTTTAACACCAAACGGAATTCGAGCACGACTTGCAGCTTTTTGTCTGCATGTTTTGTTGTTGTCTCTTTCTTTTTTTTTGTTGTTGCATGCGATCAAATAAAAAAACAAGTCCTACTTTATTATCTTTATGTGCCATTTATTTATGTGCGAGTTTCAGGTAAATTATGCGACTTTAAAATATGAAAGAAGTGAAAAGGGACGATCGTTATTGTTTAAAAGCTTTTCAATATCATCCGCGATATTTAGTGATCGTTTATTGTGCCAGTTTTGTGTCTTCAGCCGCTGTTTATTGACTGTTTTGAAAAAAAAAAAAAATTATTATGAACTTTTATTAATCTAAATTTTATAAATATGTAACAGGTTGCGAGTTCAAATCTGCGATCGACTTGTTATTTTATGAATTTGTTCGAATTCTAGTTTTATTAGAGTTTAATAATTATTTTGAAAAGATTTCTTATTCGTCAAGACTTTTTTTTAGATTAAATTGCGAAATTAAAATTTTTTTTAACAGGTTTCGAGTTCAAATCTGCCATCGGTAAATTATTTTATAAATTTGTTCAAATTCTGTTGTTATAAAAAGTTTAATGATTATTTTGAAAAGATATTTTGTTACGAATTTATTTTAGATTAAAATTTCAATTTGAAAATTATTTAACAGGTTCGAGTTCAAATCTGCGATCGTCTTTTTATTTTATGAATTTGCTCGAATTCTAATTTTATTAGGAGTTATTTTGCAAATAGTTTTTGTTATGATATAATTTCATTAGTCACACTTTTTATATTAAATTCTCAAATTTTAAATTATTTAACAGGTTCCGATTTGAAATCTGCTGTCGACAAAATATTTTATAAACTTGTTCTAGTTTCAATTTTATTTAGAGTTTAAGGATTGTTTTGAAAGCATATTTTATTATGAATTTATATTAATAATCAAACTTTTTGTAGTTTAAATTCCCGAATTGAAAATTATTCAACAGGTTCCCAGTTCAAATCTACCGTCGGTAATTATTTTATGATTTTTTTCAAACTATAATTTTATGAAAAGTTTAATGATTATTTTGGAAAGATATTTTATTATGAATAGAATTTATTATTCAAAATTTTTTAGATTAAATTCCCAAATTGAAAATTATTTAACTGCTTTCGAGTTCAAATCTACCATCGGGAAATTATTTTATGAATTTTTTCAAACTATAATTTTATTAAGGGTTATTTTTAAATATATTTTATTATAAATTTATTTTATTAGTGAAATTTTTTGTAGTTTAAATTCACAAATAATAGGATCGTGCTCAAATCTGCCATCGGCCATTTATTACAGGAATTTGTTCAAACTCTTATTTTATTAAGAGTTATTTTGAAAAGTTATTTTATTATAAATTTATTTTGTTAGTGAAATTTTTTAGATTAAACTCTCAAATTGAAAATTATTTAACAGATTCCGAGCTCTAACCTGCCATCTGCCTATTATTTTTATGAAATTATTGAAATTCTATTATTATTAAGATCTTTTTTTGTATTATTTTAGGAAGAATTTTTATTTTGAATGTTTTTTATTAGTACAATTTTTGATATATTAAATTCCTTAATTGGATAAATAAAGATTTCGAGGCCTTTGTGTAGGAATGCAAACAGTTTTCTCCAGAAATCTTGAGAGGAGTCAAGGAAAATTCTTTAAAATGGCGGCGAATGTGTAGCAACTCTATAGAAAATATTATAAAAGAATGCCATCACTCGTAAACGTGTGTTTTAAGTAGTTAAATGTTTCTGAAATATGTAATTGAATCGTTTAAAATATTATTGTGCCACTTGGACTTTTTCTTAAAACATTATCTGCTGCAAAAACGCCCTTAAAGGAAAAATAACAAAATTTAAAAGCGAACTGTCATAAGACGAAAAACATGTTTCTTATAATATTCAGTCATTAAAATATTTTTAATGAAAATAGTTTTTTTTATAAATATTATAAATCTAGAGACAATAACCAGCAAAACGTTTCGATTTAAGATCATTTATTAAAAGCAATTCAATATACTCGTAGCAAATCAATTGAAGCGCATGTTGCCTTAAATTAAACCGCATTTAGATGGGGGCTCTACTTGTTCTCTTCTTAATTACTTACTTGGCCACTACACAATGTAACAGAAATTTAAATTTTAAATGGACTCATACAGAACAACAACAAAGTGCTGCTCACGAAATACTTTGTCTTGTCTAAAGCAATTTACAATACATTTTTTTAAAATATATTTTTTATTAATTTCACAGACATTAACCGAAACCGTAAATCATAATAATTTTCAACAAGCAGACACCCCATAAAATATTCGCTTCATACCCAACCAACACACTTTTCATTATTCAATTAAAGCTAATTGTGATTTAATAAATAAACTCCTCGTATCGAGAGAATTAAAACAATTAATTTACACCCCAAATACGACTGTTTAACAAATTCTTGCGCACTCATTCTCTCTGTTAGACAATTTAAATAATTTTCATATGAAAACTCACCGCAACGAGATTGTGAATTACATACGAATCGAAGACATTCTGAAAAGCACTCGAGATTCCATTTAAGTTCGTAATAATTAAATAGAATGTGTGCCGTTGTTGTTGTTGTTGTTGTTGTTCCACACACTCAGAGTATCCGCATCTGTCTTATCAGTCAATGTTTTTTTTATTTTTTTAAATTTTTTTTATTAAAAAGACAAGAAATTAATAAACCCACATATTCTCGTTAGTGTACGAGTTAAAGGAAAAACTGAAACTCGAGTCATCATTTCGTTTTTGCTTCTGGCAAAAGTTCAAGTACGACTGACATTCTGATTACATTTAGCGCGAAACAATTTAATCAATAAAATAACATTCCTTATTTACTTAAGATTTTGCTAAGACGGCAGACAATTTTTTGATTTTTAGTGCCAATCACAACGTGTCTTATTTTGAGAGTTTTCTCTTAAACCCGATACAAAGAGTTAACCTTCGGGCCTTTCCGGACCAAGGGGTCTTCCAACAAGCGCTCCATATCTTCAGTTATAAATAAAACAAAGTGTGAGAAAGATCACTGACATATTTCACTAGTTTGAAATTGCTTAATAAAGGCTTTCTAACCTCAAAGTCTTTGCTAACTAAAACCGACTTTAAAACCCAGTTGAATGTATTCATGAATGCATCTGTTAGTATTTAAAATAAAATCTTTAAAAGAACATAAATTTTTTCTCTGCGTGTACAAGTCGGAAATAATTCCATTTCTGTGATTTTTGTTTAATTAAATAAGAAAATCCAACAATCAAAGTCTCATTTGTGGTCATTTTGAAACAGATAAAGACAGGTTATGTTCTTAAGTTTTTGTTTTCTTTTTGATACCTTGACAACATGCTTTCAATCCAAATACACATTCAATAGTTTTCTTGTCCGACCATATGAAATGGATTAGGAACTGTTCATTAAAGAAAATAATAAAAATTTTACTTGAATGGCCGAGCATCTTTTCAAAACAGTAAGATGTTTGTTACACAATCGTTAATGGAGAAATGACTTCATTAATAACACAAATAAAATAATGAATGAATGACAGATTGACTTGAGCATTCCATTGAAATCGAATTCATTGATAAAAGCATCGCTTTTTGTTGTAGTCATGAAAGCACTGGATTATGTAGCAACCGAATAAACTTTTTTCAAATACTCGTTCTGATAATAATCATGAAATTATTTCTTTTTTTATAATTAAAACTAGTGAAAGTTTTCTCTTAAAAGCAGCGGCAATAACATTCTCTGCGTCAAGAAAATAATTCTCGTGGCATTTAAGGAAATTTTTCTTCAAATTACGCTCTTGAGGATATATTTTTTTTTTATAGTTGAGCTTTTGAAGAAAATCCTGTTTATTTGTAGTTCATCTAAGGTAAAAATAATTTTTTAAAGGAAATTTGAAAACAATTTAAAAATTTCCCACACAAGGAAAATTTTGTCTTGTAAAAAAATTTCCTTTGTAGGGGAAATTCCACATGTAAAGAATTTAGAAAAAAACATGTTATTTACACTTTTAAAGTGCAAAAAATTTTATATTTGGTCCTACTTTTAACATAATTTAAAAAATTCCCTTTCGGGGAAATTTTTAAAAACGAGATTTTTAATATTTTTAATGCACAAACCAGAAGAAGAAAAATTTTGCTTCGCAAACAACATTTCCTTTGTAAAAAAAATATGCTTTATAAGGAAAATTCCCCATGTAAGGAATTTAGAAAAAACATTTTATTTGCACTCTTTTAAAGCAACAAATAATTTTTTTTAATCTTACTTTCAACATTATTTAAGAATTTCCCTTAGGGGGGAATTTTGAAAGCCATAAATTATAATATTTTTAATGAAGAAAACAGTTCTTGACAAGAAAAATTTTGTTTTTCAAAAATATTTCCTTTGTTAAATAAAATTTCCTTTGTAAGGAAAATTCGCCATGTAAGTAATTTAGAAAAAACATTTTATTTACACTTTTTAAGTAAAAAAAAGTATTTTATATGAGGAAATTAGAAAAAACATTTTATTTGCACTCTTTTAATGCAACAAATAATTTTTTTATCTTACTTTCAACATTATTTAAAAATTTCCCTTAGGGGGAAATTTTGAAAACCATAATTTCGGTATTTTTAATGCAGAAAACAGTTTTAGAGAAGAACAATTTTGTCTTGTAAAAAATTTCCTTTGTTAAATTAAATTTCCCTTGTAAAGAAAATACCGCATGTAAGGAATTTAGAAAAAACAATTTATTTATACTCGTTAAGTGGAAAAATATTTTATTTGATTCTATTTTCAACATTTTTAAAAAATTTCCCTTAATGGGAAATTTTTTAAAAATTTCTATATAGCTTTTCAACAAATATAGCTTTTTCGTATAAGAAAAATATAGCTTTTTCGTATAAGATTTCTATATAAACTAGTTGGGAGCCCGTTTGAAAATTTCCCTTGTAAGGAAGTTTTAAAATTAGGTTATGTATGGTGTTTTAAAAGTAAAATTTAGTGTTTGAATAATAAAGGCATTCCAATTGATAAAATTTCCCTTGTGTAAAAATATCCCCATGTGGGAAATTATTTGCATTTTTTAATAAAACAATTTATTATGTACTATTTGGACAATTTTCGGTATTATTTTCAATTCAGGCTTTTTAATGCTTTACCAATAATTATTATGTGCATTTTTTTTAATTTCCCAGGTTGGAAATTTTTTTAAAAATTGGTTTTTCACAAAAAAAATATTTGCTCTTAATCTATTTTCAGTGTAACTAAATTTGGTTTAACTAACATCTGCAAAAACCCAGCCTAAAGGAATACAATACTTCATGTAAGTATTTGCATTTTATGTTTATAACAATTATATCAACTAATTATTTATATATTATTTACCCTTAGAAATATTTTATATCTTTAGGCTAATAAAATTTCCTTGAGAAAAATATCCTGTTAGGGAATTTAGAATTTTTTGTTTTTGCACAAACAGGAAAATTATTTGATTGTGATTTATTTCAATAAATACAAATGACTTGTATATTGTTTTGTTGGTATATTTTTTAAATTTCCTTCTGAGGGATTTTTTAAGATAAGATTTTGCATTTCACTATTTATATATTAATATTTGCCCTTGAAATTATGGTATATCTTCAAATTAAAAAAAATTCCTGGAGAAAAATATCCTGTTTGGGAATTTACAAAGTTTTTGTTAGCCATAAAAAGTCAAATTATTTGATTGTAACTTATTTCAATGAAATTTCTCTCTCGAGGATTTTTTATGTTAAGATATTTTAACAATTTATATTGCATAGGAATGCATATAAATATTTACCATCCGCAAACACACATCGTTGCGAGAATTATTGTCAAGAATACTGCAGTGATCGGGCATTAGAAGAATGAAAAAATTTTAAACTTTTATTCGACCACCCCGATTGCTAAATGCATAAATTTATATCCCATAGATTTTATGTGAGTAAATTTGTTTGCTTTTAGCAAAATATCCAACATGATCAGACGTGAAACAAAAAGAAATTAAAGACAAGACAAGAAAAGAAATAAAACGATCAAAACACTGAAAATGCATATTCATATTGTGCAATTTATTGACCCCGACTCTGATTATTGCACACTTGCTATGAAGATATCACACAATGGATAAAAGAGTCGCAGACACAATCGAATAACGGGGTGTTGAAATAGACGGCGACGTAGAGGGGGTTACAAATATTTTATTTCCGGCAAGCCAGCATAAACATTTACACGACTCTGGGGATCTTCCAACACTATTTATTATCTGTTCTTTTAATCTTGGCATTATCCAAATATGTACGTACGTCGGTCTGTCTGTCTGCCTGGTTGTCTGTCTGTCTCTGTGTATTTGCTTGCATCTATTTATGTTTATATTGTGCATGTGCTTAAACCATAAATCCACATGAAATAAAAATATATATAGAAAAAAAATAGTCTATGAATTCGCAAACGTTGTATTGTTCATATAAACAGTGGTGGTCGAAACTGTAGCAGTTCATATTAAATCGGTTGTTGAAAATATATTTGCAATGAAGTTCTTCAATCATCGGAACGTAAGAACGTGTTTACTCTTCCATCGGCTCTTTCACAACCGGATCGCTCTTTGAAGGGAAAGAATTAAGGGAATTTATTATGTTCAATGTTTCATAGGAACCAGGGTTGTGTTGCAAATATATTATTTTTGTTGTATTATTTTTTAATTCCCGCTAGGAAAATTTTAAATTTTAAAGAAATCGTGAAGCTATTGGTTTTACCCTGTTTTGAAAGACATCAAGTTCTCATCAGATATCGAGGTTTTGAGGTCCCAGAAAGCTTTCCTGACTAATTCTGAGAACCAGTCACTATGTCTGTAAGTGTTTATGTGTGCCTTTGGAAGGGCCTGACCGATTTTAATTAAATTAATAGTGTTCTAAGGTCTTCTACTTAGAACTCAGACTAGAGTTGGGTCCAACTTCATCAAACGCTCAGTTTTGCCAAAAACCTCTGGTCAAACCCATGTAATTGAAATGGGTTCGACCAGAGGTTTTTGGTAAAACTGAGCGTTTGATAAAGTTGGACCAAACTCTAACTCAGACTTCCTGTGAATTTAAACCGATTCAAACCGATTCAAACCGATTCAAACCGATTCGAACCGATTAGCACTGGTAGAATTCAAGGAATTTTACAACAGCTTAGAAAAAAGCCTATTTCAAAGTACTTTAAATAATTTTTAAACGGCTTAACCGATCTATTGCAAAAACTAATCAGCTCTCCAAATTCAAAAACCACATCTGCCACTGCAAATCGGGTCAAAATCGGTTAATCCTTAAGTGAGATATCATGAATCAAAATATAAAAATTTGAAAAAAGTGATTTGTTTTAAAACCTGAGAAATTATATATCTGATCAGTTAGTAACCGAAAACTACATCGATCATCATTTATCACATGGGAATCGGTTGATTTGAAAGTTAAAAATATAGTGATTTTGTTCGAAGAGCTCAAAAGCGCAGAATAGCACAAAAACCAGGTTACGATAGATTTCCTGTAGAATTTAGCAGAGAGTTACGGGGATGGCTTTTAGGCTCAACCGTTTTCCATATTTTTTTTATTCAATTTTAAATAATTTTACGCCACAAAACAGTCACAACACCCATAAGTGAGACATATAGTTGTACAGTTTTCACCGCCACTGTAGGAGTACATTTAAATATTTGCCTTTAATTGCATTTGCAATCGTTTAATGTTTATTAGTTTCTGAAGGAATTGTTTCTCTCCTTTTATTTTTACTTCTTCTTTGTTGTTGTATATCTTGTACGTGTATGTGTGCAGGCAAATCCAGTGTGCAGTTGTATTGGTAACATGCAATTTTATTAGGCGCCTGCGCCCCATTTAATTAATAATTGTTTCTTACCAACAACATGCACGTATTGTTTTACACAAAGAAAAACGGTTTATACTCGCAGTTATTGGATTTTCGAAATATAAAAAACAATGAAATTTTATGGATACAAAAAGAAGAAGAAGAAGAAGCAGAAGTTGTTTGCATGTTTGGTTTTGCTGGCTGATTTGCTTAAACAATAAAATGGAAATTATACGTTGGAACAAGAAACTCATAAAAACTATTGGATAATTATTGAATGGCAGTTCAGTTGCATTTACATGGATTCCACACTGTAGAACAAATTTTTCATATTTACGTCTCCCAAGTGTTGAAGGAATAATTTAAAAAAGGATTTTTGTTGCATCATGAAAAATATACGAGTAACATTCTTTCGTAATGACTTTCTTAATAGCCAAACAGTGTGTTTTCTCAACTTTCCAGGATAACAAAAAAAAAAATAGTTTCACTAAAACCCGAACCCTGCATGTCAGTGAAGGAAGGACATTTTGAACTTACAAGCAGATTAAGCAAATATTTGATGAAATGAGTACAAACAATTTATAATTTTTGCTATTTCATTCCCAAAACAAAACAACTTCTTTAAGACAACAACTTTTGCCAGCGTTGGCGATTTGCCAAAATTAAAAAAAAACTATAAAACAACCACCACAATTTATGAAAATATAATCGCAAACAATTTTCGAAAACTCCTGCTGGCGATTTGTTTGAACGATTATAAATTAAATTTAAGTTTATTTTAAAATTTTGTTCATAATGCAAAAAAGGGATTTTGTTTACAGCTCGCCTTTGTAGCTGCGATATTAATAAGTGCAGCACTGTGGGACGAAACATTGATTTCGTTAATGTGAAAACTCTTTTTCTAGTGTTTGTTAATAGTACCATTTATATTATAGATTTCTTGTTTTTAAGAATGCAACACACATATTCCGAAAATACACTTGTTGCAGAAAATATATTTTCCAAAAAGAGCTTTTCACTTTTTTTGAAAAATAATTTTTTTTACTTGAAAATAATTTTGCAATAATTAAAACAAAATTTAATTTTTTAAAGCATACTTTTCGCAAATAATACTTTTAACAAATAGTACTTTTGGTGGAAATATTATTAATAGTACTTTCTAGAAAAAGTACTTTTTGAAAATGTACTTTCTAGCAAAGGTACTTTTAAAAAATGTAGTCTTTAGCAAAAGTACCTTTTAAAAATATACTTTTAACAAGAAGCACTTAGATGGTACTTTTCATAAAAAGAACTTTTTCAAAAAGATATTTTTAATAAATAGTACTATGTATTTAGAAAAGTACTTTTAATGAAAAGTTCTATATAAAAGAGTTACCTGCATTAAAAAAATCTTCAATAAAGATTAGTTATTGAAAAAAGTACTTTTTAATAAAAGTACTTTCTATTAAAAGTACCTGCTCTTATATTTATATAAAGAGCTACTTGTAATTAAAGCACTTCTTGATAATGATACTTCTAATAAAAAGTACCATTAATAAAAGGTACTTTCAATTAAAAGTACTTCTTAAGAATATATCATTAATAAAAGTTTTTATAAAGAGTTAATAAATAAGTACTTTCTATTAAAAGTACTTTGCTAAAGAGGTACTTGTGATAAAACATACTGATATGAAGAGTTACTTGCACTTTTTGATAATGTTACTTTTAAGGAAAAGTACCATTGCTAAGAAGTACTTTCAATTAAAAGTACTTTTTATGAATCCACTATGTATTTAGAAATAGTACTTTTCATAAATAGTATTATATGAAAAAGGTACTTTAATAAAAAGTTTTATATGAAAATGTTACTTGTAAAAGTACTTTCTATGAAAAGTACTTCCTATTAAGAACACTATTTGAAAGGTACTTCTATTAAAAGTACTTTGTGTTAAGAACACTATTTGAAAGGTACTTCTATTAAAAGTACTTTCTCTTAAGAACACTCTTTGAAAAGTACTTCTATTAAAAGTACTTTCCATTAAGAACACTCTTTGAAAAGTGCCTCTATTAAAACGTACTTATGTAGAGAGTTACTTATAATAAAAGTACTTTTTAATAATGGTACTTTTAACTGAAAGTGTTTGGGATAGTACTTTTTGAAAATATAAAAAAAAATTTCTTAGAAGACACTTTTAATAGAAAGTTCTTAGAAGATACTTTTTATAAAGAGTACTTGTTTGAAAAGGTACTTCTTATAAAAAGTACTCTTTAGAAATACTTGCAATAAAAAATTCTATATGAAGAGGGTATTTTTGCATTTCAAAATATATATAGAGGGAAATATATTCGGGGAAAAGGATATTCTTAAACTACTTTTTTTTTTTGCTAATTTTTCGACCTCTATTTTTTTTTATAAATAGTATAGATTTTTTTAAGCTTATGGTCTTCTTATTCTTAAAAAAAAACTTTTTCAAAATGTATTTTTTTAAAAAGATGTTATATAAATAGGTACTTGTAATAAAAGAGAATTTAAAAAAAGTACTTTATCAATAGAAGTTTTTCAGGAAAATTTTTTTTAAATAAAGCATTTTCTGCTTTTAAAAACTTCAGATAATTTCAATACAAATCTTTTCTGGACTTTTTGATGCAATTCAAACCCACTGTGCGCAGAAGATTTCTTGCTACCGCAATTGTTTTTCTATTGTGTACGAGTACATCTTTGATGATTGTAAAGGACCATAAACAATTAAAGTTTTGCAGATCATTTATAGCACCCTGGGGTCGTTTGTTTACATCCAACGCAACTGATCTATTTTTATGGCCGATTAAAGTCGAATGGAGTAATTAATCTTGTCAATGTTTTCACTACAAATTCCATTTAATTTTTTTTTAGAATTCCAGAAAATGTAAATTATTATTGACATGAAATTCTTTCCATAAACTTTTGCTCGATAATTAAAATGTAATTTTAAACAGATCGTGGAGTTGGAGAAAATCTTTTCTAAAAAAAGTATGCGAGTACAGCAGCTGTAAATAAAAAATTGTTGGTTACGTTGATTCGGTCACATTTTAGCTGCGTTTGGCATTGCAACCCTTCACAAACGAGCGCTTTTGTAATGAAGAATAAGTCTTATCGATATTAAAAATAGATGCAGCTGAAATAAATGAAGGCGATTAAATCCGGTCCGTGTTATTTTAAATGCAAATTTCAAAATAGCACTTGCAATTGTTCCCATAATTCGCGGCAACCGATCAACCAGTCTTTAATGCTCTACAGCATCATCCGTGTGGTCGTCCCAGCAGCCGACCCGCCCCAAATTATGTACGCATTGTAACGTTGTTTGCATTGTACGTCCTCGTACTTGTTGTCCACGTTTCATGCAAAACTCAGCCTGTCTCGGATGCCAACAGCAATTCAATAAAAGTGAAACCAACAACTCGCAAACCAAAACGGCTTAAACACTTGAAGTATGAGAAACGTTTAAACTTGTATGTAGTTCAAGCTGTCGCGTATTATTTTTTCTTCTTCTCTTATTTTTATTTTTTGCCATCTTCCTTGTTCTGGTTTTCCGTTCATTTTATCGTGATTTTTTTTTTAAATTTAACGCAAAAGTGCAGGCATGGTTTTTTTCATTATTTCTTTGGAATTTGTAAGATCTGTTGTAAATTAATTCAATTAGGAAGATGTCGATTGCAAAGGAATTTCGAGTTTACCTGCAACATGCATTTAAGTACAGATGTATGCACTTCCATGCGTATTCATAAAGGGTGTCTCAATAGGAGTGCATCACTAAAATTTTGAAGTTGCTATATTGCGCTTATTAAAAATGGAGTGTTCTACGGAAGATCACCACTTGAATGTGGTGATGGCTGATGTTTTGTATAGGGTGTTTTTTATAGAGTGATACAACTTTGAGTTGGCATCACTGCTTTATTTGACCACCCATTTAACAGCTGATAGTTGTTTTTTGTTTAGTTTGCTTTGACATTTTATTATGGATCGACTAACACCAGAGCAACGCGTGCAAATTGTTGACATTTTTAATCAAAATAATGGTTCTGTTCGTCAAACTTATCGTGCACTTCGTCCATTCGAAATTTTATTATCCAATGAAGCCCATTTTTGGTTGAATGGGTACACAAACAAACAGAATTGTCGCATTTGGAGTGAAAAAATTACTGTTTAATGCGCTTTATGGGCTGGCGGAGTCATTGGCCCATATATCTTCAAAAACGATGATGGCCAGAATGTTACTGCTTGTGAAAATTGGTGTTCCAGATTGCCCCTTGTACGCGCCAGCCGTAGCGGCCACATAATCAAAATTATATTTAAGCATTAATGTCATAAAATTTTCTATCCAATAAAGGCCGTTTCATTGATATCAAAAATATATTAATATGTTTTATTATGATTTAAACTTGTATCGCTCTATAAAAAACACCCTACATTAACACAAAGTCTAAGATCTCGTGCTCAACTTCGCGCTCAGTCAGGAATATGGTATCGAATTTATCTGATCTGCTTTAGGGCCTGGTGGTGTTAATTAATGTTGACCTAATTTAATAAGAAAGACTTGGTAGTGATCCCTGAATAATACCGGCTAAAGAAGAAAAACTAGTAGTTGGATCAAAGTAATTTTTTTTTAATTTAATTGTGACAATTATTACGAAATTTAAAAATAATCTTAACTGTTGCAAAAATACTGTGTTGAAAATTGAAAATTTTTGAGGAAATCCCCACTGTGCGTGGAGCGATTTCTTTCTTTAAGGTCTCATGAAATCTCGAAGTTATAGGAATAAAAAAGAAATTGCTGAAATCGATTCCGGTTTTCTACGCCTATCTCTGTGAAAAAGTCCTGGTAAATTTCCCTCAAAGAGTAAAATGACCTGTTCTCAAAACCGCGAAGATCATTTGAAGGATATTTTATTCCCTATTTAACTGGAAAAAGTATTCGGATTAACTGAAACACTTCCTGTTAAGACACCCTTTTATATTTATATTTTCCATTCCATTTCACATATTTGTTGTTGTTGTTGTTTTCGCTATCGCTTCTTGCGGAATGGTGTTGCCATAATGAGTGAGTGAGTGCTCGTGTTGGAAAGGGCTCCCTGGCCAGCCAGCCAGCCAGCCAGCCAGTTCTTTTTGTGATTAAAAGCTGTCACACGTTTATGATGAACTACATAAAATAAAAGTTTTATTCGCATAGAGAAAATCAGGTTTTATAAGATCGTCTTGGGTGATCATGCAAAAAGTGCCATGTGTATTGAAATTTGTGCTGAGTTTCCCAACAAAAGAAAGCGTTCGCTCGTTTGTTGGTCGGTTTGTTTTTGGACCAGTTAATTGCGGACAAAAATTGAATTGCAATAATTTACCGTTTTACTATTGAATGAAACTGACTGGCAGTTTTTTCGGTAAAATGAAAATTACCACGATCTTTTATATTTAGGGCAACACCATATAAAGTATGTGTATGTATGTATGGGTAAGTGTGTGTCTGTGTTAAACGTTTTTTGCCACCACACTGACTGGCAAATATTTGTAGTTTTCGTAATCGGCCATAAAAAGGGAAAGAAACAAAATTCTCTTAAAGAGATGGGATCGTGAGCGATTTCCCACTCACTGTGAGTTGATAAAAACTCGGGGTTTAATTAAAAAAGGGATTTGGAAAATAAGAAGTGATTTATTTTTTTATAGTCTTCATATTACTCAGACTGATTTGTTTTCATATTCTTCATTTTGTTCAGAATCAATTTTTAAAAAAGAAATGCTGATATAACAATATGAGTTTGAGTGATCGAAATCCGGATTCGGAAGTAGCCAATTATTTCTTTAAGTGGACAAGATAATATCCCTCAAGTAGCTGCCGCCCGTTGTATGGCTTTTTGCATGACTTCTTGTGCGATTTGCGATGGCCTGTTGAATTTCAAAGCACTGTGCGTCAATGAATCGAAAAAGCACTAAAAACAAAGCCAAAATCACTGCGTTGAAAACACTGAAAACAAGTCTCTTCCTACAGACTCACATGCACATGAAAAAAATAAATATTCCTTCTCTAGTATTTTTTTTTTCTAAACTAAAATGAAGATCTTTTCTTTAATAATTAATTGACAAGCGTAAAGATTCCTACTGCTGTTAGACTTTCTGTTGTGATAACAACTGTTGGCAGAGAGCGTAAAACATTTCATACTTTCAAATTTATGGCCGTGCTTGGAGTGGGTGGTCGGTCGTTGGGTGTATTGCATCAGATAAACAAGAATTTGGCGGGTTTCCCCTTTAACATTTTGATCATTTGTTAATTACCAACAACAACAACAACAACAACACTCGGAAATTTTTTAACAACTTCAACAACAAAAAAACAAAATAAAAGAGAAACACACACACACATAAAACGGCAACACATCTGGTCAGAAATATAATAAATTGCCTGGTAGAAGAAGTCTAAGAAAGGAATGGAGGGGAACGCAACCGACAGTACAAATAAACCATTTTAAATGTGTTAAAGTTTTATGCTTCAAAACAACTTTTCGGTCTATGAATTATATTTTGAAATTAAAATTATTGATGGGAAGCAGACATTTTCGAATTTCCAATTTTTTGCTGAAACTATTTTCGTTACTCGAACAAATTCATCATGAATATTTTTGTTTTGTTTTCTACAAGAAGTTTTTGATTTAAAAAAAGAACGCTGTTTATTGTAAATGGAAAAATCTTCGCTTCGTTATTGATGTTTATTCTCAAGGAAAAAAAGAAAAAAAAAAGATATTGATTGAGATGATGAAATTGACGTATTAATTTGTACGTAAGCAATTCGTGTTGTTATCAACGGCAACTCTAGTTTTTATTTAGGGAACACAAAGGATTTTGATATACTCGTATATGTGATTTTAATTGCGGTATTACCAGGGCTCTCCGGGGCTGCAGTCTCTGATAATTCTTTAAGGCCTTGAAGCAAGCAAAAGACTGCTGAAAATATTCGGGTGCTAACAGACAAGCACCTCTGAAATGGATGCAAAAATTAAGTTACACAATATAGAAGAACAAATAGTAGTTAATTTTACAGCAAATTGAAAAACGTATATCTTTAAAAGTACTGGAGCGGTTTTAATAATAAATAGATTGTGCAAATGTGCTTGGAATTAACTTTCCAATGCAATACTTTTGTGTGAATCCTTTGAATAATGAGCTTGTAACAGGGATAACAAAAACTTGGTTGTCTTAAAATGAGACCTGATTTGTAAGGAAAAAAAATCAACAAATTTTCGCGCAAATAGATATATACTTTTGCTGGATTTAAGAAATTAATTAAATTAAAGAAATTGTTAGCAAAATTGACACAAAGTGTTGCCGCTTTTGAAATTTTTTGTGAAAGTTACTATTAATATAGCGTGTTTTTTATAGAGTGATACAACTTTGAGTTGGTATCACTGCTTTGTTTGGCCATCCATTTAATAGCTGATAGTTGTTTTTTGTTTAGTTTTTCTTGACATTTTATAATAGATTGACTGCACCAGAGCAACGCGTGCAAATTGTGGAAATTTTTAATCAAAATAATGGTTCTGTTCGTCAAACTTAACGTGCACTTCGTCCATTCAAAATTTTATTTTCCGATGAAGACCATTTTTGGTTGAATGCGTACGTAAATGAGCAGAATTGTTGCATTTGGGGTGAGAAAATTACTGTTCGGTGCGTTTTATGGGCTGGCGGGGTCATTCTCCCCTCTGGCTTCAAAAACGATGATGGTCAGAATGTGTTACTGTTTGTGAAAATTGGTGTTCCAGATTGCGCCTTGTACGCCCCATCCGTGGCGTCCACATGGCCGAAATCATATCTAAACATTAATAAATAAATTTTCTATCCAAGAAAGACCATTTTATTGATATCAAAAATATATTACTATGTTTTATTATAATTTCAACTGGTATCACTCTATAAAAAACACCCTATATTATCGAGAAATAAATACTTTTTTTAGTTTTTCCGCTATATTAGTTGCGTATTATGAGTAGGAAGGGTTATAAAAAATATTTCAATTTATATTTTCGAATAGTAGAATTGCCCCTGGTGTAACGTATATGTGTTAGTAGTAGCTTTAAGCTTGTGCGTCCTGCACCGATTATAATAATGAAATAATTGTACACTTCTACAAATAAAGAGCTACTCGGGAGTGTAGCTGTTCCTGCAAATCAGTGGAATATTGTGAGTTGGAAAGGGACATCAAAAATGGGACAGAAACAATTTTCTTTTATTAGTAGTAACTTCCGACCGCTGTAACTTCCGGAATACTGAATCGATTTTGATAATACAACAATTGTGCTCGTGTGCAAACAAATGCCTAAGTAACGCTGTAGTTTGGTCCAGGTCGGTGGAATATTGTGGGTGTAAAAGGGATACCAAAAATGGGACAGAAACAATTGTCATTTATTTGTAATAACTTCAGACCGCTGTAACTTCTAGAATACTGAATCGATTTAGATAATACAGCAATTGTGCTCGTGTGCAAACAAATGCCTAAGTAACGCTGTAGTTTGGTCCAGGTCGGTGGAATATTGTGGGTGTAAAAGGGATACCAAAAATGCGGCTTGTCTTAAAGTAATCGAAATGACAATTATAATAATAAAGAAACGATATTTTACATTTGTAGCAACGAAAGCAGTGACACCAGATGACATGGAGTTCTATATACGGATTGGATTTATATCCAGCAAAATCCTTATTCCAACGTAATTTTTTTTTACGTCAAAGGAATGTCGCTACACCATCTGTCTCTTATAAAATAAGTCTAGAATTAAATAAACTTGTGACGTAGTGTTGCAATATATATTTTTTCTATTTCAGTGTTTTAGAAAATGGGTTCGATTTTTTTGTTGTTATTGTGCCACAAAGTCTTTTCAACCCAACTGGTGTGAATGTGTAAACGCGATCACTGCAGCAGGTGGCAGGTGGGCAGAGGAAACTAAGAAAACTTTTAATTAGTTTAACGATAAATATTCGTGTACTTACATCGAGTTTAGAACGAGTTATGCGGGCATACGAACGATCGCTTAAATTGTTATTATCGTCATATGAAATGCCATCGTTATCGCCTTCATCTTCGCTGTAGTCATCGTCGGCATCATCATCGATTTCATCATCCTCTGCATCGGAATAGTAGTCTTCATAATTTTGTTGGTGCCGCTGCCGCCGTTGTTGTTGTTCATTGTCGAAATCTGGTTTGTCGTTGTCGTTGTTACTTTGTTTGTATGGCTGCTGTTGCTGTGTTTGTTGTTCGTTAACGTTGGCAGTTTCATCATCATTTCTTGATGTCAAGTTCCAGTTAGAATTTCTAGATTCACGTCCTTTTGCTGAGTCGTCTGTATGATTGTTGTCAATGCCGCCGTGGCCCTCAGGCTTGACTAAAGGCGTTGAAGTTAATCTGTTGCTGTTGTTGTTGTTGTTACTGTTGCTGTTGCTGTGCTGATGGGTGTGTTCTCGTTTAGAATGGTAAAAAGTTGCCGCATGTTTTATGGAGGTTGCATTTGTACTCGGCGCTTTCAAATTGTGAATATCTTGCGGTTTCATGAGATGAATAGAAAGTGAAGGCTTTGATGTTGTCGATGAGGTGGCGGCTGAAGATTCAAGGAGAAGATGAAGATCTGTTTTTGTTTTGTAATAAATTTCGTCCTTATTGAGGAGCGGCTGTTCTTGTTGTTTAATTAAAAACTCATTATCACTGGCAACTGACGCCGCCGAAGGGGGCGAAGAGCTTGAGGTTGGAAGCTCTGAACTGGGTGTGGTGGCGATGTGATGCGGTTTCCTGTGCTGCTGCTCATAGTCATGATGGTGTTGGTGTTGATGATGGTGCTGTAGCTGCAGCTCCTGCTGCTGGGAATGATGATGGTTGTGGTGGCCGTGATGTTGTTGCTGCTTGTCAACAGCAGCTTCCTCAGCCTCCTCATTAGCTTCGCCGTTGTGCTGCCTGTAATCGTTGTGGTTGTGATTGTGATTGAGATGATGGTGTTTGTGCAGCCTTTGAAGTTTCCCTTCGCTGATGTGTGCGTGCAGAGTGGACACAACCATGACGCATGTGACCAGGATAAGGGTGTGCAAGTTAAACATGTTCCCCAAGTTGGGCTTAGCTCTTTTCATATTTTCTGGTATTTATTTAACGATTTGCGACTTGGCCTTTTCTTGTTGTTCTTTCTCTCTATTCTTTTCTTTCTGAAGTCGTGCTATTTTTAAACGCGTATTTTCAATTGTTTCGTATGAATCTTTTTCGCACCTCTGGCTTTCATTATACTTTTCATTCTCACTCTGTTTTTTTATTTATATATAAATTCCTTATAATTTTTTTCTATTGGAATCGGTGTGTTTGGAGGTGTGTGCGTGTTGGCTATAATCGTGTGAAAATTTTTATTATAAATTGTTAATCATCGCAGGGGAAGAGTTCTTTGAATTAAAACACTTTTCGTTTAGTTGGTTCGCAATTGTATTAAAAGTTATGCGGCTCATGTTGCTGTTGTTGTTGTTGTTGTTGCTGTTCGGGTAAATATTTCAAATAGTATTTTTTTTTAATTTATTGCTCAAGTTAATAAGGAAAAACTATTGAAAAGTGTTTGTTGTTTGATTTAGTTGTGTTTCTAAGGCATTTCCCATCATGCGGTTAATGTTCTTCTATTTTAAACAGCCGCTTCATAAAATATATGAAGAAATAAAAAAATTTTTGAAAAATATTTGCACATAATTTTGACCAATTTAATGGAAATGAAATTGCGTAGCCGCAGCTAAAGTTTTTACTTATTTTCGCACCTGTACTTGCGGCTTTGAGCGCATGCAATTCGTTCTCTTACTGGCAATTTTTTTGTTTAAGTAATTTTTTTTTATTTCATGAATTTTGCGGTCTAGCAGCCGTAATTGTGTTTCAAGCTGGTAATCAGTAGTCATCCTGCGCTGGGCTGAAGAGGGTTTATATTTTACAAAATCTTGTTAGACTTTTAGTGAACTGTGAGATGGCAGTCTAAATGTTACGCATCGTGCTGGGATTCCCAGAACTTGAAAAAGAGAAGTAAAGACAAACTTTTGGCCTGGGAGGACCGTGAAACTGTTTTGGTAAAATAAAATTTCGTCATGCAACATGTTAATGATGCCAACTGCCTGTCAACACAGTTAACGAACAGTTTGAAGGCAATTTAATGCTTCCGTGTGTGTTGCTGGCAGAAATGTTTTAGTTCCGCAACTGACGATGTTTGGACGACAATCAAATTAATGAAATGCCGCACAGTGGCTCTAAGCGATTGTATGAGTATTGAGTTGATTAGAAATAAAAATCAGCAGGAAAGTCAGCAGGAAATTGAAATTGTGTGACAGCCAAGTCCAGCTGATTCATTTTGGGCAAAAAAATATCTTTGTCGCCATGGCAGGGGTAGCGCTCACCATTCATAGTAACGTTATTGCTTGCGTCGTGTTTCAGAAGCAGCAACACTGTCGGATACAGCTGCGATATTTTACTTTGACCGTATTCAACGTTAACGGGTTGGTCCCAATAATGTAAATTTGGTGAGAAATTTAGTCACAATAGCCTATTCCGAAAGTCGACCCAATTGACCACAAAATGGAAGAAGTCCACTCAGTCCAGCATGAGTTTTTATAATAAAATTCAATAAATCCAAGACCAAAACTGAACATGTTCAACAGCGACACCGTAAAGGAAAACAGCTGATCTGCTAAAACCAGTGTGGCCAGAAAGCTAAAAAGTCACTTAAGTTTTAATATTTTCTTACTTATTCTCGTATGATAAAAATGCGAGTTAGTGTACGAATATAAAAATATGAACAGTTTCTAACATAAATATCGCAGCTTCGGCTAAAGAGTTGCAAACGTACTTTTTAAAAAAATTTTATTATTTTCCATATAAAAAAGCTCCCGCTGACTTATTTAAAACGAAAAAAAAATATATTCCTATTGATTTGAAACTTGTGTAACGAAACTATTAAAATTTCCCCATTTATATTAATTAATCACTTGTTTTATTACTTCCCGTTGCCCACTGTGCAACATGAGACGCTTAACAAAAATTTGGCTAATGCTCTTAAACATGAATTAGCTTTTAATTGGCTAATCTGTGGAAAATAATCCATTAACACGCACATTGTCTTGTAATTAAATGCCACTAAAAACAACAACAACAACAGCAACAGCAACAAGCGTTTTTGCCTCCCCCACCCCCCTCTTTTTAAATTTTACTAATAATCGAATGATGTCAAATACTAGACAATTTGCATTTCGCGTCGAACACCACATTTACAAGTGAGTGAGTCCACTTTTGCAGGCGTTTGTTTTTGTTTTTATTTCTAATAACATTTTTGTTGTTGTTGTTTTTGTTTTAATTACGCACTTTAAGCAACCAGAGTGCAATTGATTAAATATTACAACACTTTGGAGACAGTTTTGTTGCTGTTGTTGTTGTTGCTGGCAAACGTCAGCGGGAGGTGTGGAGCAGGTGGACCAGCCGTTAGAGCAGGAGTCCGGAGGAGGAGGAGGAGGCAGGCATTTTGTTAAAGCGTTTTCAAACTCTTATTTAATAGATGCAACACATTCGCTTCACTGTGTTCGTTTATTTTATTTTCTTTTCTTTTCCTTTTCTTCAAATTGTTTTCAACATGTTTTTGGCTTTTCGATAAAATTTCAAACATTTACTTGGGGTAAAGTCGTGCAGTTGTTGCTGATGCTGCTGCTGCTGGTTGTTGTTGTTGCTGGTTGTTTGACTACGACCCAATTAAAAAAAATATTTAAAATTTGCATGTTACACTTGAAATCTTTGTTAATTATCGTTTAAATATGTTGTTGCATTTGTAAATAAGTGTTACACTTAACATGTCTGCTTGCAGTTGTGTGTGTGTGTGTGTATCTGTGTGTCTTGAGCATTTGCATGTTTAGATTTTTTATTAGCCTTTTCTTACACACACTCTCCCAACAAACACACACAGATATTTGGTTTATGTACGGATTTGATTTATTACAGTGTCGTGTTGGAAATTTTTTGTTAAATCAATGATGCAGTTTTATTTGTTTTTGTTTTTTTGTGTAATTTTATTTTTATTTTTGTTAACTGCTTTAACACTTTAAATTGCTTGGCTTTCATGTAAATTATTTCATAAATGAACGAACGAACGAATGAACGGAATTGATGATGTTTTAAGCCAACATTTGCTTTTTAACGCCCACCAATAAAGTCGTTGGCTGGTTGGCCGGTTGATTGTCTGCTTGTTGGTTTAAAATATTCAAAAAATTTGCTTTTAATTAAAACATTTTGCCGCCCGTTATCGCTAAATGTGTTAGATTTGTCTAAATCAAACAGATAAAAGCCATCACGTTTTAATTAAATATACTCGTACTATATTTCACACTCACACTCACACATTCGCAGTTTAATATATTTTATAAAATACTACTCCACTTTAAAAAAGAAAAAATAAATTACATACTTTAAAATTTGCTGACCGACCGTTGGCTTATTTTCCTGCTTCAATTTTTATTATGAAAGTGATTTACTTTTATTCAGAACTCTTTTGCAAACATTTTATTATATTTTAGCACAACTAATTCAGATCATCGGAATCTGCCGTAAAACGCAACTGATTTGTTTCAACTCGAAAACAATTTCTTCTTTCGGTGCGTGAAAACAAAAGATCGATGTGGGCTTTTTGCTTTAATCGAACAAGTAGCAATAAAATCCTTTATTGGCCACAAAAAAAAAAGAAAACTGTTTCTTGCTTTTTTTTCTTTCGTTAATTTAAATATCTTGAATATGCACGAAATTTACAAGTGAAAAAATATACTGAACAAGCGCTCCAACGTTGTTAGCCCGTTCGCTGTTCTCGCGTATCTGATGGAACGGCACACGTCTAAAATATTTAAACCCCAAACCACCAGCACTATAATGATCATCATTATTATTACACTCATCATTGTCTTTAACTTCATTATTGTCAATGTGTTCGTTGACGGCTCCGTCAAGTTTATCGTGTATGTATTTGTTTTACAGCTGATTTGTTTGTTATTCTCTGTTTATACTTGATGGCAAACCATGAAACGAAGATCTTCCACCAGGGCTGGGGAACGTGGTCAGATAAGTTGCTTCGGATGTAATAATGTTTAAAAAAAGTTTCTGTTAAAATTTCGGAATAATTATTAATAATAGTTTTCTTATTAAAAGTCCTGGGTACGCTTCCTGTCAAAATAATTTATAATGAAAGCTAAAGAACTTGCTTTCTTTCAGCTGGCCAATACAATAACTATATAGAGATATTCATTTATATATAATATATTGCAAATCTTCATGAAAATTTCTTTCACATGAATTACGTTTCAAACATTTCAGACAGCGATATGACATCTAGAAGTGTACCACAAAAGAGTGCAGGATGTAAATATATAAACTAAATTTATATCAAAGAACAAAAAGATTTTATATAGAGATATTTATTTATATATAATATATTGTAAAAATTTCTTTCACATTAATTACGTTTTAGACATTTTAGAGCGCCATATGACATCTAGAAATGTACTACAAAAGAGTGCAGGGTGTAAATATATAAACTAAATTTATATCAAATAAAAAGATTTTGTTGTTGTAGTTTCTACAAATTAAAATTGATTGCATAACATTTTCATACTAAGAAATTGAAATTATTTAGCACAAAGTCCACAGAAAAGCTCCTTATTATAGTACGCAACGTACAAACTATCAAAAAAATTAGAGAACCATTTTATTATCTCTTTTTATATATATAAAAAAAGCTTAAAATTGCCCAATAAAAATGGTAAATCTGCTGTAATAAAAATTTTTTTTCCAACAATTAAACGCACGCTATAATGGTAAGTGTCACTGGGAGTTCATGATATATTTTTGGTTTTTGCTTATCTATATAAAAGTACCTTTCAAACCAAATATGTTTTATAAATGTTGGTGGAGGAAAAACCATACAAAAGGGTACCACATATATTCGTAGTATATGTATCGAGTGTTTCTTATAGAGTGATACAACTTTGAGTTGGCATCACTGTTTTATTTGACCACCCATTTAACAGCTGATAGCTACTTTTTGTTAAGTTTGGAGTGAGGCGAATCCACAAGCTTTTGCCGAAACTTTATTAAATCCACAGAAAACTACTGTTTGGTGCGCCTTATGGGCTGGCGGAGTCATTCTACCCTGTGGCTTCAAAAACGATCATGTTCAGAATGTTACTGTTAGTGAAAATTGGTGTTCCAGATTGCGCCTTGTACGTGCCAGCCGTGGCGGCCACATGACTGAAATCATATTTAAACATTAATGTCATAAAATTTTCTTCCCAATAAAGACCGTTTCATTGATATCAAAAATATATTAATATACTTTATTATAATTTAAACTTGTATCACTCTATAAAAAACATCCTATATATAAAAAAAAACTGATCCCATTATCTCTATTCATAGTAACATATTAAAAAATTAAAAAAAGGGGGAACTGTTTATATAAAATAGTGCAAAATATTAATTTTGTTAAAAAAATGGTTTAAGAAGTAGGGGGTAATAATAATTTCTTTGAGGAATTATGAAATATCATAAGGAAAAATAAGAGGAATAAAAATTATAATAAATCTCAATTTATTTATTATCAAGAAAATCCATTGAAAACATTCCATTCCAGCTAATAAGAATGTATTTAATTTATAAACCTTCCATCCCTGTATCTCCTGCACTGAATCCACTCATTTATGCACTCATTCACTCAATAGCACGAAATCACTCTCGACAAGATACGAAATGCCGGCTTTTTGCGTCACACTCTCCAATTTGCAAAAACTTTTTGTTTTTTTTTTCTTCTTCTTGTAGCCCAAAATACCACAATAATTCCTAAGTTGGCTCTTCATTCACTCCACCACATTCTCCTGGGGGGTTTCCCGGCATTTGTAAACTCCGTTCTCTTATAATCTCAAATCACTCAATTGTGCATTTCGATAATGTTTTTCAGCGTATACGAGAACGTTTTACTCCGGCTGACTTGTTTGAATATTTTGTTGCGGCCAGACAATATTTTAGTTGCACTAAGATTTTTAATAAATTGTATTTGTTTTTATTAAATGCTTTTTGTTTTTGTTTTTGTTTTTTTCTTTTCAAATTAATTTAATGGGTGTGAAACTTTGAAATAAGTGATAACATGCCAACGCGTGTGAGTGTGTGGGCATAGAAAGAAGATGACATGCCTGCGTATTTGTTATGAGTTAAATTTGTTTTTGTTAAGTTGAATATTCATTGTGTTTTAGGAAACTAAATAATAATCGGCTTGTTTGTACAGATGAAAGTGATATCGGGGTATTGGGAGCTGAGAAACTCCATCAGATTGGGACCACCATTTAAATATTCTGGAAAAGCTTTCAAAGTGTTTAGGCAGGCACTCCCCTTAATTTTGAATAAATACATTAACAAATTCAGCCACCGGAATACTTAAAACATGTACCATCACGAGACAACCACTTTTAATCGATGATATTCTTTAATCTAAATAAAACGAAAGTAAAAAGAAAATGTACAGAAAATGAATTTCTTTTGAAACACTTAGAATTTCTGCCAACAATAATTAAGAGATAGTTTGACGCTTCTCACTAACAAAAATGATAAAATACTCATGCATTTAAATAAAATTAAAACATTTCTAAAATTCAAAGCAGCCAGTCAAAAGTAAAACTGCATGGAAGCGTGCATGCGTCAGCGAAGGCTTGCGATCGTTTATCTGTCGCAACGGAAACTAGAACAACTTTAAAATTAGAAGACAAAAAAGTAGATGATGTTTGTTTAATAATAACAAATAGTGAGAAGAATATTCTTTATGAAAACTATTCGCAAAACTGAAATGAGTAATCGAGAAAGGAAATCGTCTCTTTTTGGTTCTTCGATGATCGTGTTACAAGAGATGAATCAACTGATCTCTTTTGGCAAAGGCTTTAGAATATTAAATATTAAACGGGTTATAGTGATTCCAATCACAACATGCAATTGAAACCAAAACCTATAAGAAAAGTTATAAAAATAATACAAAGTCGAAACCGGTGGGTTTACACGCCCAATTCGATGTGAGGAAATTCCCTAACGTGCAAATAAACCTCGTCGTAAAGCAAAAAAAATTGTATTTATTAGAAATTTTTAATAAAATATTTTATTTTAAGCAGAGCACTGAACATCGAGGAGTGCTTTTTAGCTTCCCGTTAGGAAAATTGAAAATCTCCAAAATATCGGAAAGTTATTGGTTAGACGCTGTTATGCAAAAGTCATATTCTCATCAGATTCTGCACCTTTTGAGTTTCCAGCAAGTTCACCTGGCTACTACTGAGAGTGTTTCACTATGGCTGTATGTATGTGGGTGTGGGTATATATGTGTGCGTGTGCAAGTATCTGGCCTGCTTATAACTTTTGAATGGCTTGAACGAATCGAACCAAACTGGTGGCGTTCCAAAGAGTTCTAAAAAAACTTGTATATTCTTTGATTCGCAACCGCTGGATTTCGAGAAATCTCAAAATATATATACATATATATATTAAAACTTTTTCCAAATGTGTTTGTTTTTATAAAACTTTTAAGCGGCCTTTATCGACATTGAAAGGTCAAAATCGGTTAACCCGTTTGTGTACGAAAAAGTAAAAATCCAAAAAAGTGATTTATTTTTAAGACTCCCCTATTATAGGGTGTTTTCTATAAAGTGATACAACTTTAAGTTGGCATCACTGCTTTATTTGACCACCCATTTAACAGCTGATAGTTGCTTTTTGTTTAGTTTGCTTTGACATTTCTTTACGGATCGCCGTACATTTGATTTTTAATCAAAATAATAGTTCCGTTCGTCAAACTTATCGTTCACTTTGTCCATTAAAAATTTTATTTTCCGATGAAGCCCATTTTTGGTTGAATGGGTACGTAAATAAACAGAATTGTCGCATTTGGAATGAGAAAATTGCTGTTTGGCGCGCTTCATGGGCTGGCGGAGTCATTGGCCCACATGTCTTCAAAAACGATGATGGTCAGAATGTGTTACTGTTTGTGAAAATTGGTGTTCCGGATTGCACCTTATACGCGCCAGCCGTGGCGGCCGCATGGCCGATATCATATTTAAACCTTAATGTCATAAAATTTTCTATCCAATAAAGACCGTTTCATTGATATCAAAAATATATTAAAATGTTTTATTATGATTTAAACTTGTACCACTCTATAAAAAACACCCTATATATATCTGGTCAATTGAGAGAAAACTACATCCATCACTTTTTATACCGGGGCAACCGGCTGATTCATTTAAATCTTTGAAAAGCAATATAAAATTGTTTTAGATCGCAAAGTTACGATAAACTTTGTGGTTAAAATTATCGAAAAGTTGCAGGGATGGACTTTAGGGTCAACCGGTTTCTATATATATTTGTATCCGAACAGGGAAAAATTTATTTCGTGTACATTTTTGACTTGTTGCTTACAAAGTTACTGAATATAACAAGACAATTTATTTTATTTCATTACAATTCTTAATATATTTTGATATTAACAGAATGTTTCCAATGATATATAATAATATATAGGAAAATATTCGATTAGAATAATAATTTCTAGATATTTTCGAATAGAGAAATCGAACAAATTAAGAATTATAAATAAAACCACTGGCGTCGTCTTTATTTTATATTAAATTATCTCGCACATATTTTTGTAGTACAGTTTTGACTGTCTTACTATCAGTCGATAATATGAAACTATATATTATTTGAAAGGTATTTTTATGTAGATATGCACAACCCTAATTTATATATCTCTATTTATTTATTTATGTATTAATTTTTATATGCTTTGTAGAAACACAGAAAAAATCATTTACGATGGACTTGAAAGCAACAATAAAATAGTTTGTTTTTGTAGTTGCAAATAATCATGAGAACGCACACAAATCCAGAAGATCAAAGGGTTCTGCATACTTATATTATTGACTGGCAAAAACTCTTTTTTTTCCTTAAAATTAAATGTGTAACGATTACCTGAAAATTGCGCAGGCTACAGCGTTTCACATTCGCTTAGAAAGAAACGCTGTGGGCAATTTCATCTTATTTGCAGTGGAATTGGTAACAATTTTTATTAGTTCCCAAAGTTTTGACCATTGACAGCATATTTACATAATTCCGTCCTCCACTTACTGGAGCAGAACACAGTACTGCCAAGTTTGAGTATTTTAAATTTATTATTTTCGTTTTGGAAAACAGGCAACAATTCTGCTGACAATCGGTTTATGGTTCTATTGCAAAAACTCGGCAGACACTCTTTTTCTGGTTGCGACTATATATAAACTAGAGAAAAAAATCAGCTTTTTAGGGGGTCCCTACTTCTCCATGAGAGACGTTATTATTTAAGTGGCACCTACTCGTTGGTTTCAGCACACAATTTTGCTTGGAGTTCAGCCCAGTTGTGCTTATAAATATTTCAGTGTCAATAAACGAATTATGCAGTTTATAAAAATGCATCTTATGGCAGCAACAATTTAAATGCAAAACCTACGGGAATTGGCGTGAATTGGAAGCCAGGGAGCAGAAATAAATCTGACTTGTCAGACTTCCTCGAAGCACCAACAACTTTTCAAAGTAATTTTGCAAAAGAAAAAATACGTTTCAAAGTGTCGATCATATTTATGAGAAAGGCTCTTGCCACAGGATTACAACAACTTTCATGTGGGTTCTTGCGGTCCCTGCGAAAAATCAAGAAGAAAAATAAATTTTACAAAAAAAAGTATTTAATGCAGCTTCCATGTGGCAGCAGGTTTTTCTTGGTGTCTCTTACATTTTTGCCATTTAATTTTTATTACTTTGCGCGTCTATTGCAGAATAATTTGCACAATTTGATGTGTTAGTTTTTTCGTCTTCTTCTTCTTTTTGAGGTTATCTTTTTCTCATATTGTCCGGCACATGTTGCTGTTGTTGCAAATAGATTAATGCTGCAGTATGTCAAAATGACAAACTTAATACACTTACACATGTTTCTTAATGCGTTAACTTTCCAACAACATAAAATATAAATTCCGAAAGATATATCGGAGGCAGCCAGCAGCCAGCAGCCAACTACAATGAATGCGTTGCAACGATGACAGTGATAATGATCATGATGCTGCTACTTAGAGTTGTTGCAGTCTGCCATTCAGTTGTTCAAGTTAACATCGTTTCAGGAAAATTTTAATACTAAAGAGTTTCCCTTTTGTTGCCGCTAGAAACTGGTTGCATGTTGTTAGAATTTATTGAAGAAATTCAAGTGTAAAAATCATTAAAAAACGGGGTAAAAATAGAAAAAGTGCAACAATTGCAAATTTTACATTCTGTGGTGTTATTTTCTATGCCCGCGCTTAGACAGATAAACATGCGCATGGGAAGATATATATGTTCTTTTCTAAAAAATAATGCAACATTTCTTGCACTTTTTAATAGAAAATGGCAGCATTATTTGATTTGAGTTTATTTGAAATTAATCCTACATGTTTTACGAAAAACTATTTCTCATTAAGAACTCCTCTAAACTGTTGCTTTCTGGAGAAGAAGTGAAAAAATGTTACACGTTTTCCAGAAAAGGAAACGCCATAAGTTCAGTGGCAAATTGCGAAGGGGGAGTATCCTTTTTGTGTCGTGTGCATGTGACATGTTCTCTTGACATTTTCTTCTCGAAATTTACTTCACTTAATCGCCTAAGCGAACGCAAAAAAAATTAAAATTTAAAGTTTTTTTCAAATGATTTGCTGTCTAAACGCCGGCTATTCAAAATTTCGATAGCAAAATTTAGTGACAGTCCGTTTGGAAGGACTGTAAATTTACAAAAAATATAACACCAGAAAATATCTATCAAATATTATCTGTTTCAGTGGAAAAATCGCCCAAAAAATAATAATTTTATAACGCGTCGTAGTCTTTCAAAAACGCTCTTGGCTTAAAGTTACTGTATTCACTATCCATCGAAATTGTTAATACTTAAAATTCCATCGATATCGGATTGAAATTTTTTATGCTTAAAATTCCATCGATATCGGATTGGAATTTTTATACTTAAAGTTCCATCGATATCGCGGGGTGTTACGAAAAAGCTCAAAATTGAATTCCTGATTGGCTCTGATGTCTTGTATTAAAATGCTGCAAAACTTTGCACTCCTGCAGTTAAAAAAAAACATTCTTGTTAACAAACTGTAATTGAAACACTTCTTGAAATTGTCTTATTAAAGACTTTCTTCATTCTATTGTAAAATTTGTTGAATGTAACTTGAAGTTTTTTGTGTGTAATATAATGACATATATTTGCGTCGAGTTTTTTGTGGTACGCTTTTGGCTATTTTATTGATAGTCAATATTATTAATTTGATTTCATTTGAAAGATATTTGTGTGCAGATGTGCACAACATAAAAAGTTTTTGTAAAATCTTATTTTAAAAATGAGAAAAGAGAGTCTTAAATTTGACTCAAATTAACAAAAAATTATTTCTACTTCGTCCCATATATTTTATTTTGCAGACTCGAGCGTATACACTCTGCGTACATTCTTCTTGTAGAAGGAAAACTCAACTCTGCTTTTAAAATATTCCTAAAAAGATTTATTGTATTAGACGGCCAGAGGCCAAATTGTTGCATTCGATATCGATCAAAATTTCAATAGAATTCCCATACGAATTTCGATCGATTTCGAGTGCCATGATTTGCCTCCAGGGTATTTCTTGTAGCAAAATTGGTTAGAATTTGAAACTATTCTGAACTGTTTGTAAGCAGATCGGTTTCGGCGAAGTGCTGTTTTCATTATGCCCTTATTTATACTAATACCGGCAGTCAGACTAGTATAGGGTGTTTTTTTTTATGGAGTGATACAACTTCGAGTTGGCATGACTGCTTTAATTGACCACCCATTTAACATCTGATAAATGTTTTATGTTTAGTTTGGATCGACTTACACCAGAACAACGCGTGCAAATTGTGGAAATTTTTAATCAAAATAATGGTTCTGTTCGTCAAACTTATAGTGCACTTGGTCCATTCAAAATTTTATTTTCCGATGAAGCCCATTTTTTGTTGAATGGGTACGTAAATAAACAGAATTGTCGCATTTGGAGTGAGACATTTTATGGCGCTTTATGGGCTGGCGCAGTTATTGGCCCACATGTCTTCAAAAACGATGATGGTTAGAATGTTACTGTTTGTGAAAATTGGTGTTCCAGATTGCGCCTTGTACGCGCCAGCCCTGGTGGCCACATGGGCGAAATCATACTTAAACATTAATGTCATAAAATTTTCTATCCAATAAAGACCATTTCATTGATATCAAAAATAAATTACTATGATTTATTATGATTTAAACTTGTATCACTCTATAAAAAACACCCTTTACCTGTGCTCTCACTCCTGGATTTTGAAGAAGGGCTGAGGACAGATAGAGAAATTAAATTATTAAATATTATTTGAATAAATTTTTTCAAAATTTTATTAACAACCAGTAAACAACTGCCATTCATTTCTTAAGGTCTCCCTAATATTTCAGCAGCCGAAATTGTATTTATTTATTTTTTCTCATTTTAATTTTATGTGTTTTAGAATTGTAATATTTTCTGAATACAATTCATTTTTATGAACAACATCACGCACAAAAGCACATAATTTTAGAAGAAAAAAAAATTTTTATTTCTGCTGCCATCATTTTGCGCAAGAGATGGTTGTTAGTCATGATCTTGGCGGCTGTTATTTATTTATTTAAAAATTCATTTATATATTTCGTTTGATTTTTTTATGCCAGTGCATTTCGTTCGCTGGCTAATGGTGCATAAATCTTTTAAATGTTTTATATTGTTTTTTTTTCGTTGTTGTTGTTGTTTGTGTTTGTCTCTTTGTCAAATGGCCAAACTTAATGAATGTTTTCATTATGTGTTGTTTCATACGACTACATGCCACTTCCAATAATCTCAAGTCGTTATTTTGAAGGGTTCTTTTTTCGTTGATGGCACGCGATCATTTTAATATTTTCTTATATTTTGTTTCTTGTTTTTCTTTATTTTTTTAATATCAAATGGCAAAAGAGTCCCTTCCTTGGCTACGAGTGAGTACCTGCAGTGGAATGAACAAACATCCTGTCAAGTGGCGTGAATGGGTGTTGATTGAAATAAATAACCACTTATCTGCTATTATTATTATTATTATTATTACTTTTATTATTTTTATTACGTGTTACAATTGTGTTTGTTTCCTTTTGATATTTTTGAAATGTTGAAGGGATTAAAGAGCTCTTCACTAATGAAAGAATAGTTGTCTTAATTGCTCGTTCTTTACATTCGCATGTATTTTTGTTTGGTAACGTGAGATGTTTTTGTAGCACTTTGCACAGTGGTGGCGAGCGCTAAACAAGTGGGGATAATGTGGTCACACAATATGTGAATTACAGTTTTATATACTTTTAAATAGAAGTGTGGAAATGAATAAACTTATAAATTTATCGTGATTATAATTGCACAGTGGTGGCGAGCGCTAAATAAGTGGAGATAATTTCGTCAAACATTATGTGCTTCCATGAGGAGAATTACAGTTTTATATTCTTCTAAATAGAAGTGTGAAAATAAATAAACTTATAAATTTATCGTGATTATAATTCTTTAAAAGGGAAAACAATTACCCTGAGCTGTTGACCCCATTGCACCAGTTGTTGTAGGACATGCTGACCTTTGAAGCTTGGCCAGTATAGAAAGATATGTACTCTTGTCCACTGCTGTCCCTTAGACCTACATCTATAAGTAACAATGGGCTATGCCCACCAGAAAATACATCCTTAATTAACAATGGGCCGGATAACTGACGTAAACGTTCAGTATACGATATGCGGCTTCATCTCTTATCTTCTCCCAAAAACCCTTTTTCAATCATAAAATACTTATAGAATTTTCTTGCTCCTATCCTTAACATTAAGTTTCCACTAGGACTTGGGCTCTAGTTTTATATCTAGGAGTTATTTTGCCTAAACTAATGCCACCACTTTCAAGAATTTTCCCTAACCCCTCCCGCTAGTCAACACCTCTCACCAATATATTTAAGAAATTTTAAAACCTAATGGCACCAACATCTGTAGATGTCTTATTGAATAAAATCTTCTCCAATAACTTACCAACCGTGCCACTGTGCATGGCAAAACTTCGCCTATGTGTTGAAGCAGCAGCTCAAGGTTTCACGCAATTTGTTGTGTTGAAGTTGTTAAATTATTAAAGTCGCAGAGTACTTTTGCAGGGAGTCTAAAATTATAAATTAATTGCAATACGGGCGGGCTCTTGGCAAACTTTTGAGCTGGTTAAAATCTCAAAATCTATTGTCTGAAATAAGTTAATAACATATTAAATTTATTAATCAACTTAAAGTTATGAATTAAACAAAAAGAGTTTCTGTAATATTTTTTTATTTTGCCAAACTTAAGTTCTGTAATCAACGCTGCTGCTATTTCGAAAGAGTTGATCCTCATTTACCACTTTGCCAGATTAAGTTGTCGTTCACTAAATGAACACAAGAAAAGAAGAAAAAAAATGGAAAAAGAATTTAGTTGCGGTAGTTGCTGTCAACTTTTGTTGAATCATTTGTTTGCCAGACGGGTCGGTCTGTCTGTCTGTCTGTCGGTCTCTCTGTCTATCGATAAGTTTTTGTTGGACCGTGTTTTTTTTTGCCTGTTCCTGAGGATCGTGATGTTGTTTAGGCATGTCATTTATCATGTTTTACTTTTGAAATTGATTGCACACACACAAACACACACACACACACACGCAAAGAAACATTTTGTTTTGTTGTTGTGGCTGCCTGCTTTCGTGCTTAAATAAAAAAGAGTCAGTCGGCTGAATTTGTATCTTTTAACTTGTTATTAAGAGTTTCAACTAAATGTTTTCATGTTGCATTAAATGGCGATGTTTGTCACCAGAAACAACAACAACAAAAAAAAAAAGAACCGAGAACCACAAAAAATAGTATAATTTCAGCAAATGTGGGTCTGCTGGATACATTCTTCCATACACGCATGTGCCTGTACGTGTGAATATTTAGTGTCTACTTGTTTTGTTCAGCGCAAAGGAAATTTAATTTCTAAGAAATTCTATGGAATGCAAGAATTTTGTCACGGCCTAGAGTTTCAAAACTGTACTGTATATGGTCCTTCGAAACGGAGTGTAAAAAGAGAGGAAAAGTTGATGTAAAAAAATATATAATAACTAGCTTGCAACCTTCTGAATTTCATACCGGATTTGTGTATTTGTATTATCTTGAATTACGTGTATGAATCGAATGAAAATATTGCTCATGATCGTGCATGCTAACGCGTTGCTGTATAAGTTCTAGAGTAGTGAAGCTTAAAGGACTTTTTATATATCCAAATATATATTACGAATTTTACTCCACATTATTTAGTGCTCTCCTAAATACGACGATACATCTATTCTGAAAAACAAAATAATAATAAGAACTGCGATGAATATGGCACCTATCGAAGAAACGTCTCCCCTCACTGCTTATAAAATATTTTATGCAGCAACAAAGTTGAGATTAAAGCTCTACTACTGAAAAATTATTAATATTTAAAAATTATTAATTATTATTAATTATTGTTAATTAACAATTATTAATTATTAAAAATTATTTAATTCGGCCGGAAATAAATTGAGCAAATCTCTTGACACAAACTGTTGGTGTTTTTCCGAATATTCACATTTAGAATTTGGCAGCACTGCTTTGTTTAACCACTCGTCAAACAGCTGACAGATAATTAACTTGTCAATCAAATAATAATGAAATTTAGGGATGGCAACTTTTTTAATATTTTCATAGATATAGTGGATCTCAGCAATGGCAAATTGGCGAAGTGTACTACAACTCTGGTGAACAGAGCCATTTTAGTGAAACATAATTTAATGAATTCCAAATAATTGTGTGTCGTTAGGGTCTTCACACTGGGTCTACACGAGTGTGCTAAGACCAATTGTGACGTAAGCCTCGTTAGCATGGTGGACGTTGTGGGAAAAGAAGGTTAATATCAAACATCTTCAAAGAATAAAAAAGACAGTGCTGTATCGTCATCTGTGGCGCAATAAGAAACACATCAACTAAGGCGATGGAAAATATTCTATCAACACTGCCTATAGATATACAGGGCCATAGAATTACATACAAGAGATTGGCAGCACTCTACCGTAGGTAGGGTGACTAGAATTCTATGGGGGGACCCAGATGGTAATAAGACAAAGGAGATCCTAACATTGAGTACACCAGCACTACGGAGACTGGTTCATTTAATAACAGGACATACAGAATTAAGGACTCACCTGGCACGAATGGGTATCGCTGCAGATATAATATGCCGGGCCTGTCAGGAAGAGGACGAAACACTGGAGCACTACTTGTGCCACTGTCCAGCTTTTAGCCAAGTCAGAAGACTAACATTTAATCAGGAGATTATAAAGGAGATGGAATTTCTTAGGGGTTCTAATTTGGAGGGATTTAAGAAGATACATTCAGGAAATTAGGTTTACAATGTGATCAAATTCAAAGGTTTTTTACGGTACTGATAGAGGCTCCCTAGAATGGGAACTCCTTGCAATAGAGCGCACAACAGGCCTATGGGACCTAAGTGTAATCCTTGAGCGGATTGGGATGACTCATGCCCCTCTTTTTGACCTAACCTAGGGTCTTCATAATACAATAAGAAAACAGCAAGCAGTTAACCACTGGCTAATTGAATGTCAAGCAAACAGTGCTGCCAAATTGAATATGGGAATGACTTAAAGAATACCCTTAACATGTTTGTATGTGTGTGTGTGTGTGTGAGTGCATAAATATTATTTGTTTTATATAACTAAAGGACACGTTACCACGCACGTGATTAAACCACGTGGTTGCTGAACCCTTTTATTGGTTTGAAATATAATTCCTTTTTCCCGTCGTGCATTTGCAAATATTTATCTTTAAGGGATGCGCGGAGAGTGCACTTCTGTAAGTTGATTTAAAAAAAAGTTCATCCTACTTCTATTTCATTAAAAATTCATTTTATGTTGTCGTGCGTGCCAGTTCATGTTTTCCCATTAATTTTAATCTGGTTTATTCCTGCCAAATGTGAGAATCATTAAATTCTAAAGCAATAAATTCATTTGCCAAGGAGTGCCTATTTGTTTTTTAATTTATTTATCAGTTGCCTTTTTTTAAGAAAAGAATGCATTAAAAAAAGGTGTGAAGAGGAGAGCCTTAAATGGAATATAAAATATTTTATTAAACTTTGGCAAAAGGAGCTTTAGAGAGTTAATTTGCAGTGCAGAATGAAATTGGATGTGGGTGATGAAGGAATTATAGTTCTTTCACAAATTTATTCCAGAGTTTTTATTAAATTTCCTTTTTTTATTAAATTATATTTTGTATTAAATTATATTTTATATTATTATTATTATTATTATTATTATTATTATTATTATTATTATTATTATTATTTATGATATGACGTTAAAAGTAGTTGCCAGAATTCAAAAGGAGGATGTTTAATAATCTTATGCTGTTAGTTTTACTTAAAACTTCTGAATTTTCAAAACTTTTTTAAACATTATAGGAAATTTTTCAAAGTATAGTTGAGTCCTGTGCTAAGTTTTTGTTAAAAAGTCTTCTTCTAGTTTTAAAAAGAAGTTGAATGCCCACTTAATATTCCGTAACCATTTTGAAATTTTCTAATTCCCACGCTGATGGCTGCCAAAGAATTAACAAAATTTTCTACGCAACCTGATCGGCTTCTTGTTTTCTTTCTTTTTTTTCTCTTCCTCTTCTTCTTCTTCCGAAAATAAGTCCAGATTACACATACAGAAATAGTTTTTTTTATATAAAATTAATCGCCTTAGAAATGTATTTCAAACGTTCAAAACGCAATTATAGGAAACACATGAAACGCCCAACCAACAATTATGAATCACATACCGAAAAGGTTGGTTGCAGACGATCGCTACGCATGCGCGTGAGTAATCACTAAACAGAATACAAAGAGAGCGAGATCGACTTTAAATATGATGAATAATTTGTTTTTTCTGAATGAAGTCTGATGGCATAAAGAATATTTTGTAAACATATTTGCTGTTGTCTACTGATGGTTTTTCTTTTGAATGTTGATAAGGATCATTTAGGATCGGTTTGTTGTTACTACAACGTTACAGTTGTCATGTTTGATGTGGCATGTTTACATGTTGTACATACAAATAATGTTCAAAGCAACATGGTGGCATGATTTGAAAAATAACTTTTTTAGTACTTCATTATTTGCTGTGGTAGATCTTTGGAAAAAAAAGAAAGAAATGGAAGATAAAAAATAAGCGATTAAAGTATTCAAACGTACGTGTTTGTGATCGTGTTAGAGGTCTTGAAAAGAAATTAAATAAAGAGATGACAGTAATGGGCTTTTCAAATGCAAACAAATTAAAATAAATGATAAAGAATGTCTTTGGAAAAGTTGTACGAATTAAAAAAGTCGAACAAAAAATTTCATACAGGATGGAATATAATGCCAGCAGTGTTGCCGTCGTGATGCGATTCCAAATCTGGGGAAATATATTTTGGGAAAGCAAAGATTATTAGATTTCTATAGGCAGAATTAAACGCTTGTCGTTAAGGCTGTTTTGGCTTAAGTCACTTTAGAGAACGTGCAAATAGAGGAGAGAAGGATAGACGGCTGTTTACAGGGTAACGCGAAATTAATCATTCAAGTTTAAGTTGAACAAAAATATAAAATAAGATAATTTTGAGTGATGGAATCGTTTATATGGGCCTTTGAAATATATTTTTTGCTGTGGAAAAGGAGATATCCGTCATGAGGATACTGCCAGTGTGCCCACATATTTCCCACAAAATGAAAATTATTAGTATTCGCATTCCTGTCGAATATTCTCCTTAAGGTCTGCAATTGTCTGGAGCTTGTTTGTTGAAGTTCATGGCTTTAAGTAGATCCAAAGAAACAAATCTGAGATAGCGAAATCAGGTGATCTTGCTGGCCGTTAGAAACCGCCAAAATGAGAGATGAGGTGACCTCTAACAAAATGCTGTTTATTAATTCTTCCCACAAGAACTTCTTAACCGACAGTAGATTCTTTTTTTTTATATTGAAAATCGCACACATAGAAAATAAGATCTCAAATCAGTCTCTTGAAAATTTCCTTCCTTCGCTAAATTATTGCAACTGGCAACTCTTTGCAGAAGACCCCACATCATTCCAAAGTTCGATGGGTGGTATTTCTGATTTATTTCTTTCGTCATCATCGTCTTCATTCTCAGCCATTTCTTTGCCTCATCACCTTTTGTGTTTCCGTTTTCACAAAAGTACATCATCTGCAAAAGATCTTTTGAAATTTTCTTCAAGAATTTTTAAGAAAACACAAACTGAAGTTTACCATCTCATTTACATGCATTTCATTGTCTCTATTGTTGTTGTTATTGTTATAAATACTGGCACAATATTTTTCTTCTCGTTGGTTTCAGGACACAAAAAGAGAAGCAGAACAAATAGAACAGCGGCACAATGAGGAAAGTGTTTTTTGCGCTTCTTTCTTGTCACGATCTGGCAGATAAAGCAGGCAAACTTTTTTTTTGTTCCGCAAACTTTGCATTCATAAATATTGTCGAGTGTATTGTTTTCCAACACACACGAATAATCTGCGTGTAGATTGAAGTGCAGGAATTGGAGGCCTGAAAAGGCCTGCTGAAGGGCTCAAATATTTTATCATTAAAAGAAAGAAAAGAAAATTTTGTTTTGGCAACACTGTTAGCCGCTCAGCTGTGCACAAGAGAAATTTTTTGGTGTGAAAAGCAGTCAGAAGCAGTGCAGGAACTGTCAGAACATCCCGAAAAATGGTGTAGATCCGGAGCCGTTTTTTGTGAGAACGACGGAGGAAAGAAAGTTCTTGATTTAACCCTATTTTGCAAAAAATTAGTTCTCATTAGTCCTTGACGTTTTGAGTCTAGAATGCGTTCCAGACAAATTTTTATAGGGTGTTACTATATCTATGTATGTGTGTGTGTATATATATGTGACCCGATTGTAACTTTTGAACGACTAAACTGAACCCAACGTCTTGAAGAGCTTTCCTGGACTTAGATTTCCGGTGAATTTGAACTGATTCGATCCGGTAGATTTCAAGATATATGAAGGGATTTTTTCGAGAAACTTTTAAATGGTTTCACTGATCGATTTCGGCTTATATCGATCACCGTAGACCGGTTCAGAATTGGTTAATCCATTCGTACGATATCGTACACGAACAAGTTCGAGAAATGTGATTTATTTTTGATAAGTTCCGAAGTTATATATCTAATCAGTTAGTGTCTCGATTCTTTTATAGTTATCACGTGGGAACCAGCTGATTTGAAAATTAAAAGAAAAGTGTTTCAGCTCGAAGAGCTTAAAAGCTGAGAATGGCACGATATCTCTGATTTTAAAATTAGCGGGAAGTTACAAGAATGATTTCTAAAGCATTAAACACAATAACGACAGCAGACTACAGACTACAACTTGTCAAAAATAGAATACATGTGCGTACATACGAATGATTATTTTTGCTACTACAGGCGACACGGCTACTGGTTGTAGTCCATGCTGTTTTTGTAGTTGTAGTCAAATTAAACTAATTTCTATTTTGGTGAGCGACAATGAGTAGATGCGGCTACACTGGCGTATGAAGAGAATCCTTCTTCAAACAACAACAACACATGGTTATTGATTTGGTGGTGTCGTTCTAAGAATAATTAAGTAGCTGACTACAAGGCGACGATTGTAGCCAACGACTTTTGTAGCCGGTGTTCGTGTAGCCTGCTGTCGTTATTGTGTTTAATGCTTCAGATTTTAAATCAACTCTGAAACTTAAAAAATCATCCAAAAAGTATTTATTTGCCGCGCTTGAAAATAATAACACCAAACTGAGATTTGCCAAGTCCTTCACGGAAAACGAACATGTAAAACGAAATAATTATTTTGTTTAATTCAGGCCCGTATAAGCAAGGCCATGAAAACTTTCCCGCCCTGCCCCCTAAATGTTACATGTAAATCAACAAACTTTAAACAAACATAAATTTTATTTGTGTGTTAAACAGTGAAACAGTAGAGAAGAGATAAAACAAATTGAGGTAAATAAATAAATATTTAGTCGTAGTTATTGTAAATGTGGCATGTAAACGAATGCGTTTGCATGCGTGTGCATGTATTCTGTAAGCATTCTGCGTGTGTGGGTGTGTGTGTGTGCGCGTATGCGTGTGTTTGTTAGATAGTGTGCGTGTGCTTTAACAACATTGACTGATGGCGTCTGCAGTCGTTGGCCGGTGGTAAATAATCATGATGCAAATAAATGCAGTCAACATTTATAGAATTCATCTTGGAAAAATCTACACGCATTCATTCATCTAAATATCGTGTGTGTGTACGACTATTTAGCGAGTCGTGCTGTCACAGAAGAACAACTTTGTGGCAGTTATTTAGTTACTCATTTGTAAAGCTCAACACACACACACACACACACACTTGCTTAAGAAATTGCTGGGAAAATAATAATAGACTGGTAGCGAAATGCAGAGTATAAGAATTTTTAATCTGGGAAGTTTGCTTGCCATAGAGTTGTACGACTCTGTTGAGGACGAGAACAAACACTCATTTAGCCACTGCTTTTTTTACTGAATTATCACCGCATTTTGCCGCATGGCCCTAATAATTCTACCAACTTCTGTTGTGTTTATATTTCTAGAGTAAAAGTAAACAAATTTCCAGCTGAAAACACGGCCACAAATAAACTTTAAGACACGACAAGTCAACCGTTGCAGTTTAATAATGTAAACGTTTGTTTGTGTGCGTGTGTGTGTGTGTGTGTGTTTGGCAACTATTTTAGAAATCAACATGAAAAGGTTAAAGTGAAGTAAATAAAATATTTCGCAGTAGAAGAACTAGCGAATAATAAATTGCTAAAATTTTGAAATGAAAGGAAAACTTTTTGAATTATTGCAATTTACGAGCGATAAAGCGCTCAGCAGCGTTGGAGGGGAAAAGGTGACAAGTCTTAAACTTCTGAATAGTTTTTTGTAACATTAAGAAAATAGTTTTTTTTGCAAAGAAAAAAGATAATATTATTTTTATTATTAAATAAAATATATACTTGAAATAAACATATTCATAAACAAAACAACGTGGTGTTTTCGCTGGGCGCCGCCAGTGATTAATAAGCGTTCTTGTTTATTTCATGTGTTTTCAATGATTTCCAGTTGTTAGTAAATTTTAGTTTGAGGTGACAGTTTTCTGAAAAAAAAACAGGGAAATTAGTTGATCCTAAAGATCATCCCTGCAACTTCCCGCTGATTTTAACCGCAAAGCTCTTCAACTCTTCGAGCTGAAACGCTATTATTTTAATGTCTAAAGCAACCGATTCCCACGTGATAAACGGCGACTGATGCAGTAGTCGGCTACTATAAAAGAATCGAGAACACTAACTGATCAGATATAAAACCTCGGAGATTTTTAAGAAAATCTTTTTTTTATATTTTTCTTTCACGATATCCCACGAACGCATTACTGACCCGATTCGCAGTGGTCGATGTGGTTCTGAATCTTGAGATCTAATTAGTTTCTGGAATCGATCGGTAAAGCTTGCAAAAGGTTATTTAAAAAAACTTTAAAAATATTTTTTTCTTATTTTTTTGAAATCTACCGGTTCGAATCGGTTCAAATTTGCAGCATTTTTAAGTTCGGTAGAAGTCTTTGGAATGCCTTCAGTTTGGGTTGAAATCAGTGCAGCCAGTTTCAAAGTTATAAGCGGGTCATATACTTACACACACACACACATATATACGCATATATACATACTCACATAGCAAGAGGTTCTCCAAGTTAGTCAGGGAAGCTTCCTGGGACCTCAAAATGTCGGCATTTGATGAGATCTGGATATTTTCAAAATGGGTTAGAACCAATAACTTCCTGATTTATGAAAATTTTCAATTTTCGTAGCGGGAAGTTAAAGAAGAATACGAGAATTTTATTATATCAGAATGTTTTAAGGTCATAGAATTTACTACCGAAAATTTTAGCTGTTTTTAGTCTTATTTTTACAGCAGCTGCTTTAAATTGTAATAGAACTTCTAACGAAATTTCTAAGATTTTGATAATCCAGATTTCAAAGCAACCAGGAAGGGGGCGTTACTGAGGAGTTCGATTTTGAAAGAAATTAATTCGAATTTTTTCAAGATATTTTTTTACTTACGAAAGTAATTGCAATTCGAAACAATTTTTTTTTCATCGAATATGTCTGAGACTTTTCCAGCGTGAGTCGGGGCGATGGAGCTACCAAATTCCAGAACTTTTATTTTAATTTTAGGTAACAAAATCTGAAATACAGTGGCGTTATTCAGAATTGAGAATTTATAAGAGAATATTTTCAATATATTTGTTCGAGTGGATTATAAAATTTTTTGCAATAGCAATTTTGCAATGAACAATGAACACCGCCAATTATTTCAGATTATTCGGATGTTGTGCAAGTCGTGTTGTAGTTGCAAATTGCGAGGGTTTTTGGCAATAATTTCAGTGTATTTGTAGAGTACAAAACATTTTGCAATGGGGAATTGCAACCAACACTGAACACCTTCAATTATTTCAGACTATTCAGATGTTGTGCAAATCGTGTTGCAGTTGCAAATCGGGAGAGCATTTGACAATAAGTGCAGTGTGCAAAAAATTTTGCAATAGCAATTTGCAATGAACATTGAATACCCCCAATATTTTGCAAGTACCCTTGCAAATTATGCAAACAAACAGGAGCAGTTATAAAATTTGTTTATTTGATTTTTTATATCTTCGCAATCGATCGTGTTGGAAACCACCTAAAGGAAACTGAAACTCAGACTGAGTGCAACTGCAGAAAAGTCTTGCCTTGTAAATAATTTTTTTTTCTCAATTTTATAATATTCAGAATTTTCGGCACTTGGCCAAAAATCTATTTGTGTATTTATGTCTTGCCCAATAGATACTGCAAGACTCAGACTTACTTAGTTGTGATCTAAATACATTCTAACAAATTATGCTGTTGTTGCATTCAACACACTTCCATTAGACAAGTTGTCTATTGGTTTTTTTTTTCTATATATTTTTAAATATTTTTTTTTCTATATATTTTTTTATATTTTAATTTCGAATGCAAATTTGGGAACTCTTCAATATGCACTCAGACTGAACGACCAACTGGTGGACTGACTAGATGTTGCAGTGGTTTGTTGTTGCTATTTTTGTATTCAAATATTTTTTATGACTTTTCTTTTTTATTAATGGCATTTTGGTAACAAATCGTTTTCGTTTCTTTTTCCTTTTACAGTGAACAAAACTTGGAGAAGGGCTTAAAAATGGCTGTGAAGTCGGGTAAGTGAGAGACAATTTTTTAATATAATTTTTAAGGTCAAATATTGATTAGTTACTTGGAAAGACTGACACTCTGTGAGATCGTTCATTTCCCCTAATTAAATTTCCCTGAATGTAACACATGAATTCATTAAAGCTGTTGGCATTTTACATGTCGCAAATGTCGCGTTTATTAGACTAAAAATTTTGTTTGCTGCACTTGCATTTTTACTCGATATCAAATGATCTTCTAGCAGTTGATAAATTCACAGTTTGTTGTGGTTGGCGGTAGAGGTGTCAGAGACCGTCGTCGTTGGCTGCTTTGGAAATGTGTAGTGCAGTAATTGTTGTTACTGGCACAGCACTGTGCACTCGCGTACTACAAGTAACAACAACGAAAACAAAAACAAAAACAAAAAAATAAAAATTAAGTAAATAAATGTTGGCTCGTTAGTTGGACCAGCTGTATGTTGTATGCAACAAATTTTAGACAGACACTTCGAACTACAGATAAATTAAAAAATTTTGTTAATGCATGTTGTTTTGTCATCAAGAATTTTTGCAATTTGTTAAAATACAAGAGAACGAGAGAGGGCGGGAGGGAGAGGACAACAACCACAACAACAACATGTAGAATAAGTAATCAAATTAATGTGTTTGACAATTTTGAGTGGTAAAACTTTTTGAGTAACCGATTCGTTTTATTATTAACTCTGGGCCACATTTATAAAACAAAAACTCTGTTGGTAAAAAGAAGGGAAACATAAATATTTTATAGATTTTGGAATTGCCGGAGTTTTATTTAATTAAAACTAACATTCTGGCTAAATTCAGTACCAACACACTTTTTAAGTATAAAGAAAAAAAAAGAGCAGAGAAGAAAAGAACGACTTTTTAAAACCTTAAAAATTAAATTGAATTTTATTGGTGACATGAGATGACTTTTTCTTCAGCTGATTAACATAAATTTGTTAATGACTTGACTGCAATTCGGAATACAATAAAATGCATCCACTCCTTTCTTTCTGTGTTAAAACTGACTGGAACAAAATTTATTTCAAAAAGTTAATATATTTTCTGTTTTCTTGTTGTTGGTTTTGTTGTTGTTGCTTTTCTTCTAACAAACTTTGCAACTGCCATAAACCAGCTCTTTTGTATTCGCCTTAAGTTGAAGTCATGAATCTCATAATACAAGACTAGGAAAATATTTTTTTTTTCTCGTGGGGATTGAAAAGAAATACCGCCTCGAATATGAGTGTCGTACATGAACTATAAACCGAACTGGAGGTGCTAATAGAGTATTACTTTTTAACTTAATAACGAGGGCTGTCTGTACAACTACTTAGAACATGTTTAAGTTAATGGGGATAAATTTTGCTTAATTTATTTAGTTTTAGTTTTGTTTGATGGGAACTTGAAGTTTAAGATAAATTGATTTTCCTTCAAGCTCTTTGTTTAATTAGTAAATTATCTGGTTGATTAATTTATTAATTGATTCCAATAACATTTTCATTGTTTCGGGTCTCTTGTGAAAACAAAATTATGGTTTTGGGATTAGTCTGTTACAAAATGTCGAATTTGTTTTTGTCAAAACAGGATGGGTCCCATTGTCTTGGCTGCTATAGAAGATATTTTCAATTAAATAATTAATTAATATATTAATCGAAAGATGTCCAAAATTATAGTGAATATAAAAATTCAATGAAGATGAGGTTTTCTTGAAAATTCGCGTTAATAAAATAGACAAAAGGAATTTTCTCCAGTGAAAAATTTCTCTACGGATTAAACAGTTTTCTTTTTTTTTTTTGCTAAAACTAAAAAGACTCACTCACACGGGACGAAAAATTATGTTAAATTGTGACCCAGCTCAGACGAGGCGGGAATTTTTTTCCTTCACACAGATCGGAGGTCTTTGATGTCAAATCATTATCGTGATTAGAACTTTTAAGAATAAAAATTCAAACAATTTAATTTCATAAACATTTTATAAAAAGAGTGTTCATTATTGTCAGTAGGCCAACTGCAGCTTCCTAACGCAGGCAGCTGGAATCCATGGCGATGAAGAAAAATCGCCAAGAAAAATTCTACACATCGATCATGTTAATGGCGATTCGACATTCAAACCGTAAGAGTATGACTGAAGTGAAAATGGAATATAAATATAGAAATTAGAATACCAAGAAAATAATGGAGCGGCAACCCTGGCAACTTGGACTATGCTGGCAAGTCCCCTTTTAAACACATCAAGTTTGACTCATCAAGTGTTGAGTTTTCAGTAGAAAGGGGAACAGAGAATGGAAAGAGGTACAAACCTGACTGTACCATCAAGTTTGAGTAGATTTAATACATGAAGTTGGCTGCAGCATAGCAAAAGGAACATAAAGTCAAAAGCAGAGACAATGAAACTTGAAGAAACAAAATGTTCCTGTATGAACGTAATTGCAGGTTTAAAAGAAAACCGAAGAAATACTCATCAACAAAAGCCGATGTGTGTGAAAGGGAACTTAATGGAATGATTTCTCTAATTAAAGAAAACTTGAGTCGAAAAGTTGTTTAATGAAATTTACTTAGGAAATTAAATAATTGTGCCCTCCATAATTCTGTCTGTCAGCCGGCCTTGATTAATATTTTCACTTCTTTTAATAATATAAACTGCGGTTATTAGAAACCCTAAAAAAGGATTTGTGATCCTTGGAGACTTGTTAACTGAGCGCCTTAAAACTTTTTGCATGATAAATTTCTCTTGATCGCAGGTTGCTAAACGTCAAGAGATCTTGGAAATGATCGCCAGTAGTTTAAAGTTAATTTGCCTAACGGTGGCTGTTACTACAGCTCTCGTACTTACCTTAAGTACACTTTAGTTTGTGTAAATCGATCTTGTCTTGTTGTTGTTGTATTTTTGACACTGCGAATATCCATTAATTCACACACAGACCCGTTCCGTTGTTTGTGGGGTTTGATCTTGCAGTCAATTTCAGTGGGATTTTGTTGTTGTTGTTATAGAAAAATTTTGAAACATTTGACTGTTTTGTTTTAAGTTGCAGGAGTGTGTGTGTGTGTGTGTGTGCTTTTTCGCTCAATTTTGCTTTTATGGTTTTTCACTTTTGTTTTGCTTCTCCTTTAGCCAGACAAATAATTCGGGATGGTTGTTGTATTATTATTTTCTGTGAACATTTTAGTTTGACGACAAGGGTTTCTACTTTATGAATATGGGCTGCGAATGATTTCTTTTGAAAGCTTTTTTATTTCAGTCTGTGAAAGACTGAGATGTCAAAAGGCGCCTAAAGGGTATTTGAAAATTTTTCACAATAAGAAAACACAAAAAGCGTTTGTTTAAAGCGTGGGAGTAGAACAAATTATAAGTGCAAAAAGTATATTTAAAAGTGGGAAAAGAGAGAAAAGAAAACGGCAAAAGGAAAACAACTCCCATTCCCATAAATGCATGTCAATAACGGCGCACTGGAGAAAATGGTTAAGCGTTGCAGCGAATGGTTCGTTAGTTTGTTTGTTTTTCTTTCTTGTTTTTTTTGTTTTTTTTTTTTGTTAAATATATTTTCATTTTAGAAAAGCAATTATTATGACTGAAGGGGATTTGCTTTGCAGCGTTGTCTTGTAATAAATTCCATTTAACATGGCTTGTAATTGTAACAACTAATAAAGTTTAAATTAATTTACTGGCTTATGTCGGCTAAGAGACAACGTATTTCATGTTGCGTTACAGTGAATGGAAAATTACTTTAAAGCGTGCCGCTTTAGCAAAAGTTTCAATGTGTTAAATAAAAGGCTGTTTTATTATTTATTTAAAGTGCTTTGGATTGTTTGTAGCCGATTTAAAATGTTGGCACATGGTTAAAGTGAAAAAGATCGTCATGCAAAAGTGTCAGACTCATGCCAGTTTGTGGCGAATTCTTATTTAATGACTAGACAATATCTTGTTGTTGTTGTTGTTGTTGTGGGGAAAAGTTTACTAGAAATCTCATTTTTATTTGTAACTGAGGAAAAATTTGTGTTAAAATGTTCAATGAAAGGAGTTGTTAATAGAATAAAAGTGGATAAAATTTACATAAGAACAAGTTTTTTAAAGCAGGGAGGGAATACAGCCTTTATTTTTTGGACGCCCTCCAGCAACTCAACAGCCGCAGGAAATTTGAAGAAAGTTAAAAAAGTTATTGTAGGTAATCGATGGATGTGGGCATATCGGGTGGCATGGAATTTTTTCGGACATTTTTGATCCGGAATCACTTGTTAGTTTTTTATTTATACAAATTTTATTATGAAATAGAATGCTTCAATTATTTACCACCGTTGGGGTGCCCTTTCCCTTACATCAGGTTTTCTTGATCAGTTTTTCTTCAATTTTCTTTTAAACCTGCATTTACGTTCATACACGAACATTTTGTTTCATCAAGTTTCATTGTCTCTGCTTTTAACTTTATATGCTTTTTGATATTCTGCAGCCAACTTCAGGTATGAAATTTACTCAAACTTGATGGTACAGTCAGGTTTGTACCTCTTTCCCTTCTCTTCTCCCCTTTCTACTAAAATCTCTACACTTGATGAGTCAAACTTGATGTGTGTGAAAAGGGACAGCGTTGCCGTTGCGTTGTTTTCTTCGTATTTTAATTTCTGAATTTATATTCCATTTTTACTTCAGTCAAACTCTACGGTTTGAATGTCGAATCGCCATTAACATAATCGATGTGTAGAATTTTTCTTGGCGATTTTTCTCCATTTCCATGACTTCCAGCAGCCTGCGTTAGGAAGCTGTAGTTGGCTTATTGACAATAATGAACACTCTTTTTATAAAATTTTTATAAAAATGAAGTTGTTTGAATTTTTATTTTTTAAAGTTTCGATTATGATAACGATTTGACATCAAAGACCCTTGATCCGTACAGAAAAAAAATTCCCGCCTCGTGTGAGCTGGATGACAATTTAATATGATATTTAGTCCCGTGTGAATGAGTCTTTTTAGTTTTAGCAAAAAGAAAAAAAACTCTTTAATCCGAAGAGATGATTTTCGCTGGAGAAAATTCCTTTTGTCTATTTTATTGGCATGCATTTTCAGGAAAACCGCATCTTCATTGAATTTTTATATTCACTATAATTTTGGCCGTCTTTTGAATTCCAGAAAAATCGTTTTATTGTGAATTATAAGGAAAAATAGACAACTTTTATTGCAGCAACAAATTGTTTTGGGTGGAAGCCATAGAGTTTTAGCGCGTATTGAAAAGGTCACACTTTTGATGAGGAGGGTCCACTATTAAAGAAACTGCAAAAGGCGTAGCTGGAGGGTGGGGGGGAGGGGGCGGGCCACAGTATTTAACTTGCAGCCCCTTACAAAACTCCACCATTAAATTTGAAGATAATAAAATTGGCAGATTTTTCCACAATTCGCAATTGTGTTCTGCTGTTGAATTATTCTATTCTAATTTTACTCGTAATTTCTTTTGTTGCTCTTTTTTATTTTATGGTTGTGAATTCTTTTTTTTTTGTTGTTGCTGTAAAAAAGACATGCTGCAACACTTTGAATTCCAACAGCAGTCATGTGGAACAAGAAATATTTTGTTAGAAATTCTGGTAGTTAAAGAAAAAAAAATAGAAAAAAATTAAAATTGTCTGCAAGACTTTTATCGCACCTTCAAACGTTTTGACGATTGTTGTTGTTCTTTTTTCTGTTTTTGTTGTTCTCCTGTTACTGGGAACGTTTTATATCTCTGTTGGTCCTCATTGGAATGGCAAAAATCCAGGTAATTGTTGTTTAGCAGGCGCCATTTACCTTTTGGGCAACAAACGCTTTTTGAACGTTGGTGAGGAATTGTTATTTTTACACCAGCGACGATTGAGATGTTAAAATACTCATAAAACGGCTGCCATAAAAATGTAACATTAAATATATAATTTTTTTGTTGTTAAAATTTTTTTTGCTTTTGTTGTTGCATGAGTTTCAAACGCATCATTATTCTTTTATTTATATGAAGCGGCAGTAGTTTCAGTTTAATTTTAAATTCTATAAATTTAAAAGCAACCAGTGCTTGAGGGACTTTTTTTTACTGTTCAAATGAGGATGTGTGTGGAATAGTAGGGTGGTAACATTTCCTGTGGAATAGCAGGAAGGTGGATGGGTTGATATTAAATAAGTTTTTCGCTCACTGAAATCAACATTAAAAAGTTTACAGCCGATTTAGCAGATGCGCTATAAATTGTTGAATTCGGGGGCCAGCTTACCGCGTTCGTTATCCAGTGAAATTTTAATCTAATTCGATAATTATGATACAGTTTGTCTAATAAATTTAGTCAAAACAAAATATATCCTAGCAAAATAATACAGAATCTTCGAATGGAATTAGTAATTGTGCGCCTCCCAGTGCATGTTAAAAAACCTATGAGGCCCACATTAGGAGCACAAGGGGTCTTATTACTGATTATACTCGAATGAAGTTGGCTACAATTTTGCCATATTCAACAAAAAAAAAATATACATAATTTAAAGAAGGATGCTTTTGCAGTCACGCGTTTGAAAAAAATAGTGTGTGCTCACGAGTCACGCACAGCTCAAGTTGAAGTCACGCATGAGTCACAAGTAAAATAACTTTAAGATACAGCATTTACAAGCTTCTTAGGCTTGCAAAATAAATATTGTAAGTCACGCATGAGTCACGTGCGAAAGAACCTTAAGAAACATCATTTGTGATTCTTAAACTGCAATTCTTCCGTTCCATGAGTGCTTCTTAGGCTTGTAAAATAGGTATTGTGAGTCACGCGTGGTGAACCATTATGATACAGTGCTTATGATAATTAAGCTGCAACTCTTACGTACCGTGAGTAATTCTTAGGCTTGTGAGTACTTTTTAGCTTGTGTGACAAAACTTTAAGATACAGCATTTATGATCTGTAAACTAAAAACTCTTGCCCATCGTGAGTATTTCCTAGGCTTGCAAAATATATATTGTCAGTCACGCGTGACAAAACTTTAAGGTACAGCGTTTATGATATTTATACTGCAAATTCATGCGCTTGGTGTGTGTTTTTTAGGCTTCAAAAAAAATATATTGTGAGTCACGCATGAGTCACGCGTGACAAACCATTAAGATACAGCGCTTATGATCATTATGATTCGTAGGTGCTTGAAAAATATATATGTATATCCTTGTAATTTGTAACCGAAGGTATTGAAAGGCAGGTGTTATGTCGAGGAGTGCGTAAATAAGAAAACAAGTCTGGTGGTTATTCAACAAATGATTTCTTTTAGCAAGCGTGTCTCTCACCTATAATTTCAAGCTTTTCTTGCTATTTGCCAAATTAGGTTTGGAAAGTCTCACTTGTGGGTATGTGAACTGATATTTAAGAAAGGAGTTTTTGCTCCACTGTGCGTCCCAAGTAATCTGCTTTCCGAGTAAATATTTGAAAGAAGTTGTTACATCTTTCATATTATTTTTATATCGTTTTTAAATGAAATTGTGCAACAAGAACAAATTTAATATTCAAAAATATTTTTATTATTCTTTAGTGAGCCTCCCTAATGCTCCTAATATTTTTGCGTATCTCTCTTCATTTGTGTATTCAGTTTGAATACGTTAAAGTATTCGGTATAAAAAAGTAAATTTTATTATATTGACACACAGCCACACACACTCACACACACACACACATGAACAATAAAGGAGAACTTGTGTAACCCGGAATGTATGAGTTTGTCCGCTTCATTTGTGTTATTTAAAGTTGAAAATTTAAAGAGGAGAAAAATACTTGAAATATATTTTTGTGTGTCGATCCTGTTGCCGTTATAATAGCAACGAAATATATATATGAAGTGTATTTCAGATATATTTTTATTAGTATTCAAGATATTAAAAAGTTTTTATCAGTCTTGTTTTTTCATTTTCGTGTGTTTTATTTGACGTTAAATTCTGCAGGATGTTAATTAACGTTTATAATTTTATGGAGAAATTAAGTTTTGAAATTTATTCCCAATTACGAATTCCGGCCTTCAAACTGTTGAACGGTTAAGACCGAACGTCAGGGTCTTTTTCGCTTTAATGCACTTTTTATAGATCCAAAAGTTTCTATAACAAAAACATGTTAATTCGAACTTAATTAAATCCAACTCATTTCAATTAATTTAAATAATTTTATAATATTTATTTTTATAATTTTTTTTATATTGTTTTATTTATTAATATCAATATAATTATGTTATTGCTATTGTAATTACAGTAATATTTTTATAATTAACATATAATTAATAAAACCAAAGAATTAATTATAATTATTGCTTTTCATTTGAGGGAAGAATAATTAAACTTTAGCTGGAGAAATGAAAGCCAAATTAAATAAATTAATTGCTAAGAATTTTATTAAAAAATACGCTTAAAAAGTTAACAGAAAATGTTTTTTCAAAATATCAAGAGACTATTCACTACTTAAGAAGAAACAAATTAAATCTAATTTATGCACACAATAATGAAATTGATGTTTGTGGCTGAAGCAGATAATGAAAAATAATCACTAAATTGTGTGGCATGTAAATATTAATTATTAAAAAATATTAAATTAAAAAAAAAAACAGAAAATGATAATGAAGTTTTTTTTTGCAACAAATCAAGTATTTTTTTTTTTTTGAATCAAGAGTTTTTGTGTTTAAATCGTTTAATTAAATTGTTTTAACTACAAAATTTTAAATATTAATTAAACCTATAAAATAAAGGATGTGTTACACTGCGCTTCAAAAGAGAGATGCTAAATTTTATTTTGCCCACACGAGGTACTTTAAATAGAAGATACTTTTGATACAAGTAATATTTTGCAAAGTGCACGTTTTATAAAAGCTATTCAGTATAAAAAGTACTTTCTGTACAAAAGGGACTTTTTCAAAAGTACTTTTTATGAGACACAGATTCATTAAAATGTATATTTTTTAAGAAAATGTTGCTGATTGTAGATTCTTTTTATAAAAGATATTTTTGTTAAAGGTACTTTTTGTTTTAAAAAAATCGTTCTTATAAAAGGTACTTTTTATATAAAAAAGGTACTTCTTATAAAAGGTACTTTTCATAATATATATTTTTCATATAAGATACTATTTATTAGAGGTAATTTTTATAAAAGTTACTACTTGGAAAGGAACTTTTTACAAAATGTACTTTTTTACAAACGTACTTTTATAAAATATAATTTTTTTAAAGACACTTTTTGTAAAAAATATTTCTTACTTGAGTTACATTTTATAAAAGATATATTTCATAAAAGTTGCTGTTCATTTAAGGTAATTTTTACAACAGGTACTATTTGTTAAAGGTACTTTTCACAAAAGATGCTTTTTATAAAAAGTACTTTTATAAAAGATGATTTTGCTAGAGATACTTTTTTAAAAAAATATAGGTTAATTTTTTATAAAAGATGATTTTCATAAAAGTTGCTGTTTATTTAAAAATTACCTTTTTTACAAAATGTACTATTTGTTAAAGGTACTTTTCACAAAAGGTAGTTTTTGTAAAAAGTTATTTTTATAAAAATTTTTTTTTTTATAAATTTTACTCTTGTAAAAACTAATTTTGGAAAAGTACTAAAAAGGACTTTTTTTCAGGAGAATTTCTTGAAAGGTATTATTAACAAAAGGTACCTACTAAATAAATTTCCTTTTTGGAGAACTTTGCTTTTGTAGAAAGTATTTTTAGAAACATTTAACTTTTATAAAAATAAATCTGACATTAAAAAGTTTGTATACAAAAAAGTACTTTTTTAAAGTTTTCCCTTTGTAAAAGAAAATCATGACAAAATGTACTTAGTACTATTAGTAATAAATGGTACTTTCTACGAAATTTATTTTTTGTTTTGTATGTGCTACTTTAAATAAAAATGCTTTTTCCGAAAGGTACTTTTTATAAATAGTACTTTTTACAAACCTGTTTTTATACGGATCATTTTTAACTATAATAAACCTTTAAGGAAAGATAGTGTTATTGAAATGTACTTTTCATAAAAAGTACTTTTCATAAAAAGTACTTTTCATTTAAGATGCTTTTATAAATGGTACTTTGAAATAGGTACTTTGTAAAAATTACTTGCTACAAAAGGTACTTTTCATAAAACGTAGTTTCTATAGCACTTAATTTTTACAAAAAGTACTTTTTATACAAAATATTTATAAAACAGATAATTTTAATAAAAGATTTTTGGAGGTACTTTTTACAAACGGTCCCTTTTTTAGAATGCAATTTTAACAAATATTATTTTTATAAAGTTACTTTATAAAAGTAGTTTTTTATAAAAGTCATATTTTGTGAAATTGCTACGCAGCGAAGAATATTTCAATAAATTAAAATTGTCCTTTAGATGATAGATTTTCTAAGTCCCTTTTGCGAATAGAACTTATTGTAAAAAGTACTTTTATTACAGCTACCATTTTATAAAGGTAGTTTTAGTAAAAAGTATTTTCTATAAAATGCACATATTACAAAAGGTACTTTTCTGTGAAAGGCATATTTTGCGAAAAGTACTTTTCTGTAAAAGGTACATTTTGCAGAAAGTAGTTTTAGTAAATCTACCATTTTACTTTTTCTTTTACCGTTTTACTTTTGGTAAAAAGTATTTTTTATAAAATGTACATATTAGAAAAGGTACTTTGATGTAAAAGGTACCTTTGGCAAAAAGTACTTTTAGTAAGTCTACCATTTTACTTTTACCATTTTACTTGTAGTAAGAAGTATTTTCTGTAAAATGTACATATTACAAAAGGTACTTTGCTGTAAAAGGTACCTTTTGCAAAAAGTACTTTTAGTAAATCTACATTTTACTTTTACCATTTTACTTGTAGTAAGAAGTATTTTCTGTAAAATGTACATATTAGAAAAGGTACTTTGATGTAAAAGGTACCTTTTGCAAAAAGTACTTTTAGTAAATCTACCATTTTACTTGTAGTAAGAAGTATTTTCTGTAAATTGTACATATTACAAAAGGTACTTTGCTGTAAAAGGTACCTTTTGCAAAAAGTACTTTTAGTAAATCTACCATTTTACTTTTACTTTTACCATTTTACTTGTAGTAAGAAGTATTTTCTAAAAAATGTACATATAACAAAAGGTAAAAGGTACATTTTGAAAAAAGTACTTTTCTGTAAAAGGTACCTTTTGCAAAAAGTACTTTTTAAAAAGATTTTTCTTAAAAGTGATGTGAATGAAATGCATTAATTTTTTTTCCAATTGTGTGTGATATTTGAATTTTGAATCTCTTTTTAAATTCCGTGAAGGACACGCTGTGGTGATCTCTTTAACTATTAAATTCTTTTTTAATATAAAAAGGGTGTGCTCATAGATATCGAGAGGTGGAAGTAGGCAGTACGCGGTTATTTTGTGTAAATATTTTGAACAAAAAAGTTTAATTATGAGCGTTTTTATGTAAATAAAATATATTCTTTAATAAATGCTTGATTTATTTAATTGCGACTAGATTTTTATTACTTCTATTAACTAAAAAAAAACTTATTGTTAATAATAATAAAAAAACTAAATACAATAATTATGAAAGTTTGAGTAAAAATATGTTTTAATTAAAAATCTTTATTGTAATATTTACGGCTAATAATTATAATAAAAATGCTATAAAAATAATGTTTTTACAATTTCTAAAGCTAAAGTTTAGTGTTTTTAACTAAAAGATAAATTTATTTGATTAAAGAAACGTTACAAAGCGCGTGTGGATTTTTGACGCCCTCCAGTGAGATAAGAGATTGGAAAATAAACAGTAATTTGGCGTATTAATAAGATATTATAACGTAAAGTGGGCTTTAAAGCACAAACTATTTTGGAATAAATTTTAGGTTAAAACCCACATTAGTTTCTATTTTGAATAGGGGAAAGAAGTATGCATTTGAAATAAGAACAGCTGTGAAGCGCAGATACTTTTGTTATTCCAATAGGTTGAATCAAATAAAATGATGATTAAACCGAGCAAAACATTTAAATAATTTTTAGCCAATTAACTTGTCTACAAAAGTTAATGGTATTGAAAAAAATTATACATATTTATTTAGAGGAGGGTGCAAACTCACAACGGGTTTGAACATTTGCATTAATTAAAATAATGTAACTTGTAATAGAACTTATCTTAAGGCTCAAGTTAATTTGTTAACAACAAAATGTGTAGTTTATTCGTTAATAATTTATACATAAAAATGTCTAATAAAATTAGAAACCAGTCGAGTTACCATTGGAATTGGAATTATACTTAAACTCTAACTTAAACTTATTTAATTGATAACAAAAATTATATAAAAAAAAATAGATTTTACTGACAGTTAATCAGGAAACAGTTAATTACGACTACGTGCTACGTTCCAGTAAAAATAAACATGAAATAAATCATGTCTTAAGCTAAACTACAAGCCAATAGGAAAATTTTACTTGCTATAAAATAATTATAACAAAAAAAGTCATGAGTTTCTTAAATCATAATGTAAACGAATTGGTTGTGTTAAAGTCCACGTTTTTTAAATCAACCTGTTCCGCTATAACTTGTGCCCTTCTCTGTACTGTGGCCAATAAGACCAAGTTACTTTTTTTTCCAAATTTCCTATTGGCCTTAATTTTCGATTTAATTTTAATTTAAACGCTAAAAGTTGAATGAACAAGTTTTACTAATTTGTTGACAGCTTTTCCATATCATGTTTACAATTTGAAAAATTTAAATGATTGAATAATCAAAAACGTTAAATGAGAAAAATAGCAAACCCGTTTGCACTCTTGTTGGGCAATTAAAAAGCGAATTCTTAAATAATTTACTTGAAAATTAATCAAACGGGCGCCATTTAGTTGGAAATAATATTAATTAACATTTTGCTTAATTAAATTTTTGTTGTTGAAAGAAGTGGCAAATCAAATAGACTTTTAGTTAAATATTTTACTACTTGCAAAAACAATCCGGTTATTTGAACGCCTTAAAGTTTGTTTGGAAAAAATTTCAAAGTAGAAAAAACAGTGGATTGATTTTTTTTTTAACTTCAGCATTTAGAGGTTAAGATATTTCTTTTTTGCTGTCTAGTTAAAGTGACATAAACCTGACTACTCATAATTAGAGTGGGAATAGTTTCTCATCAAGAACTTTTTACGCTACGAGTACCGCAATTTTTAACGTTTAGACCAGGCGATTTCTTTTCTAGTAAAAATTTAATAATTTTTAAGTATTTTTTCCTTAAAAATATCAATTGGACGTGATTTCAAAATAACAATAAGCTTTCTAATAAATTCTGTATTTTCTAATGCCATAATAATGCGACTTTAATTGAAAAGTGCAACAAATTTTGCATTTTTTTTCATAAGATAAGAAAAGAACACTGATCAAATCCTGCAAATGCTTCTTTCGAAGGAAATTATGTTCATCTACCGATACTCAAGAGTTTAGACAACGTTTTGTTAAGACCAGGCGATTGATATAGAAAAAAAAATCCTGTTAAATATATTATTTTTATATAAAACAGCTTCTTTTCTAAGAAAAATGAAATAATTTTTAAGTTTTATTGCCTAAAAATTGCAATTAGATGCGATTTCAAAAAAACAGTAAATTTTCTAATAAATTTACTATTTCTAAATGCCATAATAATGTAACTTTAACCAAAAAGTGCAACAAATTTTGCATTTGTTTTAATAAGTTAAGAAAAGAACACTAGTCAAATCCTGCAAATGCTTCTTGCGAAGGAAATTGTGTTCATCTACCGATACTCAAGAGTTTAGACAACGTTTTGTTAAGACCAGGCGATTGATATAGAAAAAAAAATCCTGTTAAATATATTATTTTTATATAAAACAGCTTCTTTTCTAAGAAAAATGAAATAATTTTTAATTTTTATTGCCTAAAAATTGCAATTAGATGCGATTTCAAAAAAACAGTAAATTTTCTAATAAATTTACTATTTCTAAATGCCATAATAATGTAACTTTAACCAAAAAGTGCAACAAATTTTGCATTTGTTTTAATAAGTTAAGAAAAGAACACTAGTCAAATCCTGCAAATGCTTCTTGCGAAGGAAATTGTGTTCATCTACCGATACTCAAGAGTTTAGACAACGTTTTGTTAAGACCAGGCGATTGATATAGAAAAAAAAATCCTGTTAATTATATTATTTTTATATAAAACAGCTTCTTTTCTAAGAAAAATGAAATAATTTTTAAGTTTTATTGCCTAAAAATTGCAATTAGATGCGATTTCAAAAAAACAGTAAATTTTCTAATAAATTTACTATTTCTAAATGCCATAATAATGTAACTTTAACCAAAAAGTGCAACAAATTTTGCATTTGTTTTAATAAGTTAAGAAAAGAACACTAGTCAAATCCTGCAAATGCTTCTTGCGAAGGAAATTGTGTTCATCTACCGATACTCAAGAGTTTAGACAACGTTTTGTTAAGACCAGGCGATTGATATAGAAAAAAAAATCCTGTTAAATATATTATTTTTATATAAAACAGCTTCTTTTCTAAGAAAAATGAAATAATTTTTAAGTTTTATTGCCTAAAAATTGCAATTAGATGCGATTTCAAAAAAACAGTAAATTTTCTAATAAATTTACTATTTCTAAATGCCATAATAATGTAACTTTAACCAAAAAGTGCAACAAATTTTGCATTTTTTCATAAGATAAGAAAAGAACACTAGTCAAATCCTGCAAAGGCTTTTTTGGAAGGAAAAATTTTCATCTACTGATGCTCGTGACTTATGGCGTTCTATTTTCCACAAAAAAAAAAGACAAAAAGTGTAGATGCTCATTAGAAATGTTGCATTTTTTACGTTCACAAAAGAACATACTTTTTAATATTTTCCACTGAAGTTCAATGGCAAACAAAACAACAGTAACAAAGCAGCTTCTACTGTCTGGTTTTGTAAATTAAATAAAAATTTTTGTTATTAATTTTATATTGAAAGAGAAAATTATTTTAAATACCGATCGGAATTCGTGTTTAAATTGTATTTGAAATTTCAGTCGATATCGAGTGATAGTTTCTATTGTTGTTTCAATATAAATTCCGAAATGAAAATAGTTATTTAATTTACCAAAACAGGCCGTTAATGTGATGGTGCACTTTTCTGCCCCTTTTCTGCTAATGAGTGTGAAATATGTTGCCTTTTTTCTACTTGCGGGGCACATAATTAGAAAAGAACGTCTTGCAGTTCAAATAAGATCTTAATTATAAAAAAAAGGCAGAATAATTTAGTGTTTTATTGAGAAAAGAACACATTGTTGTCATTGAATTGCTCTTGTTGCGGCTTCATCAACTTGTAAATGCGAAAGGTAAATGCATATTTTCCGAGAAGTGTCCGAAATTGTTGCCCGTTTTACACATTTTAAAATATATTTTTGTTTTTGTTTTTAGTGGAGTCTCAGGCTATGAATCCTATTTTATGAAATGCGTTGTTTTGGAACTATTTAAAAGTGGGAAAATTATTTAGAAGTCACACGGAGTAAAATGAGAAGCCATAAAACTTATTGAAGCTGTTCTATTCTTAAAACTCTTCCCCCGAATTTTTGTTGCAGTAGCGCGAGTACTGTAGTGCGCTCCTAAGGACCGCTGTTAGCTGTGTTGAGTGGCCAGTGCCTGGCCTTCATTATTGCATCCGGCCGGCAACAACTAACACAACCATTCACTAATTCAGATCAGACAAACTTCATGTTCTCTTCTCACCGGAGTGCGGATTCGCACCCACACTTTCGCCTTTAAGTACTCCGGCATTGCGGTTCAATTTCGTACTTCTACAAGTTTCCAGATTTTAAAAGGAATTTCGTATTGGACTAACAAAATCGAGATGTAAAATATTTGCCAATTTGTGGCACATCTAAAATGTGTATTTAAAAGAATAATTTCGTTGCTTAAGAGATTGTTTTTGCAACAGTAAAATAACCGGTAATTGGCTGCAACAAACTCCCAGCCCTGATCAACAAAAATACAACTCATTAATTCAGTTAAAATAGTTTTCCAATTCTTCTTAAACAAATAAAAATGAAATGTGTCTCATAAAAGCTTTTGCAAATTTATAAAGTTCAAAGCTCTCGAACTACACAACTCGTTTAAAATAATAAGTTTAACAACTTCAAAAAAGTTTGAGTAGAAAAATGTTTTCTTAAATTTAGTTTCACTAATTAATAAATTTTTCTTTCATCTAGAATTAATTTAAAAATAATTAAATGTTTGTTTTAGGAGGGAGTTAATTGGGGATATGCTGTTAATTGTTGTAATTATTCTTAAAAATTTTGTAAATCTTAAAACATTTTCGAAGAGTTTCAATAAAAAAGTGAAATATATTTTCCATATCAATTTCGTTTAACATTGTCAAGGTTAATGTTTTTTTTTTGTTTTGTTTTGTTTTATTTAGCTAAAGTTAATATTTTTATAATTATTATTGTTAGTATTTTGTCGTTTTGTGGGATTGAAGGTTAATCCTTTTAAATATCTCTTGAATAAATTCAAAAAAATCTACTTTAATTAATAAATTATTTACTTGTAATACTTTTAAGTTTAATAACATTTTGATGCTGCCGTTCTAAAAGTGTTTTTCTTTTTTCGTCCTTCCAACTTTGGCCACAAAAAATGTGGTTCCAAAGGAACAAAGAAAACACATAAAAATGTTTCAGTTTTACTTGAATGGCTTTAAAAGAAGTTAAAGCTTTTCAAACCCGCTCACCAATCGCCATCGGCCGACAGATGTCGCTCTTCTCGTCTGGGACAACGACCATGCTTCTTAATATATTGACCATATTCGCAGGTGGGCAGTTTGCAGCGGCCCTCTATGATACACCTGCAGAAAGAAATGCAACACAACAACAACAATTTAATAGCCAGCAAATTCGTTACTCGTTTGCGTTATAAGAAAATAACGGGAAATTTTCTTTCCTCAACTTACTTTCGATCATTCATAGAGAAGTGTTCCATGCCCCGTTTCAGCCAATCACAACCCATATTGCCCGACGAGCAGTCGCAGCGACAGAAGCCATCTTCTTGCAAAATTTTCTCAAACAAGTTGGGACAATAGCAGTTGAGTATTGTAGCGCGCCGCAAGTAGGGTATTTGATTGTTAACGGCCATTAAATCTTTTGCTCCGGAGCTGCCATACTCGGGAGCGCGTTGCTTAGAACGGTTGATACAGTGGCATTCTGTGTGATTGACAAATGTTAGCTTTTCGATTGCTCCTTGGGTTTCATTAAGACTGATGACCTGCCGATAAAAAGGGAATAAAAAGATCTATTAATTTATTGCAGCTTAATTGAGTCAATTAAAGTCTTAATTGCGTTTTCGACTTTTACACCTAATCAAATCAATTTACTTGTATATAGTTTCCATCAAAAAGCTTTATTCGTAAAAGTATAATGCATGTCCTTTAGATCATGATTTTAGTTACTTAGAGGACTTTTTTAACCTCACATTGTTGTTTTATGAATACGACAGTTAATTTCTTTTTTTTTAGATAAAATTTTATTATATTTTTAAGCTGCTGACTTCGGTTTAACAATTATGGCCTATCCCTCAATTTCACTAGATATAATTCTGTCGCACATTCACACTTAAAACTACAACAAATGCTATGATCTTGTGACACCGTGGGACGGACTATTAATTTTGTTATTTATTTATTACATGAAATAATTAACTCTTAATTGCTCAATTTGTTAATTAACTGTGTGTTAAATTGAGCCTTAATTGCGTAATATTCATAAAAGCCGAATTGAGGTGCATGTCTGAGCATGTTTTCAAATAAGTTTCAATATAAAATTTAAAATAATTCTTTGGAATGAGAGATCACTAATAAAATAAATTTTCACTCGTAGTTACATGATTTCAAATCGATCTGCAAGTTAATTAATATTTATTTTTCTATAACTCGCACAGTGGGATCAAAATATCCTCAAAGCTGTACAATTATAAAAGTGAGTTTCACCAAATTTAGTGTGATTAACTTTTTGAAGCAACACAAATTTCCAATAAAATCTTGGTGTTACGTGAATAATGAATCATGAATTTTTTTATATCTTCAAAACAAGTGTAACGACGTCCACCAAATTCACCTGCGGCTTCAGCACTCTTCCGCAGAAAAAGTTATTTTATAAAAGCCCTTTTATTTTACAAAAGCACTTTCGAAGCATATGAATTGTAGATTAAATATCAAACCGTTTTCTGAAATTTGGTCACTAGTGACTCGTACGTGATTCACTTCTGACTTATACGTGACTCAATTGTGACTCCTACGTGACTTATACGTGACTCTCTTGTGACTTATACGTGACTCCCTTGTGACTTCTACGTGACTCACTTGTGACTCATACATGACTCACTTGTGACTTATACGTGAGTCACTTTTGACTCCTAATTGACTCACTTGTGACTTATACGTGATTCACTTGTGACTCTCTTGTGACTCCTACGTGACTCACTTGTGACTCCTACTGACTTGCTTTTGACTCTTACGTGAATCACTTGTGGCTCATACGTGACTCACTTAAGAGTTATATGTGACTCACCTGTGACTCCTACGTGACTCATTTGTGACCTCTGCGTGACGTACGCTTGACTTATGCGTGACGCACCCGACACATATGTGAGACTCACGCGTGACTTGTGCTTATTGCACGCGTGACTGATTCGTTACAAAGCGTGCTATTTTCATATCTCAAAGAAAAACACTTGAAGAAATCATGGCAGCAACAGCAATAAAAAAATATTGAATACTAAAGCCGGGTATCGCTAATTATCCGAAAATCCAACGCGTGACTCGATTAGTAATTTTTACGTGACTCAATTTTAAAAATTATAGATCATAATTGATGAGCGGGATTTAAATAATTATATCGTGATAAAATAAAAAAATCTTGTAGAGTCTTTTCTGTGATGGCAATCGTGCTGGTGTGTAGTGCCCCATATGTTTCCTAATCAATTTTGCATAATTTGCATACAACAATTAGCAGGAAAAATAAAATAAAACAACTCCTACAATTGCAAATTTAACTGGTTCCATGATGAAACATTTATTATTCCAAGAAATTGTAATATTTTTCATCATCTTAAATCGTTAACAGCTTTTATTAAATGCATTTTTAATTCCACACCAGAGAAGTGAAAGAGTCGCTTGTTATTTGTTTTGTATATAAAAAAATTTTTTTCTTACTAGGCCAGGTTATGCAACCCTACTGATCGAATGACTTGCGATTGAGTTATAAAATTGGAGAATAATGTTGGGAGGACAGAAGAAGAAAGTTGGAGAATTTTTGGTAGCCATTTAACTTTTTGCTTCATCGAGGAATTTTTCCTAAAACACCGACATAATAAATAAAATTGAATTGACGAGTTCGAATTATAGGCACTACTTGGGGAACCCTTTTTAGTACTCAGCATATTGAGAGGGGACTGAATGTGGTTACTCGAATTAAAGAATTTGGATTTGGTCGTTAGAAGTCACCTCAAACTGAAACAACATTCAAGAAATTTTTTTAACCAGTTTCGATTCACACTGTAGTTAATGAGACTTGTAAAATATCTCCCTCAGCAATCGGTTCCTGTATTCGAGTGTATACTTTAAGAAGTCTCGTATAATGATTTCAGCACTGTAGTTTTAACTGGCTGACCAACCATGTCACTTGTCATCTCTCTGTCGAATAATTATGTTGGAAAAATTATATAGATTTGTTAAATTTGTTTCTGTTTATAATATAGTCGTGTGAGAAAACGATATCTAGTCACATCGTGGGTGCTATTATGTGAATTTAGCTCCTCTTGTGGTTTGTAGTCTGCAGCTTTCATTCTGTCAAGTGTTATGGCAATAGAAGTTTTAAAGCTTTAATTCCTTTACTTATCTGCAACTATTTCGCAAACATGCACAAACAGCTTATGATGATTTTAATAAAGATGAGCACAAGCAAAAACACTTATTTGTATTAATTTCCACATGATTGTATTTCACAAGCCCTGCCTGCCTCAAAGGATGACCACAACATGGATGCATGCAAACAATATTGAAACAATTTATAAAATAATTTATTAAAAAAATATGTACAACCAGGCATATTTAATTACTTGATGGAGAGGTTTCCAGACATCAGGTTCATATAATGAAATAAATTAATTACGATGGCAGAGGATATTAAATATGACGGCAGTTTAATACGCAGACAGCAGTCGTGTAACTGGCAGTTGTAAATTTCTAATTAAACTTGTACCAGCAACACTTTAAGCGGGACTTGATTTTGAGTAGCAATTTTTTAAACGAAAAACATTAAAAATTCACACCAACAGATTTAAAGATGTTTTAGAAAGATATCTTTAATATCATCCAGTCGCGTTGGGGTTTTAAAGCACACGTTTTATCCGGTTACTAAAAATCATGTCAAATTTGCAAAATTACCATAAAAATGCGCACAAAAAAAAAGTTTGAATATTAAATAACATTTAGTTTTTTACGACATATTAATGGCCCAAATGACAACAAACTCTTTACTGCTGTGAAATGTTGTTGTAACATAAATTACACCACTTTCAATGCAGCCATAAAATTGCATCGACAAATTTGGATACTCTCTCCTGAAAGTAAAAACAGTATTTATTTATAATTCGAAAAATTTAATTACATATTCGATAATGGCTTTCGTCTCATTAAAATTTTTTTGGTTTAATTAAAACTGTATTCCGCAATTTGGGCAGTTGGAGATATGAATCGAACAAAATAACTTCCTTGTGGTACACGTTTATGCAACTTAAAGTCCACCAAAATTAATGAAACTTAATGCGTTTAATAGGTATTTTTGTGTAGATTTGCACTATATAGAACAAGTTTATCATTATTTATATGAACCTGCTGAAATCCTAGTGTAAATGCTACTAGAGGTTTATTTCAAATATATGTAAATGTTAACTAATCCAACTTTGGCCTATCGAACTATCCTGCTATATATGAATATACATACATAAATATATAACTAAAAAAAACTATTTTATTTAAATGAAAATTGACTGCAAGTTGAAATAATAATTGCTATCAAATTGCCTTTCAATTAAGAAAACTGTCACGCCTACAATTAAGGAATTATGTGAATAGTGAAACGTGAACAGCTAAAATGTAACTTGCAAACTCTTTCCTATAACATAATTATCATGCCAACAACAATAACTTTGCGAAATCAGCATAAAAGGGAATGGGTGACGAAGAGCATGATTCAAGGAGACGAATCAGAAGTGTTGTAAATTGTTTAGTGATTGTGAAGGCACAAAAACAAATGCAGAAGCATGATTTTATTTAGTTACTTTAATATTCCAAAAAAAAAAAATTTTTATTTACCAGCTCTGGAACTGCCGTTGTGACTTCTCTGGTGCCCATTATCTATGAATTACTTTAAAAAATATTAAGTATTTTTAATTCATAAGGAAAACGAAGCAGTTTATTTCAGTCGATTATTCTTATGTACTTAAACAATTTTGATTGTCCAACTCTGGAATCGAATTTTTGCTTTTATTTTATTTTAAATAAAAAACTATTTATATTTCTAAAATATAAAACATGTGCAAACGTTTAATATGTAGTTGATTTAAGTTGATTTAAAGTCAATTTTCCAGCTCTGGGACTGCCTTTTTGACTTTTCTGATCCCTATTATCCATAAATTTCTTTCAAAAAAATCAACTTTGTTTAAGTTATAAAGAAAATTAAGCAATTTATTTGAATAGCTTACTTTTATGCACTGAAAAAATTTAGATGTTCCAACCCTGGAGTCGAATTTTTGGTGTCATTTGAAATTTAATACTAATTCGATATCTTTTCTAATATATAAAATATGTGAAAACGCTAAATAAGTAGTTGATTTATATTGCTTTAGGGTAAGCTTTCCAGCTCTGGATCTAACTTATTTCTCTGATCCCTATTACCTATAAATTTCATACAATAATTTCAAAATTTGTTTAAGTTGGAAAAAAACGAAGCAGTTTAATTTAGTTGCTCTCAGTCATACTGAGAAAATTTAGACTGTCCAACCCTGCAATCGAATTTTTGGTTTTATTTTATTTTAAATAAAAATTTTTTTCTAAAATATAAAATTTGTGCAAACGCTAAATAGGTAGTTTGTTTTAGTTATTTTAGTATAAACTTTCCAGCTCTGGAACTTTTTTTGATTCCTATTATCCATAAATTTCTTTGAACAACATTAAATATGTTTAATTTAGAAAGAAAAAGAAACAATTAGTTTTATTTAGTTACTCTTATATACTAAAAAAAATTTTGATGTTCCAACCCTGATTCAATTTTTAGTTTTATTTGATTTTTATTATAATTTCAATACTTTTGTTTAGAATATATAATATGGGTGAGCACTAAATAAGTTTCTTTGTTTTAGTTATTTAAGCATTTTGAAAAAATTAATTTTCCAGCCCTGGAGTTATATCTTTGACTTTTCTGCTGCTTAAGTCCAACAAATAGCTCGCAGTAATATTGAGTATATTTAATTTCTAAAGAAAAAGAATTTGTTTTTCAACTTGGTTTATATGTAGTACCAAATAGATATTCATTTGTCCGGCTCTGGAATCGAATTTTATATATTTTTATATATTTTTATATATAATTTCAAATTTTTTCTGGAGTATAAAATAGGTTTAATTAACAAAAAATATATTATTTCAATAAAAATTAGCTTTAACTATTTATTTTCTATTTGAAAAATTGGTCCGTTTTCCAGCTCTGCAACGATCTTTTAAATTTTGTTGCTGCTCAATAGTTATTTCTTATTTCCAATACTTCAGTTTAGCAATAGTCTTTAAATTTCCTTAGGGTTTCATTAAAACGATTTTAATGTAAAGACAGACGGGTATCGCTAGAACGACTTTTTTTCTACTCACAAGGATCGAGAAATTATATTGAGGTCGTAAAAGCGAAATGTCGATTTTTATATAAATTTTTCTATTTTTTGTGAAGAGTATATAAATTATATATTGAAGTTTTTTTTTCTATGACGGCCTATTAGATTTTAGCAGGCGATATGTATGCATGCGTAGGTGTGTATATGTGTGTATTAATATAAAAATATGATTTATGTATTCAAATACTTCTTAATAACGTCTTTCTTTAGGGGCACTTTATTTTTAGTCGATACAAATTTATGGTGGAATGAATGGCCTGAATTTGTTGTTTGAAAACGAACAACAAATTTACAAAAAAAAAAAAATAATAGTAATAAATAAATAATTGTATGCTGTAACAAAACCACATAAATAAATGGTGATTTAGGCAATGACGTCATTGGAAAAATATGTCTGTCGTGTTTCATTTTTCTTGTTGTTGTTTGTAATTCATAAATTATGACATTAAAAGTTGTCAAAATGCTCCGCTTTGAATGCGTTGAGAAAAATGTTTCACTCCATCATTTTGACACTCGGCCATTTAAATTATTAGTCATTGTATCATTTATTAAAATGCAAGTCACACACACACACACACACACACTCACACGCATGTGATCTCGTTTTGTTTTTGCGTTATTGTCACTGTTTTCCGATTGCAAACGTCATCGTTGTTGGCGGTGAAGTTGTTAGTCGTTGTGTTAATGATGTTGTTTAATTTGCATTTCGAATTTTGAATGGCTGGATGGATGGGACGTGTCTTATTTGGTTGTGCCATTATATGGACAATTGATGTCGCAACTACACACACACACACCACACAGGCGAGTGTGGCTGTCATATGTTGCGCTCGTCTGTTGCCTGGCACTCGCATTTGGGTCTCAGCAAACTAATAAAAATGTAGAAACTGTCAACACTTTGTATTTGCCAGCCTGACTGGCTGACTTGTACTCTCGCATTTGACTCGAAACGTGTGTGGAGCGGACGATGATGCTGCTGATGTTGTTGTTGCTGTTGTTGCTGTTAATGTTGATGGTGATGTTGATGAGCGCGATGTTAACTAATGAATTGGAGATACGAGCACTTGTGGGCAACGATGTTATTGTTACAAATAATATTTGCTTTAACGATACTCGTTATATGGATGTGCGATGGAGCACTCATACATAATGCACGAGTGCATGGGAATGTCAGCACTTGAAAATTTATGGGACAACACATGGCGCTTTATAATATAAACATACTTTTTTTCTTGTCACACATTCCTTTTTTGGATCGGTTTTTTTGTTTAGTGTAGGAAAATATTTTCACGGAAAATATGAGTTCCTCATATCATTTGCACGATCCATAATGTGTTTTAAAACTTCTAACATTTAAATTGGAGTAATTCAAAAGCATTTTAATGTGGAGTGTCCCAAAATTTGAAATTAAACAGAAAACAGCGGTCGCGAAGGTTTAATGTTTTGAAATACTGTTCAGAAAAGAAAAAAAGTTGTTCTAGTGTGTAACGTTCCATATTTACTAATCCTAAACTGTCAGCTGTTCAAGTGAGCTTTTCAGAGTTGCCAAATCTTTGTGGCCTAAATGGGAACACATTCCAATCTTGCGATAATATTGGGACACTATTTTTAAGACATAAAATCCAAACCTCCGCAAGTCTCTACATTCGCTTGGTTGTTTACGGATCGAGTACGTCCATATGGCAGCCTTTAAAACTACTTCGCCTGTTCCAAAATGGTGGGTGCGATTCCCCTAAAGCTCTGGATGTTTCCCGGACAAGTTTGAATGGTTCTTATTTATCCTTTTTAAATAAAAAAAAATAAAAAATAAAAGAGACTGGAGTGGCGGCTTTTCTATATCAAACCACTACATCGCGTTATGCGCAGCTGTAGCGTATACAAAAGTCGTGGTGGCTGTACAAGCCGCTTTTAAATGTCTTAATTCACATGCAATAATTTTATTTCTTTTTTAAGTTCAACTGAAATAATTTTATAATTTTAAGTGTTCAACTTGTCTTGCAAGCAGCGTAATTGGATATTATTAACCCTGTTGCAGTGGCTTATAAGTTTCGAATTACCTCAACAGCCTTGTTTGTGACGAAACTTTTGTTGTTGTTGATGTTGTTGTTGTCCTTGTCGTAACTTTTAATAATAAAGAAAATTCCATGATTCAGGCACAAGTGTAACCATTAAAGAGTCTAAAAAGTCTGCATAATAAAACCAGCTCAAAACTCATGCACGAGGTCTGTTCAAAAAATAAGGTAAACTTTTATATAGTCTGCCACGTCAATTTTTATTTTCTTATATAATTTGAAAAAAAAAACAAGAAAAGGAAATAGTAAAACAAAAAAATTTTAAAATTTGCCAAAAAGCGGAGAGGAAAAACCTTCTCAAAATCGCTTTAAAAATTTTTGTAAAATAAATAATACCAATGTTCTGCCTGTACGAGGTCTGCTCAAAAAAAAGTTGTGAATAAACTCGTTATTCTATCGAAAAAAATTTTTTTTTCATATAATTTCCTATCGCACTCAAGTAAAATTTAAAAAAAGTATTCCTAAATTCTTAAAAAAATACCCAAAAAACAATTTAAAAATTGGCTTATAAAAATTGTTTTTTTAATAAAAACATTTCCACTACTTTGTTTGTGCAAACGAGGTCTGTTTAAAAATTGTTTATATTCGATTTTATAAAAAAAAATCGCTTCAAGCTTTATTTTCTTCCTTTCAAAGAAGTCAGCGTTTCCACTACTTTATTTGTGTATACGAGGTCTGTTTGAAAATTGTTTATATTTGATTTTATAAAAAAAGCGCTTCAAGTCTTATGTTGTTCCTTCCAAAGAAGTCAGCGTTTTTTCCACTTCTTGAATCGGTTCTTTTATGCTTTTTTGGGATTCCTTGATCAGTCTTCAGTTATCGCCTTGAACAAGGCCGCGCTTTCATAGGTTTTTTCCATCTCTGGAATATTGAAAATTCGCAAGTAGCCAAAACTAATGAATACGTTAGCAGAGACAGTTTTTGTTCAACATTTTAAAAATATTTTTGTCAAAATTAAATAATTTTGTATTCAACTACTCTGATATTATAGTTTATCTCAGAACTGCAGGGTATCCTGGAACTTGCACACGATTATATCTATTAAAATAGAGTATTTTATTGCTCGTCTTTGTTACCAGATTTTCATTCTTTAAATACGACAACTTTAGAAAGAAATTCCTTTTAAAATCTGCTTTCTAATATTTCCCAGCAAATTTATTTTGTTAATGGCAGGCGTTCTGTTCTGTTCTGTTCTTGTGTAAAATATGCAATAACATGAAATAAATAATGGGCGTATTTGCTGCAACAATATAACAGTTGTTCCGTATTGTTAAAGATGTTTAAATGTTAACATTCCAATAAAGATACTTTAGCAACAACAACAACAACAACATTTAGTGCAGCAGACACTTTTCGAAATCAACCGGCAGAACGTGGGAAATCTTTGAGTGTAAAAAGATTTCTTCGTACCAAAAAATCAATTTGCATTTTATATAAAATTGGAAAAGACTTTGCGGATAAATAATCTGCGGCCGCTAGAACTTTATTTCTATTTAATCTGTTGCGCTGTCTGTCAATAACTGTCGAAATCAATCATTATTAAAATCACCTGCCGGAAAAGGTTGTGCCATCCCATTTTAAAACTGCTGGGCATGTGTTGGCATTGGCTGTACAATTTAATACAGACGAGCACTTGTAGAGGACATTAACATTCGCTGGCCTTAGGGCGGCTTAAATATTTCAGTTCGTCTGTGGTTCATTTTCAATCTTAAGGTTTGTATTTCTTAGGATATTATGAAATAGGGTTCTGGTCTGGAAATATTCTTATATTTTTAATATAAATTCTTTTAAATATAAGTAAAATAAAACAATTTTATTGCAGGCCTAACTAACTGCCCCTCTTGTAATTTTCTTATTTTCCGTATTGTTCTGTCGTATTATTCGAAAAGTGTCTTTGGAAGTAAAAATCAAAAACAAAATAGAAAAATTTTGTTATAAATTTTCAACCAATTTTAAATCGGGTTGTTTCAAATTTTATACTGGGTCTTCAGAAATATTAATTTTTTTTTGCATATCTACACAAAAATACCTTTCAAATCAAGTTAGTTCCATTAATACTTGTTAACTATAAAGTTCTTAAAAGTGTACCACAATAATGAGCGTAGCGTGGTTATATAGTAACAAGATTTTCAAATGACGGCCTGTTCGAACGCATTTGAAATTTTTCATCAAAGAAAAGGTTATTTCTTAAGAAACTCTGCTGAAGAAATATATATTATTTATATAACAATGGGTGATTTTTTAAGAGCTTTCGAAATTGCTATAAAAAAATCCACTTATAATTTAGAAAACCATATCAAATCCTTATTTGAATGGATGAAAGATAAGCAGGCTGCTGGCGGAAAGGAAACCCACATCACCTGGGCCCATTTAGGTCCCTTTTTGGGTAGATAAAACGATCTTTATAATTTATAATTCTCAAATAGTTCATTTGCTGGGTCCAAATTTGTCATGACCCCTCCATCATATCAGCCGCTATTTTGTAAATAAATTCTTCCATCTTGGGTTCAAGGGTCATTTCATGTCCCTATAGCCAAGAGCCTCCACAAAGCCCCATGAAAAATAATCTAAAAGCGTTAAAAGTGAAATAAATCCTTCATGGAATTCGTCTCTCAATTAGATCGTTGTTTTGTGGGTATGTGGCATCGTTTTAACGAAACCACATATCGGCCAAGTCCAGGTGTTCCTTTTTGGCCAAAAAATATTTGTATTCATCACACAGTAGCCCTCGTCATTCGCCGTAGCGTTCCTGTCCTCGTCATTTTTGAAAAATTACGGTCCAATGATGCCCCACTATACAGTGCATATCCCGAGACGCATTGGCAGCTCTTGCAATGCTTCTGGCTGCTGTGCACACAAAATATGGCAACTTTGATCGCTTAAAGGCCTCCCAAACGGAACATAAAATGTTAATTTTGGCAAAAAAAGTTTTATATTTGTCACGCGGTAGCGCTCGCCATTCACAGTAGCGTTCCTGTTCTCGGCTTCTTTGAAAAAGCGCGGTCCAATGATGCCACACTAAACAGTGCATTTTCTAACACGCACTGGCAGCTCTTGCAATGCTGTGCACACAAAATATGGCAACCTTGATCGCTTGAAGGTCTCCAAAACGGAACATAAAATTAAAGAAATCCGCGTAACAATTTGTGGACAGATCATGGGTTCTGATAATAAAATTTAATAACCTGCAATCGTTAACCGTTTGTGAGTCGATTCATAATTAAATTATGCGCCAAACTGAACATGTCTAACAGCAACATGTTGCACTTACACAGTGTTAACATAAAGAAAGTTTCCAACAAATTGGATTTATTACAGAACATGTGATTTAGAATAGTTTTGTGGAAATATTAAAATGAAATGGTTCCTTCTTTTTTGGGCCACCTTAATGTCCAATATTGGAAGCTGGATGTTGCAAGCAAACTGAAAATTGTTGCTCTTGTGTGTTGCTTTATATATCCATTTTTATTTCTCTTTTTATGAGTTTGTTCTATGTGCACATATTCGCATGTATGGACACTAGCCAGTGATGTGCAGTGGAGTCACGTAATTGGCGTGGGTCAAGTTTACAAAAACCGTGAACTAATTTTGTTGTATTATTTGATAGTTTAGTCAATGATTATTATAATTATTGGAACTGTTGGATTAATTATTAAATTATTTTGATTGTTAAAAAAAGGGCATGAGATCACTTATTTTTAAATTGGATGTGTTTATCAGGCCAAGAAAGAATTAAAAAGGTTTGGCAAACCAAAGAACAAGACATAATTAACAATAATTTTGTTAACCCGGAAGTCACTGCATTCCCATCATCAGTGCTGCAGGGTGTGACTGCAGACTTGCATGTTCCACTTTCACCCCACAGTTTGACGTGACCGCCTGTTTGATATGAAATAAAAGGAACGTTAGAAACGTGTTTTTTTTAATGTAAAAAATTTTTTAGGTGACTGGGATTTGAATAAAAAATTTTCTTTTGAATTTTGGTAGTGTTGCCAACGTCATAACCAAAATAGATTAATTTGAAAAAGCTGTTTGTTGCCGATGAAGAGAAAAAGCACTAAAAACGGTATGAAAACCACCCAGTTGGTACACACGGCTCAGGAACGTGACTTTAAGACTGCTCACGCTACCATCCCCCATTGTCTGGATGTATTCAATATTGCAATAAACTTTTAAACAAGACATTCTGTTGCAAACGAAAAGGAAAAAGTAATAAAAAAGAACTTTCAACCTTCAGAACACAAAACGAAGCGTAGCAAAATTAGAAATAGAATTTTCGTTTAACAACGTTGTCTTCTGGCATTTTCATACTGCAACAATTTCCTTTGCATACTCACAGGCGAATTGGCAAAAAAAACGATCTTCGAAAGTCAGAAAACTATAAGAAAAGAAACTTTCTGCAATATTTAGTTTTCATATGAAATTTTTAAAATTCTAAAATATTTAATGAAACTCAAACAGGCCAAAGAGTTTGATTTGGGAATGCAATTATTGGAATAGGAAAAATTAATATAAAACAACTCACCGAACTGTGTGATTTGTGCAAACAATCTGTAGCAAATTCTCTGTGGCAAAAACAAAAACTTGTACTAAAATAAAAATTCCTGGCAAATTAAGTTGACGTGCTTGGCAAAACTTTAGCTAGAAATGCAACGTGTGATGGATGACTGAACTGGTTGGTTGGCAACATGGAATGTAATTTAAGTTATAAACTGCAACCAACTACTTGCAACTTATTGTGCCCTCGTACACATCAAGTGTTGCAAGATATTAAATTTGTATAGAATTTTTTTTTTGTGTGTCAACATATAAAATAAATACAACAGAGTACAAGAGCCTCGATATAAATCCTTCCGCCTACAGTTTAGGGGGCTTAAGGAATTACAAAAGAAAGAACAAAATTAAGCAACAACAACAACTACAACTAATAGCACTTTTATGTGCCTGCCTTATCATTTGCGCATACAACCGAGTACAACTATACAACACGTTGAAACGATGAATTATAAACAGAGTTTCTAGCTTTTACAATTTGGGAGATACCAGGACATAAAGAAAGTAAATTACAAGCCACTGTTGCTTGCACATGCATGCATCCCTTGTTCAGTGGTTAGGCAACGCTCTACTACTGATTGTTATTGCTGCCACCGCAAAACATTCCAACACAATAACAGCAGTAGCAACAACAGCAGCACCAGCAACTACAACAACAGAAAGCACAAGGCATACAGAATAATAACAACAGCAACAACCAGAAGCACATCATGTGTAAACACTTCAGACAGGTTGCACTTAAGAAGTTAAAAGATACTGCATTCGTGTGTTCGTTTGTTTGTTTGTTTGTTGGTTACACTGTTTGCACATTTTGTGTGCGTGTGTGAGTGTGTGTGTGTGCTTTGAAGTGGGCGGGACAGAAGGAAGGACGACCGACATGATTATGATGATGATGATGATGCCGATGATGATGACTGTGAGTACCACTTAAACAAACTTTAACAACAAAAATGTAGTCGATGTAGTCGTAAAGGAAATAAACCAGCTATTAAAGTAAAGCAAAACCCATCATCATGGCATCACTTAGTTAAGCAACCCAGCGAACAAAATTGTAGCATAAATAACGTAAAAAGAATGTTTAGCCAACTGCTTTGAAGGAATAACTGCTTATATTTTTATACCCTTCGCAAAAAAGTGAAAGGGGTTGGCTTTCCGTGTGTAATTTCTTCGATATGGGGGAACCCATAAAGTATAGGGTGTTTTTTTGATATAGTGATACAACTTTGAGTTGGCATCACTGCTTTATTTGACCACTCCTTTAATAGCTGATAATTGTTTTTTCTTTAGTTTGCATTGACATTTCATTATGGATCGACCTACAACAGAGCAACGCGTGCAAATTGTAGAAATTTTTAATAAAAATAATGGTTCTGTTCGTCAAACATATCGTGCACTTCGTCCATTCGAAATTTTATTTTCCGATGAAGCTCATTTTTGGTTGAATAAGTAAAGAAATAAACAGAATTGTCGCTGGCGGAGTCATTGGCCGATAAGTCTTCAAAAACGATGATGGTTAGAATGTTACTGTTTGTGAAAATTGGTGTTCCAAATTGCGCCTTGTACGCGCCAGCCGTGGCGGCCACATGACCGAAATCATATTTAAACATTAATGTCATAAAATTTTCTATCCAATAAAGACCGTTTCATTGATATCAAAAATACATTACTATGTTTTATTATGATTTAAACATGTTCACTATAAAAAACACCCTATATATATATATATATGTATATATATATATATATATATATATATATATATATTCTGGATTCTTATGACCGTCTGTCTGTACATGAAATCGGGTTTCCCAAGTCTCCAGAAGAGCTAGAGAGTTCGATCTTGAACTCAAATAGAGTGGTATTGAAATTCAGAAAAATCAGAAGTACGGTTCCAGAGCTGGGAAGCTCTGGACGCAAAATGAATACCATAAATTAATACAATAAATATTTTTTTGTTTGTTTTTAAAATTCATGCCTTGGGAAGCCTCAATTGTCTATTAAAACCTTAAAAAAAACACATTTTTTTCAGGGATGGGAAATGAAGTCTTTTTTTCGGCACTTTCAGTATTTTGTGGTACAAGTAACAACTAAAATGTTTGAAAATTTAAAGTTTTTCTTAAATAAAACCGCTTTATACATCATGAGGATTTGCATTGATAAAAGAAAATTTTAAGAAATTAAAAATTCATTTCCAGGGGTGGGAAATTGAGATAGTTTTTAATCATAAAAGTAATCAAAAGGGCAACTGACGTTGTTTTTTTGCTTACTAAAACTATTTTATAATTTAGGAAAAACAAAATTGGTGCTTAAAAATATATGGAACGCCAGACGTACGTTGGTGAAGGGTATATAAGATTCGTCACAGCCGACTATAGCACTTCTACTTGTTAAATTTTGAACTGTTTTCTTAAGCCTCATAAATAATGTTTGACTGGGATACGATTGCTTCTAAATGGTTAAGGAATGCGTGTGTGTGTGTGTGTGTCTTTTATGGATGTTAAATGAGATTTTTATAGTTCAAAATTATTCGAATGCATTTCGCAAGAAAAAAAAATTAAAATTTGCTATAAATTTAATTACACTTTCATATTTTAAAGAAGGCTGCTTTCAAAGAAAAGTCGGTCTCATCAGCACTAGAAGCAGGTTTGTATTGCGTTGCCGCTGGTTAAAACTGTTTCAAACTATTTGGGGCAAATTAAAATCTGCCTTAAAGGAAAAAACTGAATGGCCTCAATATATTTAAGAAAATTTATTAAAACATTTAAATTCCCACATTCTTCTCAGTTTATCATGCATCAATAAAAATGTGTTAAATATAATTTGAAAGAAAAGAAAATGTGCCCCCAACTGATTCGAATAATTTGTGCTCGTAAACTCGCACGAAAAGCGGATCCATTTCTGCACACAAGATTAGAATTAAATGCGGCAGTTTATGTCGCAAATTTTTTATGCACTCGTACTCGCATGCATGAAAGTTTCTTATATGTTGTTGTTGTTGTTGTTGTTGCTGCTGCCATAACAAAAGCCAATTTCCTTCCACCTTAAGAAATGTCTCTTCGAAAAACATTTTTCTAAGTAGTCGGAAAGTTTTTCTGTTCTTTTCTTTTGGAAAAATTAACAGCAAAGAAACTTTTTAAAAACATGGCAGAGAAAATAGTTCAGTGAACTTCGAGAACACTTTTGCCAGCAAATGACTGGTAAGACTTAAACTTTAATCAGTGATGCCAACTTTGCGATGCTGTGAGGGTTTCAGTGTCGTTTTAGTGGAAAATAACGTGGACTTGAAGTGTTACTTTAAAATAAATATTTCATACAAAATTTTATTTAAAAGACTGTTTTATATATACATTTTATTGTATCACGACAGTTGGAGTTTATTTAGTTTTAATGTATTTCCGACGATAATCGCTAATATAAGCGATTGCGCTGTATCCAGCGTTTTTGAATCCCTGGTTTTCTTATTATAATAGAATTCCTTTTTAAGTTTTAAATATTAAACGATAGAAAATATTTTAAATAAATTTCATAAGAGAAAAAAAAAAGAAAATTGTAACGACTGATTCTTTGCGAAATGATTCAAAATTAAATTCAGCGATTCCTTCTGGTTACAACTCTGCGAGATGTTTGTTTGCCAGCATTAACATGCACGACGCGTCTCCAGAAGGCCTTAGAAACAGCCGAACGAAATTAGTCACCTGAAAAACCGCAACATTAAAAAAAGTCCACAGTAACAACAACAACAACTACAACTAAAAGGTGTTTTGCTTTTGGTCACAATCCATGATTTAGTTGCCTCCACAAGTTCACTACCACCCACTCCAAACAATTTCCGTTCACCCAAAGTTAATTACTCAATTAGTGCTAAATTGTTTCAATTAATCATACATTTCTGTGTTAAAAGCAAGAATTTTAATTATTTGAAAATTATTTATTTTAATACGGCGCTTTACAGCGATTTTTCAAATAGAATTATGCTGTTTGTTTCTTATACAAGTTAGCAACACTGGTCTGTGTGTCTCTGTTTGTAACTGTCGCTCGGTTTCGCTGTCTCTCAGTCTGTCTGTCTGTCTCTTGTTGTAGAGGAAGCAATAACTTATAAGATTGAACAAGAAACATTTCTATGACACCAAGGAAATATGCAACACACACACATACACACACACACACACACCAGTCTTGTAGCTTCAAAGTAATTAATAACTTTAAAAGCATTTTGAATAAGAAGCAAAAATACTAAATTCTCTGGCATGTCTTGTTTGTTGTTGATGAAAGCTTTAATTAATATGATTAAAGATTTTTATTACATATTTTTTTTTTTTTTTTTGACAAGTTACATAAAGAAAATTTTGCAATAAATACGCGACTATTTATTTGTTTAAGATTAAGAAAAACTAAATAACTACTTTCACTTGGAATTTGTGTTCGTGTGTGTGTGTGTCTGTGTGTGTGTGTGTGTGAACAAGCTTAACGTGTTGACTACTAAATGATCGATAATTAAATCCTTCAAAATTCGAACCACTAATCAACGTAACGAATTGTTGAAAATGAACATAAATAAAAAAGAGATTTTCTGTTTCTTTCAACAAAATGCCAAAACGAAATCTAAAACTTTTTTTCCTTTTCTTTCTGTCTATGAATTTATGCGAGAGCATTACTTTTTAGATGGCCCGCAAACTGTTACGTTTTATATTACACTTCTCCAGCGAATGAGAAATGAAAAGAAAAAAAAAACATATAAAAATATGAAAACAAAAATAAAACGAAAAGCATGATTATAAATTAACATATAAATAGTTGAGCATTTAACCATTGAACGCTGAGAGGCCCGGTCTGGTCTTGCCTGGTCTTGTCTGGTCTGGCATCCAGGCAAAAACCGTTACAACTCTGCGAGATGTTTGTTTGCCACCACTGACATGCACGACGCGTCTCAAGAAGGTCTTAGAAACAGTTGAACAAAATTAGTCACCTGAAAAACCGCAACATTAAAAAGTCAACAGCAACAACAACAACTAAAAGGTGTTTTGCTTTTGGTCATAATCCATGATTTAGTTGCAACCGCAAGTTCACTACCACCCACTCAATTGCATTTCCATTCACCTGCACCGGCAGTGAGATGAACAACTCAAACACACATTAACTCTCACATTAACTTGTTAGTAGCAGCACCACCACCACACTCCACTGCCGAGTCACTGGTACAGCCACCTCTTCTCCCACCACTTCCCGCCCTCTTTCACTGGTTTAGTAATACCAGCATTTTCATTCACTTAATAACGATCGCTCAATGTGAAATGTCGTGTCAAAGTCACTGTAAATCGGTTTGTAATCGCAACTTCAGTTACGAGTGCCAATCAAGGCTCTGCTTACGTCTCACGTAGAGAAATCAAATAATTAAAAAAAAGAAGGCCTGAAAAAATGAAAACAATATTTTACATATTGACTGCCACCTACTGCCGCAACAAATTCACTTTTATTTGAGACTTATTTTTGGCTTAAATTATAGTTTCAATTGAATGCAGACTGCCTGTCTGCATGTCCACTCAGCCTGCGTACGTTCGTGTCTTTTATTATTTAAGCAGACCGTATGAAAAGAAATCGAATCAAATAAAATGATTTGACTCGTTTCAATTGAAATGGTTTATTGATATAAATTTTAGCGAGAGAAATATAAACATGAATTGATTTATTTGAAATTTTATCCATTCAATCAGTTAAGCTAATGGCGAAAGCCATAAATGTGGTCGGGCATTTAAGCGTTTGTTGGGAATTGTGGGAGCGGGCGTGTATCCACTTCTGCAGCAAAAAGTTTAACACGAAAAATAAAAGAATCGAATTTCCAAAAGGCAGTTGAAAAAAGGGCACATTGTCTAGAAGAGCAATGGCGTTTTCTTTTCTAGAAAACATGTAACATTTTGCCATTTATTTTCTAAAAAGTGTCGGTTCGGAAAAGTTTTTTCAGAGAAATTAATTTTCGTGGGGGATGTTGGACTCATTTCTAATAAATTCCTTACTTTCAAATTACAGAATGTTGTCAATTTCTGTTAAAAAGTGTGAAAATGTTGCATAATTTTTTAGAAAAGAAATCGACATAAATTTTATAAAAAGGTAAATTTTTAGCAGGGAATTTTGTAAGAACACAGACCGGTTACCCTTTAAAACAGGCCTTTAAATTTTAAAATCTTTTAACCATCTTTTTTATCAAAGCAGGTTTTCGTAGAGTGTTTTTAAAAAGTGCTTTTTTAAAAGCTTTTATGAATTGATAATTTTGAAATTTGTAAAATTTTTTTTTCAGCAGGTACTTTTTCAAAATACACTTGTAAAAAAGTACTTTTAGAATTTTTTTGAAAACGGCATATTTTTAAAAAGGTACATTTTGAGCAGGCAGCCTTCTTAAAATGAGTTTTTAAAATGTAATGCTGACTTCTTTTCTAGAAAAAAATGCCACATTTTTTGCACTTTTTAATAAAAAATGGCAACATTGTGGTCTTTGAAAATTACGAATTTGTTAAAAATTAGTTCAACATGATTTACGAAAAATAATTTCCTTTTTAAAAACCGACACTTTTTCGGAAATTAGTGAAAAATGTTACATGTTGTTCAGAAGAGAAAACGCCATAGATTTCTTAAAATGTGTCACTGGTGGAAATTCTGTTTTTTTAAGAAAATCCAGGGATGATACTTTTTGAAACAGCTTATCTTAAAATATACTTTTCGAAAAGCAACTTATTTGAAGAAATTTTCTTGTGGAAAAATTACTTTTTTCATAAAATAATTGTTCAAGGTACTTTTCAAATAATATTTTTATTAAAAAGTCCTATTTTTAAATAGTACCTCAAAATTAGTTGCTTAAATGGCCAATTTTTAAAAGGAATTTTTTCAAAATGTGCTTTTTCAGAACTCTTTTTTTCAAAAATACTTATTTATAAGGGTACTTTTTAAAAGGTACTTCTTGAAAGGTACTTTTTTAAAGATACTTTTCTTAAAAGTACTTATTTCAAAGACATTTTTTGTAAGTGAACTTGCAACGCTCCTTTTCAAAAATACTTATTTTAAAAGCTACTTTTTAAACGGTACTTTTCATTACGTACTTTTTCCAAAGATACTTTTTTAAATGTACTTGTTTTCAAGACATATTTTGTAAGTGAACTTCATTGAGAGCTACTTTCTAAAAAGTAATTCATTCCAAAGATCCTTTTTAAAAAATGTATTTTAAAAAGTATTTTTAAATTAAAAATATTAAAATGCATTTTTAAGAGGCAATTTAAAATAAAATTCATAGAGAAGTACTTTTTTTAAAGTAATTTTTTGAAAATGACATTTTAAAAGGTGCTGTAATAAAAAGTACTTCTTTTGTAAGTATTTCTTTTAAAGCTAAATTTTTAAAAATTAATTGTCTAAAAAGTATTTTTGAAAATCAAATTTTTTTTTCAAGTAGTTTAGCGAAAAGTCTTATATATCAAATTTCTTCTTAATTTTTACAAAAAGTTCCCTTTTTAAAAATACCTTCTAAAAGTTACTTTTTTGGAAGGTACTTTTTCAAGGGATACTTTTCAAATGCAACTTTTGCTCAAAAGTACTTCTTTAATATATTCTTCTGTAAATGATTTATAAAACAGTACTATTTTAACATGAAAGTCTTGAGCAGCCCATACTTTTTTACCATTCTTAAGAGTACTTTTTCGGTGCGAAAATTGCTTGTAAATTTTCATTTTCAATGTTAAAAAAAATTATCTTTAATAAGGATTCTACTTACAAAATAATTCTTAAGGTGTTTTATTGCCCTATTTTAAAAATTACTTTGTGTAAAAGTTACTTCTTTACAGGATGCATGAATAGTACTTTTCTAAAAAGTACTTTTCAAAGAGTAATTTTTTCAAAAGGACTCATATGATATGTGATTCTTAAGAAAGTGATTTCCAACTAAGTTTTACTTTAATAGATCCTTTGTCAATAGGTACTCTTTCAAAAAGTACTTTTCAAAAAGTACTTTTTTCAAAAGGATTTTTAGGAAAGTACGTTTCAAGGAAGTGCTACTTTAATAGGTACTTATTCAATAGGTACTTTTTCAAAATGTACTTTTTAATAAGTATCTTCTTATATAGTACTTTTTCAAAACGTACTATCTTAAAGGGTACTTTTTTTAAAACGCATATTTTAAAGAGTACGTAAAATGTTTTGTTTAAATGGTGCTTTTTTTAAAAAGTTCCTTAAAATGTACTTATCGTAAATGTAAATTCTTAAAAGGTACTATTTTAAATGGTACTTCCTGATATCATGCTTATATAAGCTGTTATTTTAGAATACAAAATACTTAGCGGCATTTTAAAAGAAATATCTGCTCACTTGTTCGAAATTAAGGGTTAGCCAAACAGCGGCCCGTTTCATAAAACTACAAAAGTAATTTTTGCAAAAATTGTTGTTTTGTGGGTATTAATATTTGCAGATTCGAGATTTTTAGTTTTAAAAAACGGGTACCAGTACGCGAAACCCTAACAGAAACAAGTCTAGTCGAATTTATTAAGGAATTATAGCCTCAAGCCTCAGCTGTTGCGCTGTTTGCCATGTTTGTCTTGTTGTTTTTGCGTTTTATATTTCCCGGTCATATTTAAACTCCTTTGCTTACACACACACACAAAAGCACGCACACACATACAACACGCAAACACACACATACACGCACACAAGCACAACACGTACACATGGAAATTTTAAATCCTTCAGATGGTGCGTGGGAACATTTCTCAAACGTGAATTATGACAGTCTAAAATAATGTTGCAACAACAACAACAACTGCAAAAATGCTGAAAACAATGATGCAGTTTTGTAAATACCGCGAGTCTGTATTGCAACACAATTATTATTATGCAACCGTCTGTTTATTCAATAATTTCGATTCGTTGTGTGCATCCAAAATGAAGAGTGGAAAAACTCAATGAAAGAAATCAAACGGGCGAAAGCATTTTAAAACTAAATTCATTTGATGCAACCGCGGAAAAAAGAATCTCTAATGAAATTTTTTACATTTAAATGCACGAGAGCTTCCAACGCTTAAATTTCAAAGTTCAGGTGCAAAAATTATGTGATGCGGCAGCAGCGGCTGGTGCTGGAGAGCAATTTTGTGTGTATGAGAAGTGGGCGATGGGAAAAGTTTACAAAAGGTTGGCAATTCTAGGTAAGCAATTGAATGAAGAGTAATAAAAAACGACTAAAGCATTAAACACAATAACGACAGCAGGCTACACGAACACCGACTACACAAGTCGTTGGCTTCAATCGTCGCCTCGTAGTCAGCTACTTAATTATTTTTAAGACGGCACCACCAAATCAGTAACCATGCGTTGTTGTTTGTAGTATAATTCTCTTCGAACGCCAGTGTAGCCGCTTTCATATATTTAATACTCTTAAATTGTGTTATTCCAATAAAATGTATTTAAAGTCCAGAATATATGCCAGGAAATTATTTCATTAGCTTGGAAATATAGTTTGTTGTTGCTTTTTGTATAATAAAATAATTTATATTCAAGTTTAAAATAATTGAATTTATTTATATCATACTGGCAACACTGCATCTACTGATTGTCGCTGATCAAAATATAAATTAGTTTTATTTGACTGCAACTACAAAAACAGCAGGGACAACAACCAGTAGCCGCGTTGCTTGTAGTAGTAAAAATAATCATTCGTATTTACGCACATGGATTCTATTTTTGACAAATTGTAGTCTGTAGTCTGCTGTCGTTATTGTGTTTAATGCTTACATATTTCACCACTTCAGTTGCAGGTAATTTGCCCCGGCTGTATTGCAGGGTTTCTTAAAGTCGCTTCAATCTTTTTATTCAAGTTAATATATTCCCAAAATCAGTTTATCACTCATTCTAACACTTCAGGCATGTGCAAATTTGTCGGCATTTTACAATTCCACATAACAAGCAGAAAAACACACACACAAACACAAACACAATTACATATCGCATTTGTACGGCAAGTGGGTGTCGAAATAAATCGAAAAGCGTAAGTGCAAATGATTTCTCAATTTTATTTTTTGAGCAACAAAAGATATTCACACACGATACGAATACGCGTATTCAACAGCCGCCAACACACAAACACACACACACACACACACACACACTACACTCGTTCAAAGTTTTATAGTGAAGTTAGCAGTTGCTGGGCCATGCAACTTAACCTCTATAGATTCAATTAACCCTTTAGCTACCAAATAATGTTTGTTTCTTTTGCAAACAAATTGCAAGTGTGAAACTTTCTTTATATTAAAACTAAAAAAATAAAAATTAATGCCGCAATTTTTTGTCAACGCCTGCCTGCCTGCCTAAAAATACTCCCCCGTCTTTTACTACGTTTGTGGGAGATGTCAAGTGCGCATAATTCTGCACTTGCTTCATTTATGATCTGCACGTGTTTAACAAAAATTGCAATTTTTTTTTATTCTTCATTAAACTGCAGCCATTCAAAGTGTTTAAATCGTTTTCTTTCACTGCAATGAATGCTTGAGAGTCGGGAAAAAACACATCCAATAAAAAAAGATCGGAAAAATTGTCGAATCCTTTGCCATTGTATCGTCAATTTGTTTTCAATCTTTTTTTTTTTTTTTTTTTGTATATTTTATCTCTTTTGCGAAGCAAAACTGAACGTGTGTTACTGCAGTCAAATACATTTCGTTCAATGAAATCGAATTACAATGATATTGACATTAAATGTGATACATTTTTTTTCTTTTCGTTTTCAGTTCAAAAATGTTTGATTTAAACATTTTTCTTTAAAAAAAGCAGACAATTTTGTAGTCGTTTGAGTTTTATAAGAAGAAAAAGAAATTTTACTAAAGACGCCTCGATTGAAAGTTTCAATTTAAAAAGGCATTAAAGATATTCAGAAAATGTAGTTTTTAGTTTTGAATGATTTAAGAATTTTTTCACTTATCGCTACAATATTTTAAAGTTTAAAAAAATTAGAATATTAATGGTTTTATCGGTTTTGAAAAAATCGAGTTCCCATCAGATCTCGACGTTTTGAGGTCCTGCGAAACTTCCCTGACTAATTCTGAGATCCCGTTACTATGCCTGTATTTGTGCGTGAGTGTTTGTGTAAGTATGTGACCCGATTATAAGCTTGGAACGGCTTCAACCATTTCAAAACAAGCTGATAATGTTCTAAAAGGTTCTTAGAACTTAGATTTTCTTTGAACCTTAACCGATTCGAAACGGTAGAAATTTTAAGAACACTTAGAAAAAAAATTTGTTTAAGTGGGTTTTCTTAAATAACTTTTAATCAGCTTTACGGCTCAATTCTAATCAGCTCCCAAGATTAAAAAACACCTTGTGGGCCACTGCAAATCGGGTCAAAATCGGTTAATCCGTTCGTGAGCTAACGTGAGGGAAAAATATTCCAAAAGAGTGATTTTTTAAACCTCGGAAATTATATATCCAATCAGTTGGTGTTCGCGATGTTTCTAAGGCATTTGGGATACTCATCAATATCTGCTACTCACTTGAGAATCGCTGGAATATTTCACAATTTATAGCCGATTAGAAACTGATCAATTTATTAAACTCTTAATAGAGTTTTAAGCTCGAAGACTTTAAAATCGCAGAGCAGCACAACAGACCACGTTTTAATAACTTTAAGGATAAAATTAAGTAGAAGTTTAAAAATTTTTTTTTGTAATTTAATTAAAGAGGGAGTGTCGAGTCTACCAATCTGGAGGTCTACATCATATTATTTGATATTTTTACTCGTCAAAAGGAAAAGTTCCTTTCTAAATTATATAATTTAAATTATAAATAAAGTCCTTAAATAGTCCTTTAGTGAAATCAAGGCCTTTGCCTTTTTTTACAACTGCCATCCTGTTAAAATTGAATGTCCTTATTCATAAAAGATATGAGATTTCATATGATATATTGCAGCTTCTCTTATAAGCCTCTCATAATTTTTATGAATAAGGAGTTAAGTTTAAACGAACGTGTTTTCGTTGCATTCTAAGTCCTACCATTTTGGTCACGTTAATTCAGTTTTATATTTTTTTAAAAGCATTAAACAGGCATTGAAAAATAGTCAAAGTAAGGTTTTCTCTGCCTTAAACTCCTTATTCATAAAAATTATGAGAGCCTAATAACAGCGTAATAAAAATATATGAAATTTTCTCTTTTACAATCTCATAAGCCTCTCATAATAAGAGGACAAAAGTAAATGAACGCCTTTCCAGTACATCTGCTGCATTCTAAATCCCACCAATTTGGCCACTGTTACTTATATCGATTTCTTTTCTAGAAAATAGTGCAACATTTTTCACACTTTTTAAAAAAAATGGCAGCATTTAAACATTTCAAATTAAGGAATTTATTAGAAATGAATCCAACATCCCTCATGAAAAATAATTTCTGTTTTAAAAATTTTCCAAACCGCCACTTTTTAGAAAATAAGAAAAAAAAATGTTACATCTCTTCTAGAAAACAAAACGCCACTAGTTTCATAATATTTTAAAAGCAAAATAGTCAAATTAAAGCTTTTGGCCCTCCTCTTTCTGTTAACTGCTTTTGATTTTCTTAATATCATGCGTTTATTTTCCCAGCTCTTTTATTCTATATAATCCTGCCATCATAGTTCAACTTATTTATCCATCTATTCATGAGATTAAATAAAACCAGTCTCCCGACTGCAGAAGTGTTTATTTGAATAACAAAAGCCCAGAATTCTTTGAATTCTTTCTGTAATTACAACAACAATTTAAATACACTTTTCCAATAGCCAAAAATTACTTACGAGCACCATCGACATCAACTTGCAAATAGTCGATTTTATTTTTTATCTCAAGAGAGTCCATTTATTTAGCCAACAAGCCAAACTGACAATCAGGCCAACTACATCAGCAAATCAAAGCGAAAAAAAAACAACAAAAAATACCTTTAATTTGTAACAATCAGTGTAAACGGAAAACCCCACAAAATAAATTCAAATGTAATCAAAAGTATCTACGAGTACTCGCCATAAAACAACTCAATTGGACAACAACAACAAAACTCCTGCAATCCCAACACTCGCACCCAACAACACTACAACAGTTGACCTCATTACAAGTTATTTAGAAGGTAAAAGAACAAAAACAAGAACAAAAACAAAGAGGAAAACAAAAATAATAAGAAAACAAAAACTGCAGCAGATAAAACTAAAACAAAAACTATTTTCAATCTCTGGCCGTCCAGCTTTTAAATAGAATAAAAATTAAAAAATCAAATTAAATACGGAACAAAACAGACAACAAGAAACCGATTGCGGCGAACAGCAGAAGGAGGAGGAGGAGTATCAGAAACAGCAAACAACAGCAGAAAATGTAAATTTGCTTAAAACAAAACCAGGAAAAAAAGCGCTCACACACAAAATATATACGAGTTCATACAGAGAAGTGTGCTAAAGCTAAATAATTGCAGGGGGGTACTTACAAAAAAGTATAAGTCCACGGTTTTGGTGCGTTTGGCAGCACAAGTTTGACGTTCGCTGGGACAGCAGCCGGCATCATCAGCACACCGATGCAAAATCGTACAGTGGGGAGTATAAATTTTCCACGAGTCCTTACGTATGCGCTCCACCCGAGGCTGGGGCCAGCGGCAAGTACCTTCTGTAACAATGCGACGATGATGGGCACTGGCCAGAGCTAGAAGAAGAAAGAGAAGATAAAGAAATAAAAATCGAATACAAATAAAAATGAAAATACAAAAAAAAGGAAGCAGAATGATGATGACGTTGAGAAATGGCAACATTATAAAACTGAAATAAAAAGCTTCGAAAAAAAGTATTAAAAATTACATGGCACTCAAGGGGATTTTGGTTTCCAAAAAAAAGAGAGAAACAAAAAAGAAGAAAAAGAGGAAGAAAAAAAATAAATCCACATTTGAAAGGACGTAATCCGAAAAAGGTGTTACACAATATTCTTCTTGTTGCAGCAAAAAAAAAAAAAGAAACGAAAATCACCAGAACAAAATGGAAAATGTTGCATCGAAGTGTTTTAATGTTTTTTGCCAGCGTTGAAAAAAAAAACAACAAGAAATACAAGTAAAGAGTCAGTCCATTTAGTAGAACTACATTTACAAAGTGTCCACCTACAGAAGTTAACACGGACTGTTGCAAAGTGTTTCTTTGATTACACACCAAATCGTAGTTGAGTTGCTTATCCAGCAGTTCCGTGAGTAGCAATTAAGGGTTTAGTTGATGGCCTGATGAAGCGATAGTGTTATAGAAGTGGAAATTAAGCATTCACATGCTGGATGATCTTTGAACTCACTTGTTCACTTTACGACCAGAATTGCCCCTTTGTAGGGTTTTCCCCTATGTTTGGGGAATTCTTAAAATATATAGAGAACAATTTAAGAGGTGCAATCTGGCCTGATAAAGCGGTAGTGTCAAGGACGTGGAAATCTAGCTGGATGCACTTTGAACTTACTTGTGCTCTCTACGACCAGATTTGCCACTTTGCAAGGTTTTCCCCTATATTTGGGGAATTCTTAAAATCTACATAGAGACAAATTTTAGGGGGTGTTTTCTCATAGAATTCAACTATTCAGTTGAATTTATATTGTAAACTAAAATTTATGGGGTTTTCTTTTCGAAATATGTTAATTTTATTTTGGGGGTTTTTAAATTGTTTTTTGGGAAAGAGATTTCTTGCAACTCTGCCTGCGAAGATCATCCTTTTTTAAACTTCCTAATGTTACAACGCACTGTACTGTAACTAAAAGAGAAGTAACGCCATGAAAATAAGAGGAGAAAGTTGGGGAGACAGATCGATAGTGATTACAAGAGGGAAATTTTTCCGGCTGTTTAATATCTACTTCGTCAGCATTCAGGGGAGGACCGCTGCATATTCAGTGCATTGTGGGAAAACATGAAAGGATAAAAATAATGTTAAGAGGACAGATCAGGACGGATTATAAGATATGGAGTTGGTTATTGCCATATTTACTTTTTATCTCCCCCGTGACTTTCTTGCTACAGGGTACCGACGAAGCAAACTCCTGCTCTTAAATACCTGACGGTGTCTCAGAACAAACTGCAAATTTCATGAAAATCTTAGAGGAACTATTAAAATTCAGCATTTTGCTAAATGCCACCTTCAGATCTGCCGGGTACCTCTAGTAATTTGCAATATTTGTTAGTGTTTTATTATATTATTTTCATGTCGTCTTCACTTTTGCCATATTTACAGCAGTCGAACGTTCTTCCATGTTTACGCTTTAAGAAATCGTTCTTAAAATCAATGAACGCATGTCGAAAATATGCCAGCATGTCGTTGTCAACTGGAGTAAATTTTATTAAAAAGATTAAGAACGAAAAAGTTGGCAATTGAAGCCATATATTTTTTTTCTTTGGATAATTGAGGAGTTTAGGATGCAACTCTTTTATATGCGAAACTAGAGAGGCCTGAAGGGTCATACTGGGGGCGGATGGTTGTACCTCCAGTAACATTTTAGGCGATTGTCTATAAAATTTTTCTCGATATTGGCGATTATATGGAAAATTCCTGGGAATTTATGTGATATTATTTGGGCAGTCACCGTACTGGGACTGTAGCCGCCAGATGTTCCCAAGGACTGGGTTAATGATCCTACTGAATTTGGCCTTAAAATTATGATATTTGTGGGACAGCCTGTTGCTCCACACTTAAAAAACTATTCCTCTCCAATTTTTGTTGTTGATATTTCCCTTGGAAAATTTAAAATTATAAGATTTCAGGAAGTTGTTGATTTTATGCCGCTTTGAAAAAATCGGGCTCTCATCAGATGTCGATGCCTTGAGGTTCTAGAAATCTTCCCTGATTGCTTCTGAGAGCCTGTTACTAGGCTTACATGTATGTATGCGTGTGTGTGTGTGTGTGTGTGTGTGTGTGTATGTGAGTACTTTTGAACTGCTTGACCGAAACTAATTAAACTGGTGGCATCCTAAAAAGCTCTGCCAAACTTGGATTTCCTGTGATTAATACTGGTCTATTTTGAAAAAACCCCAAAAAACCAGAACCAATTTTTGTTTGAAATAATACTTTTTAAAGGCCTTTGCCATGGATCTCGGAAACTACTCAACTCTTAAAAAAATCGTCAGTTGCCGCAAATCGGTCAATCCTTTTGTGAAATATAGTGAAAGAAAAAAAATCGAAGAAGTGACTTAAAAAAACTTCAAATTTATATATCTGATTTGTTAGTGTTCTCGAACCTTTTAAAGTGCGCGATTTAGGAGTCGTTTTATTTATTAAAAAATCAGGGCTGTTTGAAAATTAAAAAAAGTGTTTAAGCGCGAAAGGCTTAAAGGCAAATAAACCACGTCAGGGCAGTTAGTACCAGGAAGTAGAAGGGGGGGCCTTTAGGGTCAACTGTTGTCTATATATGTTTTTTTAATAGGAACTGCTGGCAAGAGGAGGTTATTCCTTTTCAATTCTTTGATCTGAAAAAATACAGGGGATAGTTAAATGAACTAAGAAAAGAAGTTACTCGCGGGGTGCTTTGTTATCCCCATTTTTCGGCACTCTTGTGCCTCCCTCTTTAACTTCAAAATTTTGCTAGAAAATTTGTTTTATTCTGCCATCATCCCTGATCAATTTCGAGTGTTTAGGAAAGGTGCCATGAAATTTATGGGATTTTCTTTTCCAGAAAACATGTAAAATTTTTCACATATTTAATAAAAAAAAGTGGCAGTTTGCAGGAGTTTTGAAACAGAAATAAATTTTTGTGGGGGATGTAGGGTTCAGTTTTAATAAATTCATTATTTCCATTTTTATATTAAAAAGGGTGAAAAATGTTGCATTTTTTTCTAGAAAAGAAATCAACGTTAGTGTTAAAAATAATTCAATTTCAATAGGAGGTTTATTTTGCCAGTTATTTTTTTATTTTAACTTGAACATTTTCCAGCCCCATTGAATTGTTTTTGCACACGAACAGTTCATGGTGTTCTATGCCGTTCAAAAGTCAAACACTCTGGAAAACAATTTAGCACTTCGCCAATTGCCAACAGTAACGACAAAGAAGCGTCATGGAAAGCAGCCAAAGAACAAAAGAAACAACAACTCCATGACAAACTTTTTTGCTGTTTTCTTTTTGTTTCTCCTTTTTTTTTTGCTTTTTTGGTAGGATCGAATAACAGTCAACAACAAACGGCACATTTAACGTTGAAATTTGAATGCCATTTAAATGGTGGAGATTTATTTTTATATTTTAAATAAAAAGCAAAACTGCGAAACATACAGAAGGAATAAAACGTTTGGCGATAAAAATAAATCGCGAGCAATTAAAGCTTTTAAACTAAAACAAATCATTTTGATTAGACAACGAACTAACAAGGCGACTCGAATGGTACGAGGGTCGTTGGTTGTACATTGTAATGGCGTTTTGTTTTCTGGAAAACAGGTAACATTTTTTCACTTGTTTTGTAAATAGTTAAAGTTTGAAGGAGTTTTAAAACTAATATCAGTTTTTATAAGTGATGTGGGACTAATTTCTAATAAATTCCTTGATTTCAAATACCGGCATGTTGCCACTTTCTGCTAAAAAGTGTAAAAAATGTTGCACTCTTTTCTAGAAAAGAAACCAGCTTAAGTCTGAGTGTTTGTGTTGCTCAGAAATTTACCTTTATTTTGGCGTTGCTGCAAAGCGTACTGCCTTCTCGACTCCAAAATGGCCGTGGGTGAGCCCAACTCCTCTTCCTTTTTGCGTGTCACCGAACCGGGCACGTAATAGCGTGAATAAATGTTGTCACTTTCGTCCTAAAAATAAAAAAAAAAAAAGAAACAACAATTTGATTGGAGTTTTGAAAAAGCTAAACAAATAAACTTGTAAAATTTCATAATCTGTTACAATTTATTTTGAAAGTTGCTTTCATGTTAACGCATTAGCATGCATGTCGTAAAACTTCCTTGACACTTTTACTTTCTTAAAATACAGGCACGTTTCAGTTTCAGTTTTTGTTTTTGGTTTTGCTTTTGCTTTTGTTTCGTTTGTTTTCTTTCTCTTCTGTGCATGAAACATGCATGCAACTCTCGATGTACACCCTCCGTTTTTAATTTTGAAATACTTGAACGAGTGGAGTCTCTTAACTGAAAGACAGACGGACGGACAGACAGACTCCGCGGTGCATTTTTGAGTTGAAGTTGTTTTCATTTTGGTAACCCCCAGCTATTTCAGCGCTTGTATTTTTCTTAAATTTCTTTTATTTGTTATTTAACTTTTATTTATAATTTTTTTGTTTTGTTTATTAATTTCTTTAGACTGACTGACTGCTGTTACTGTAGTAATAAAAGAAAAAGAAGAAGAAAAAGAAAAAGAAGTAGAAAAACAGTTTTTATAACTGCGTTATGGAACAGGTGTTTTGAAATTGTTTTCGACCAAAAATTCTTGGCACGAAAGACTTTGAGTTGCCAAGGAAATCCCTGTTGGCAGTCAGTTGCCACTTTGTTTTGCAGCTCAGGAAGGGGAACTTTGAATTTTTTTTGTGAATATTCTTAAGCAAAGTTTTTATAATAAAACTTTTATTAAACTAAAATTTAATTTGAAGAAATATATTTCTGTAATATTTTTTTAAGCTTCAGGTCTTTTTATATAAAAATTGATCTATAAAAAGTCCTCAAGCTTGTCAAAATTATTATGAAAAAAAAGGTCAACACTAAATGAAAATATATAATTTAAAAAAAAATTATTTTGCAAAAAGGTACATATAAATAAAGCCAAGTGGTGGCAGTTCTTTATAAGATTCTGCTGAATTGAAAGAAATTCACTTGGACTTCTCGAATGTTATAAAAATTTTTTTTAGACGCTGAAAGCATTTCATCTGAATCTGATACAGGATGTTTTTTATAGAGTGATATAACTTTGAGTTGGCATCACTGCTTTGTTTGACCACCCATTTAACAGCTGATAAATGATTTTTATTTAATTTGCCTTGACATTTTTTTAATGGCTCGACTTGCACCAGAGCAACGCGTGCAAATTGTGGAAATTTTTAATCAAAATAATGGTTCTATTCGTCAAACTTATCGTGCACTTTGTCCATTCAAAATTTTATTTTCCGATGAAGCCCATTTTTGGTTGAATGGGTACACAAATAAACAGAATTGTTCCATTTGAAGCGAAGAGAATCCACAAGGTTTTCTCGAAACTCCTACAGAAAATTACTGTTTGGTCCGCTTTAGGGGCTGGCGAAGTCATTGGCCCATATATCTTCAAAAACGACGATGGTCAGAATGTTACTGTTTGTGAAAATTGGTGTTCCAGATTGCGCCTTGTAAGCGCCAGCCGTGGCGGCCACATGGCCGAAATCATATTTAAACATTAATGTCGTAAAATTTTCTATCCAATAAAGACCGTTTCATTGATATCAAAGATATATTAAAATGTTTTATTATGATTTCAACTTGTATCACTCTATAAAAAACACCCGATATATTCTGGACTCTTATGAATAGCGACGACGATTGAGCGATGTCCGTCTATCCGTCTGAGACTTCGTTCTTGGACTGATGAAGTGGAAAAGAACTTAAATAGAGGGTTATTGAAATTTAGAAAAGCCCTAAATATGGTTCCAGAGCTGGGAAGCTTACACCTATTTCTCGACGCAAAATTAATACCAAAAACCAATTAATTTTTTGTTTGTTTGCTTATTGAACCTTTTTAAAACTAAAAAAATTATGTTTTTTCCAGGGATGGAAAGTTAAAAGTTTTTTTTTGGCACTTTCAGTATTTTGTGGTACATTTACTAACTAAAATGTTTAAAAATTTAAAGTTTTGCTTAATTAGAACCGCTTTATACATCATGAAGATTTGCATAAAAATTAAAATTTCGTTCCCAGAGGTGGGAAATTGTTTCCTTTTTTCATTCATAAAATTAACCACAAGGGCAACTGGTTTTTCTTCTTTCTTTTTTTGCTAACTAAAACTATTTTAGAACTTAAGAAGAACAAAATTGTTACTTAAAATTATATGTTACGCCAGACGTACGTTGGTGAAGGGTATATAAGATTTGGCACAGCCGAAAATAGCACTTTTAGTTTTTTTCTAAATTTCTTAATTTTAGGAGAATAATTTTGTAATCAGGCATGTGTCGATTAAGTAAAAAGATCAATACACAAACGGTTTTGTTTTTGATCGCTTCATTTGTCCGGTATACACACGATATATTAAATAAAATTAAAAAAAATAGTGGTTGCGTTTATTTCATCAAATATTTGATAGATGAGGTTGTAGTTCAAGTTTTATTTGATTGAAAGAACAATCACCCACGATATCTTCTCATTCTTCGCACTTTTAGAATGCCTCTCTTTCCCCCCTTCTCGTGTAGTACATTTTTGACCACAACTGTTGCCAACGCCACAAAATTACACGGCTTCTGCATTGGCCAACGATAACAGATTGTAAAATTGAGCCTTTTTTATGTGTCAAGTCATAATGCTGTATGAAAAATGTCGGTGCTGTTTGGCTCCTACATAAAAATGTACTCGTATTTGCTTGTAGTTACAACAAAAACAACGTGCAACAATGCAGGCAGCACATGCTGCAACATTATTGATTCACATACAATATTTGTCATTTTAACAGGATTTCAAAATACAATACGATTACCGGCCAATACAAGCCGGCCAAATGGGCGGACAGACGGACAGACTCACAGACAGACGGAGGCTGTAGAGTTTGTTTGTTTGAAGGCATTTAATGGAAATTTGGTTGCAGTACAGATCGCACAGATATTGGCAAAATCAAAAGTTATGAAAAGGCAACAACAACAACAGCGACAACAGCGACAACAACAACGAAATGAAAGCATAAATAACTTGATTCGTCTAACAGGCGACAGCTCGTTTATCTATTTGACAGCTCGAAGCTATTTTTAATTTGGCTTCTTGGAGAGTTTCATGTTGTTTGTGTCACACACAACACAACAGTTGTTTGCATATGGGTTAGAGCACGACTGTGTATGTGTGTGTGTGTGTGTGTGTGTGTGTTTGTTTGAAAACACAATTCAATTTTAGGTTAAAACTTTTAACTATCCAACACCTCTAATTTGCAATCAACCGTCGAAGGCAAACAAACTTTTGCGCGACCACCTGCTTTCATTTAGACTTATTTTTTTTGTTTTTTTTTTGTTTTGTTAACTTGTACTTTTATTTCATAACTTGTTTGTGTGTGTGTGTGCTGCAGTTTATTGCATATGAAAATGTAATTTTCTTTTTTCTTTATTATCTCTTCCTGGTGGCATAATTTATTAAATATTTAATAAGTTTGTCATTCGTTTTTGCTCAGAAACATTTTAATCCTCTTATTGGGAAAAATATTAACTTCTTCCTTTTTTTTCGCTTCGCTGTGTGCTGAGACAATAGAAAAAGGAAAAGCATTTTTCATTGTAATCCAAAACGCAAAGAAATTTCATTTATCATGTTAGTTTAATAATGAAAAATATTTTGGCCATAAGCTTTTCAAACGTATTACCACAATATCCTGGCCATTTCCTATAGTATTTGCATAACCGTGGGGAAGTGTGTGCAGTTGGACAAGCGCTTGCAGCAACGCCTTGAAGTTAAATGTGATTTCCTGTTTGAAAAGGAAATGAGTTTAATTTCAGCTGAAGTTGTTCATGAGTTAAGAGCAAAACTTGGCCAAAGTCTGATGGGCTGGAATAGTAAAACTCTAAAGCGAAATTCTTCGAAAGCATAGAATTAGCCAAAAGATCTTAGAAAATAGAATTCCTGATCTGCCCTTATGCTTGTAGCAACACGAGGTAAGTGTTAAAAGTGCCTTGAATTTTCATTCCACTGCCGTTTATTTTATGTTGGTATTTTCTCTCTGGCACAGTTTCAGCATTTAGCATGATTCGGTTTTTGTTTTAATCGTCTAAGGCATTAAACACAATAACGACAGCAGACTACAGACTACAATTTGTCAAAAATAGAATCCATGTGCGTACATACGAATGATTGTTTTTACTACTACAGGCAACACGGCTACTGGTTGCTGTCCCTGCTGTTATTGTGGTTGCAGTAAAATTAAATAATTTATATTTTGATGAGCGACAATGAGTAGATGCAGTGTTGCCAGCATAATATAAATAGATAAAATTATTGTAAACTTGAATATAAATTATTTTATTATACAAAAAGCAACAACAAACTATATTTCCAAGCTAATGAAATAATTTCCTGGCATATATTGGGGACTTAAATATATTTTATTGGAACAACACTATTAAAGAGTATTAAATATATGAAAGCGGCTACACTGGCGTATGAGGAGAATTCTACTACAAACAACAACACATGGTTATTGATTTGGTGGTGCCGTTTTGAATATAATTAAGTAGCGGACTACGAGGCGACGATTGTAGCCAACGACTTTTGTAGTCGGTGTTCGCGTAGCCTGCTGTTGTTATTGTGTTTAATGTCTTACAAGTGGCAAATGTTCTACCTCTTCAGTAAAAGAATTTCTTTCAAATTTAGTGTGAAAAATTAAATGAAGTAAAAGTTTAAAGTGTCATAGGTCAATGTATTGTGGGTTAGAATAACATTTACAAGCGGTGCAGGCTTCTGAGAAAAGAAAACAACCGAAAAGATGTGAATGACGATGGTCATCCAGGGCACCCTCATTACCTCAGCAGCCAATGAAAATGTTAGGAAAGTTATTCATATTTGGCTTTTGGCGGAGAGTGGGCGATATGTGCCCTGATTTTTAAGAAAAACATTTAATAATACAAGATAGAATCACAACAATTGCAAAGCAAGGTTAGGTTAGGTTAGGTTGTTAGGGCCATTGCCTAAGCAATGCATTGGGTCCTTTGATTCGGTCCCGTTGTGATACCCTAAAGCAAGGACCACTCACGAGTCGTCCTCTGCCGCATTAAGCCATCCCGTGGAGCTTAGGAAGGCCGATATTCTAGTCAGCTCGAGACTCACCAGGCTGTCTTAGTCCGGCAGGAAGCTGGAGCGCAACGTTACTGCCCTTAAGCCGCCCAGGGCAGGACACTGACATAGAAGATGGAGTACTGTTTCTTCCTCCTCTTCATCATTACAGCTTCTACAGAAGTCATTGTATTCTAGACCCATCCTTCTCGCATGGGTCCCAAACTTACAATGTCCAGTTAAGACATTCACAAGTTGACGAATTCGTACCTTGTTGAAGTTCAGAAGGTCGCGTGTTCTGCGTGGGTCATAGCGGGGCCATGTGGCCCTTGCCACACGACAGTTGGTCACGTTATCCCATCTTAATTGAGCGAGTCTGAATCAAGAATTGCAAAGCAAAAAATCAAGGAAAAATATAATCCGTTGATGATTCTCTAACAATCCCTCAAATTTATTGTTATATTTTGTTTGATATGGCAGCTCTGTTATTACGTAGAAATATTTCGTAATAAATGCATCGTTTTGTACAGAACTCCCGATTAAAAATTAATTTTTCACTAAATAAATTTCTCAGTAAATAAATTTCATCCGAAATAGATGGATGAACTTATTTTTAATTTTGGGGTTCCCAACAAAACTGCCGCTCACGGATTTTATTAACCTTTTGCTTCCACTCACGTAAATCAGAGGGGAAACGTATACGTAACAAAATGTATGGCTGAAAAGTACGTAGCGCATACGCCCACACAAGATTAGAAAATAACCAACTTTTGAAAATTTATAGGGTTTTCACAAGGAACGTTAAAATCTGTGCCACGTTTCTGTAACTGAAATGAGAACTGCTCGCATCGAAAAATTGGCGTCACTCTGTGAAACACAGGATGAGTCAGAATATATTTCTTAATGCATTTAAAATTTTGTTGGTTTTTCATAATAATAAATATATTATTCTGTGGATAACCCTACAATAAAGAGCATGACAAGAATAGTTTTTAGTTTCTTCGATGCGAGAATTTCTCACATCAGCTACAGAAATGAGGCAGCGTTTGTTTTTAATTCCAAATTTTAGTTTTTCACAACATTTTCCAAACACACAAATATTACAATATGAATGGAAAATTTTTAATAAAAATTTAAAATCTAATACGTTTGTGTTTTAACTATTTTTAATTAAAAATATTCTCTAATATTTTCAAGCTTAAGGCCGCGTTCTTTTAACCCTAGATGGTTGCTGTCCTTATCATATAATTCTTTTAAATTTGCTCAAATTCGTATCGAATTTTAAGGCAGAAAAGGAAATTTTATGTTATATATTATTTATTTTTAAAAATTTTTGAATAAAACACTTAATAACAAATATTTTTGTTTATTTTTGTTTATTTTTATATTTAACACTTGTTGATCGATTCAGCGAAGAGTATCTTTAATGTACGAAAATGAAGAGTAACCATCCAGGGTTAATTGAAAGTATTATTTATTATAAAAATTATAATTATATAATTAACTATATAAAATTATATAATTAATTATATAAAAAATTTTATATAAATTTTAAATCAAAAGAGATATTTGATTTCCTGAAGAAGGCTTTTAAAGGCGTGACGTCATATTGAAATATAGATGTTTAATTAATTTAAAATAATTAATTTAAATTAAGGAGAATATTAAAAATTAAAAAAACTTAAATAAAATCAATAATAATTACATATTATTAGACTTAGAGCAGAAAAAAAAATTTCCTAAAAAAAATTTATTTAACCCCAATAAAATTAACATAAACTTGTTTTCTCTTTAAATTAGAGTTATTTAAATTAAAAACTATTCAAAAGTGTTTAATTTATGGCGTTGCCAAGTCCGGCATTTCCAAATTTCCATTTGAATTGCATTGAAATTTCGATCGCTATCGAATTCGTTAATTTTGTCCCACAGTTGAAGGATTTTTCTATGCATTCAAACTACATCAGATGTTTCCAATATATAAACTTGGCAGCACTCAACTAAGCACAGACATAAACAGGCAAAAACAAAACTGCACTTCCTTAAACCCACTCAAAACCAATTCAAAAACGGTTTTAGGACGGTTTTAACAAAATCAAATAAATTAAAAACTGAAATTTTGACTTTAACACTAAAACCAGGATCGAATAAAACCAGCTCAGTGGCAAAACTCTAGTAGATGCAGTAAAATTCTCTACACTCAAATTAATAAAAAAAATTGTTTAACTCCCACAGAATTTGCACAAGAAAATATATAAGAATCTTTTTAAATCGGAATTATTTAAATTAAAAACTATTCAAAAGTTCTTTTGTTTCTTACACTCAAATTATTAATTTTATTGTGTGATTTCTTCCTAAATCTCAAATCGTTTTTAAAACTTTAAACAAAAATGTTATTGAAAACTTCTTTAACAGTTTTGCAAATAATCCTTCCAACACACTGACAACGATATCCTTAAACATTTTATTAGTTTTCCTGTGTCACAACTTGAACTGAATTAATTCGTTTTAAAACTAAAATTTTCCTAAATGATTTTTTTTTAACTTCATTTCCAGACTCCTTGTGAAGCCACATGAAACTGCAATAAACGTTGTGTTTATGTCCTTTTTTATATATTTTTTTTATATTTTTATTACTATTTTTACTACTTCATGTTTTGTTTTGTCTTGTTTTCAATAACGAAAGTTTTTCTTATTTTAATTTATAAGCCATTTACCTTTAGAAAGAAAAGAAAATACAAAAAGTTTTGTTTCAAACATTTTTAAGGACCTGCTGTACTTTTGCAAATAGTTTTTTCCATAAACAAAATAATAAATAACGATAAATTTGTTGGAGAAACTTTATAAAACTAAAGGTTGTTAAGGAGACCAGACTACAGAAAAAAATGTATTCAATTGCTGGTTGCAGGAGTTCAGAAAAGTAGTTTAAGAAACAAAATTCATATAAAAATTAATAAAAAAAGGAAGCATTTCAGCCAATTACTCGCATGTTGAAATTTTGTGCTTGCAAACTGTTTGAGATTTTGGGGATTTTTCTAAGGCTACAAAGGAATTTCTATTTAATAACGTTTTTCTTATTTTTGAATAATTAAAACTATTTCCCTTTTTAAATCTTCATAAACTAGAAAATATATTTTCTTCGAATACAAAACAAACTGGAACAATTTATTTGCCACATCCCCTTCCACCTGTGGCGTGGCAGGTAAAAACCACCTTAAAAATATCATAAAGCTGCCATTCATGTTTATTTATTTATTTTGAATATAAAAAGGATACCATGATCTTAATTTTATTTAAAACTCTATTAAGCCAGAAATGGTACGTACCAATTTCGCTATAAATAAATTCCTTAACAGCAGTTAAGAGAGCAAAGGAAATAAAAATATTCACACAGACACACACACACACAGACACACACACACACATATCCATACATCCATATAATTTCACGCTAAAAGCAGAATCCTTATGGCATTTAGATACCGGCAGCCAACATGAATTTCATTCTTTTACCTTAAGAAAGTTGAATGTTGATGCTGGAAACAACCCTGAACTTGTGCACCAGCAAATTGCAGTTGTTGTTACAAAAACAACAAAAAAAGAGGAAGAAGAACAAAAATACACTCCTGCTTATTCGCTTACATACGCGGACTTAAGTAGCTAAAATAATGCCCTTGTATTTATAAGATACATAATTTAACTACAAGCCTTTTCATGATAATAAGGCCGCTTTTATTTATGGAGCGAGAGAAACTGCCCAGAATTTATTAGAGTTAAATTAGAATTTGAGAAAAAAATTATATCTTTAAATTAAATTTAAAAAAGTGTGCGTGAGATGTCACCGAACATTTTTTATCTTTCAACTGATTTTGAGCTGGTTCAGTATAAGAAAGCACTGTAACACAACTGACCACAATATTATGTGACGCACGCTACAAAACCGAAACTAACTATAAAAGTTAGAGTGTTAATGTGCAATTTTTAATAAAGTCAGTATAATAAAGAACTGCCATACAATTGACGAAACTAATCTGTGACGCACGATACATAACCACTATTTAAGTTTGAAAGTTCAAGTGCGATTAAGTGCGATATCGTGATATTAAACTGGTTCAGAATAAAAAAAGCATTGCAACAGAACTGACCACAATATTGCGTGACGCACGCTACAAAATCGAAACTAACCTTCAAACTTAAAGTGTTAATGTGAAATTTTTTACGAAATCAGTATCATAACGAATTGCGATACAATTGACTACGATGCTCTGTGACGCACGCTACAAAAGCCGAAAATAACTTTAAAAGTTGAAGTGCAATTTCGTAGCTTAAGAAATTTAAATTAATCAGATATTGAGACATTGTTGACTGCAAAACTTTGTGACGCATGCTACAAAAACCGCAGATTTAGTATAGATAATAAAACATTGCCACACAATTGGCCACAATAATTTGTGACGCACGCTTCAAAAGACAGAAAGTAATTTTATAAGTTGGAGTGCTTTTAACGACTTAAAATTTGTGACGCATGTTACAATATGTTGGAGATAAGTTTGAAAGTTAAGGTAATGTTGCGTAATATATGGCGGATTCATTATGATAAGGTATTGCATTATAATTTACCACAATACTATGTGACGCACGCTACAAAACCGAAAGTAACCTTAAAAGTTAAAGTGTTAATGTGCACATCTAACTAAGTCAGTGTAATAAATAACTGAAGTACAATTGACGATACTAGCCTGTGACGCACGATACATAACCACGATGTAAGTTTGAAAGTTGAAGATTTCTTAAGTGCGATTTTGTGATTCTTAGCTGGTTCAATATATTGAAATTTCGCGACATAACTGACTACAATAGTATGTGACGCATGTTACAAAAAACAGAGAGAGTTTCGAAAGTAATTTTTTTTTGAGTTTAGACGAATTAGACCCAAGAAAAGATAAACCAAAAATAGTTTTGCGTTGTTTTCAGAAGCCATGATGGCTTCGTGACGCATGCTACGCAACTTATGTCACAAAAAAATTGTGACAGTTGTATTACATGCATGATTTTTATATGACTTCTTTTATATTAAATTAAAAAAAGTGTGTGTGTGTGTGATATCATTTAACTCACGGCGATTTGAAGTTGGAAAAATTTTGTGAAATACGGACGATATAATTATTTAGTAAAAGAAGTAGGGACTTATATTAAAAAAATGTATCGAAAGTGTTCCCATCCAAAAGAAGATTTAATTTAAAAGTCCTTCTTTTCCTCCATTTCACACAAAAATACCCACTGTGTGACGTCTCAGGGTTTTCAGGCTGTTCATGTTTATCTCTCCTGTGCTGGTTTTGCTTAATGAAAATGGCTTAAATTAATACTTTCAATTAAGGAATCTGATTTAATAAGTTTCCATTAAACTAATAAAGGCCGATCTAATAAACAAGATAATTCAATATGTTCTTTACAATCACCGATAAGACTGTTGCTTTCGGTTATAATTTCCTTTCATGAATTCTCCTTTAAAATAAAAAAAGAATTCTACACAAAAACAAACATTCGAATGTACGGAAACAAGCTTCTTTACAAGTTCTCAGTTAATGGATGGATTATTATTTCAAATGTGTTTGTCCTTAACACACACACACACACACACTCACACGCACACGTACACAAATACATTGTGGTAAATAAGCATATAATTCCTTATAAATATTTATGTTTTGTGTTTCCCAGTTCATTCATGTGTTTATTAAAAGTTAATTAAAATGTTAGAAATTCTCTTTGGACTGGAAATATTTACGAAATACATCAGCAACGAAATATGCAACAAATAAATTATTTGCAACGCATCCATCGTAACATTTGAAAGTATTTAAATACTTCAGATACAGCAGAGGTTTGCTAATTGGGAAGGGGAGTAGGCAGAGTCGACTGTGGTGTTTACCACAGCGCACCATGCAAATAAGAATTAAAAAAAAAATAAATAAATAAAAATAGTTGGGACGTTTAACATAGTCAACCACAAAGCTTTGTGACGCACGCTACAAAAAATTGGAGATAAGTTTTATAATTTTAAGAATTCCTAGCGAGCTCGGCATTTTAAGGCATTGCGATATAATTTACTATAGTATTCTGTGACGCACGCTACAAAAACCGAAAGCAACTTAAAAAATTCGAGTGTGCTCTCGTAGATTTTGTGGAATTTATTATAATAAAACGTTGCAATATAGTCGACAAAAAAATTTTGTGACGCACGCTACAAACATCGGGAGTTAAGTATAACAAAGCATTGCGAACATAACTGACTACAATACTCTGGGACGCATGCTATCAAAACCGAAAGTAAGTAAAAGTTAGAGTGAGGTTTTGTAATATAGAATAAAGTATTGCGACATAGTCGGTTTCAAACGTTTGTGACGCATACTACAAAAAACTGGAGATATGCTCGAGAGCTAAATAGTATCTTTGAAAAATAGAGTGTGATTTGGCAGCTTAAGGAATTCATATTAATAAGATTTTGAGATATTGCCGACTGCAGAACTTTGTGACGCGCGCTACCATAAGCCGCAGGTTTAATGTAGATAATAAAGCATTGTGACGCAATTGGCCATAATACCCTGTGGCGCAAGCACCAAAACACAGAAAGTATTTTTACAACTTGGAGCGCGATTTTGTAGCTTTTAACGATTTAAAATTTGTGACGCACGTTACAATATACTGGATATAAGTTTGAAAGTTACGGAGTTGTTGCGTAATTTTAAACGAATTCATTCAATTGCATTATAATTAACCACAATACTTTGTGACGCACGCTACAAAACCGAAAGTAACTTTAAAAATTAAAGTTTTAATGTAGAATTTTTAACGAAGTCAGTATAGTAAAAAATTGCGATACATTGGATGATATTATTCTGTGACGCACGATACATAACTGCGATATAAGTTTGAAAATTTAAGAGCGATTAAGTGCGATTTCGTGATATTAAATTGGTTCAGTATTATAAAGCTTTGCAACTCAAGTGACCACAATATCATGTGACGCACGTTACAAAACCCAGAGATATGTTCGGACTTAAAATTTTTTTAAGTTAAGACGAATTATACCTAAGAAAAGATAAGCCAAAAATAAATTATTCTCAGCCAAAAATATTTTTCCGTTGTTTTCAGAAGCCGTGATGGCTTCGTGACGCATGCTACGCAACATATGTCACAAAGCAATTGTGACAGTTGTATCACTTGCATGCTTTTATCTTAATTAAGAAACGAAATATCATAACGAAATAGTTCAAATCAAATACCAACGAGCGGAAATAATTTTTCCTCTCACCTTGTAAAATTGTGAATTATGAAACTGATTTAATAAATTTCTATTAAAATCACATGCGAGTAAAAACTTGAGAAATTTTTTGTGTGAAATATCAAAACGAAAACTTACAAGCATCTGCAGCCTGATAAATTAACTTCGAAAGTATTTAATAAAACATAAAGCGAACGAGTAGTTGTGCAACATGAATTTTGCTAATCAGTTGCCTAAAACTCTGTACGCTGGCATGTTTAATTTCCAAAAGAGTAACTTGAGAACTCTAGTCTCTGTAGTTCCGGATTAATAATTCATGAATTTCATGTTGAGGAAATTTTTGTGCAGAATTTCTATGGAAAAATATTTTATTCGACAGCATGTCAAAGAACTTTTCAAAGTAGACTTTTTTCTGCTTCTTCCACATACTCATTCCAAAGAAATTTGTTGTTGTTGTGCAAAAAGAAAAGGTTTATTTTAAATATTTACATGAAATATAAATGATTAAAAGTACACAAAGTGGTGAATGTGTGTGTGTGTGCGTGTGTGTGAGGAATGTTCTTGCTGCTGCTTAAAAAAATATTTTAAAAGAAAAAATTGCATCTCAAAAGCTTTTCGCAAAACCTTTTCGTAGATTAATTTACAGTGTTTCTATTTAATTAAAAAAGTCTTAATTAAGTGAGTGAGTGATGGGCTCGTTTTTGTAAAGTCCGAAAGAAATGAGTTTTTAAACTGGAAAATTTAAGAATCCTCTTTAAATTTTAGCAAAAATTTTACACAAGTTCATTTTAAAAATCGTTTATAAAGTGATTCATCAGATTGTTAAAAATTTATTATCCCATTTAATTCATGAAGTTAAAAAAATTGTCATTCGAATAAAATTTATTCGTACACTAAAACTCAGATATAAAATATTTAAATTTTAATAAAATTAAAACTAACGAAATTATACGCAGCGTATGACTTATTCCGGCGGTTGCGTTCTCAGCATAATACGGACTAGCAAATTATAGAAGTCGTTGCATCGTAGGGCAACTTACATGTTCGATATCGACCGAAATTTGTATTGAAACTTCAAGCAAATATTTTTAATAACAAAATCTCAAAACCATGTATAAATGCTTTTATTTTTCAAATAAATTAAATTATGGAAATAATCTATTAATCAATTAATCGATTAATCCCACACTAATCGAATATTAATCGGTTAACTCAAATCCCAATATTTAATAATTAATTTAAAATCAGTCGAATAATAACTTTTTAATTTAGTTTTAATCGCTTAATATTCGGCTATTTAATTGATTAATATTCGATTATTTAATCGATTAAAACTCGATTATTTCACCGACTAATACTTAATGGCTTAAAAAAGCTCTATCAATTCCATATTCTATCATCGCAATAAAAAATTTACGGTGTTCGATATTGACCGAAATTTTTACAATTTTTTTAAAATTTCGATCGATATCAATTGTTCTCTACTGAAAAAGTCTAAAAAATAAGAATACCACAGTCGTTTTATATATTGAAATTAGTTAATGAATTTATCTAATCGAGTAATACTCTGCTATTTATTGGATAGATATTACTCGATTATTAACCGATTAATATTCAGTTATTTAATTGGTTATTACTCTACTATTTAATCGATAAATACTCGATTATTTAATAATTTAATATTCAATCGATTAACATGCGATTATTTAATAGATTGATATTCGACTACCTAATCGAGTAGTGTTCTTCTATTCAATTAATCAATATTCGATTATTTTATCAATTAATATTCGATTAATTAAACGTTTAAAACTTCATTGTTATGCAATCGATTAATATTCAATTGCTTAACGATTCACTAGATTAATATTCGATTATTTAATCAATTAATATTCGATTACTTAAACGATTAAGACTTCAATTGCTTAAAGCATTTAGTTGATTAATATTCGATTATTTAATCGATTAATATTCGATCACTTAAACTATTAATACTGTATTACTTAGTTGATTAATATTCGATTATTTAATCGAGTAATACTCTGCTATTTATTGAATTAATATTCTATTATATAATAAATCTTCTAAATATTATTCGATTATTAACCGATTAGTATTTAATTCTTTTATTGATTAATATTCTACTATTCAATCGATAAATACTCGTTTGTTTAATCTATTTATATTGAATCGATTAATATGAGAATATTTAATTGATTGATATTCGACTACTTAATCGATTAGTATTCTACTGTTGATTAATATTCGGTTATTGAATCGATTTATACTATGTTATTTATTTAATTAATATTCTATTATATAATTCGATTATTTAATCGATGTATATTTGACTACTTAATCGATTAATATTCTATTATAAAAATTATTACTTCTACGATTAATACTCTATTGTTTAGTTGTCGATTATATTCGGTTATATAGTATATTATTATTCGATTAATACTCTGTCATTTATTCGATTAATGTTTTATTACTTAAACGATCAATACTTTATTGTTATTCAGTCGATTAATATTCAATTTCTTAAACGATTTAATCGAATAATTTTCGTTTATTTAATCGATTAAAATAAAAGTTCGATTAATTATTACAAGAAAAATTTTACTTCATTCGGAAATACGAATGGTTTGTAGATGCTTTTTAACTGTGTCCTTAAGTTGCATGCATATCAATTTGATAATATTTTCTAGTAATTCTCGTATTGTCTTTGAGTTCTGCAGCAAATATTTTTTCCAATAAATTTAATCAACTCTCCTTCTTAATAAAAACAAGCGGCTTTAAAAAGCACCCGACTAGTCACTAAATAACTTATCAAACACTGCAGTGCAGTGTTTTACGCACCAGCCATACAAAAAGAGTCTGATTAAAAATTCCTCAAAAGTTCGGCTTTAGATTTTAAATTAGAAATTCTTTTGGTTTTCGGACACAATTTTCTCAGCTCAATTAAAATCGTTTGTTTGACGACTTAATTTCAACGTGTACGAGTTTCCTTTTAATTTGGAAAAAATAAAATAAATTCTTTTTTATTTTATTTTGCGAAACGAACATGTCCTGCTGTACAAAACAAACGGCATCTGAGCCATTCATGGTCAATTTTATTTTATTTACGAGTATTATTTTTACTAAAACATCTACTACGAACGACAAAATGTGCAACATGGAGCCATTTGTCAAGTATGTGTGTGTGTGTTTTAAAGAGAATATCATTTTTGCAGTTTATTGCTTGAGTGCATGTGTTTTTGTACGAGCAGTACGTTCTTGTATGTGTGTGTGTGTGTGTGTATGTGTGTTCTTTTTTGTCTATTTCACAATCATCAATTCATTTGGGATATAAAATTTACGAGCTCGAACATGAAAAGGAATTTGTTTGCTTCTCTCTTTTTGTTTTTAAATAGCAGAAAAGGAAGAAACAAAAACGAAAGCAATTCCAACCATCATTAAATAAATTCTATATTTTAAAACAGTTGCTGTAGTTAAAGGAACGGACGACAAGCCAGCAATCGAGGCATTTGATAAATTCTGAATAATTTGGTTTGTTAAATGTTAGACTGGAATGTCCTTTGGCCAGCAGCAGTTGTCTCTTCTCTATTGTTTTCATCAGGGCAAATGAAATCTGATTTCAATTGTTGAATTCAAACTGCAAGAAATACAATTCTAGTTATTTCTTACAATGTGAAAGTAAAAGGTAGCACTGCAGTGTTTTCGAAGGCCGCAACCTTCTCCTAACAGTGTTACAGTGTGCACTAAAACAAGCCTCTTGCATGTTATTTATTTTTATAGTCAAAACTCATTCGATCGTAGTTTAATGTAACGACCATGAAAACGTGAACAGTAAAAAGAGAAAAACAGGAGCGAAAAAAAGCGTTTAATTTGTTTTCTCATTGAAACATCCTTTTTCTTTAACTGTTTCTGTTTGTGACGGCATAATGTGTGTCATGTAAACATATTTTGCCTTCTCTTTTATTGTGAAGTCAGAATGCGTATATTTTTTTTTCAGTCTTATCTATGAAATTAGCATCGAGACCAGTGTGTCATACACGTACCAGCAGTTCTGATGGCAACAGCGTTTCTTAAATCTTAAGTTTTGAAAAGATTAAGAAAATATTAAAAAATAAAATATACAAAATATTTGACACAAATTATTAGTAATAAAAAGGTAAAACATTTACTCAATTCACACGATGATTTTTGTGACGTCTGATATTTTCTTTTAAAATTGCCTGACAATATTTTCTTTTTGTTATTGTTTCACGTGTAGAGGAGTTGCAAATAAAAGTAACACAAAAAAATACCACATTAACAGTCAATGTAAAGAAAAATATGAAAAAATCATGGAAACAAAAATCAAGTCTATTTTTGTTCCCCGGTTGTTTCACCACAACTTTTGCCCTCAAACAAGAAATCACATGAAAAATTCATCGTGTGACTAGGTGTATATTAAAAACCTTAAAATAATATGGAAAGCGGTTGAGCGTAAAGGCCATCCCTGTAACTTCCCGCCAACTTTATCCTGAAAGTTATCAAATTGTGGTTTGAGGTGCTGCTGTACGATTTTAAAGTCTTGGAGCTCCAAATTCTAATAAGAGTTTAGTAAATTGATCAGTTTTCAAGCGGCTATAAATTGTGAATTATTCCAGCGATTCTCAAGTGAGTGGCAGAGATTGATGAGTTTTTCAAGTTGTGTAAAAGGATCGAGAACACCAACTGATTGGATATATAATTTCGGAGTTTAAAGAAACTACTTTCTTATAATATTTTTTGTTCACGATATTTCACGAACGGATTAACCGATTTTGACCCGATTTGCAGTGGCCCACAAGGTTTTTTGATCTTGACAGCTGTTTAGTTTCAGGAATCGATCGGTGGAGCCGTTTAAAAGATATTTAAAAAAAAATCACTTTAAAAAATGTTATATTAAGTTTTTGTTTAAATATCTTGAAATTATAGAAAATCTAAGTTCAGATATTTTTATATATCTTTTGAAAAATTTACCGGCGCGAATCGGTCTAAGTTCACAGTATATCCAAGTTTAGTAGAACCCTAGAGAACGCCATCAGTTTGATTAAAATCGGTCAAGCCTTTTAAAAACTGGTCATATACTTACGCACACACACACATACATACACACACTCACACACACACATCTATACACATATAGATACACACACTCACACATACACACACACACATCTATACACACATTCATACACATACATACATATTATATACAAATACACACATAATTCAAACAGACATTGTGACAGGTTCTCAGAATTAGTCAGGGAAGCTTCATGGGACCTCAAAACGTCAAGATCTGATGGGAACTCGATTTTTTCCAAAACGGAGTAAAACCAACAACATCCCGATTTTTTTGTTTTTTTTTTAATTTTCTTAGCGAGAAACTTAAAAGTCTTTTTTAGCAAATTGCTGCGATCTTTTCGTAAAAGCGAATTAATTATATCCCAGGATTCGGTAAACTTCAATAAAAATAAAACCTGAATTTATAATTCTTCTTAAGTCACAACAGACTCCCCCACCTGGTTTTTATTATTAAAAAAAGAAATCATTTTTTTGACATGAAAAAATACATCCATGGAATAGTTTCGCTTTTCATATTCTGCTCGATGTCTCATCTCCAGTTGAATGTTTGGAGGCAGGGCTTTTGTCTTAGCAAACATTCTTTGATGACCTCTTCCAAAGATTGTGTTTATTTTGTTCTCTTCTAGTTCTTTAAATCACTTCTCGTAAAGCAAACGCGAGAATCGTGTGGCTTTTTTGCTGTCCCAGCTGTACATTAAACTTAAATTATTTCCGTTTCTGACATTTTGATTGTCATGTTAACAACCAGTGGAACATTGTCATTACCAACAACCAGCGCTGCCGTACACGCAACCTCTTGAGAAAACAATGTTATTGTTGCTGTTGCTTTTGTTGTTGTTGTTGCAATGACACAAAAAACATAAACACATGCTACAACATGTTTCAGTTCTTTCATTTTATTGTTCTTGTTTATATGCCTCCGATGAATCGTTTTGCAAATTAGGGTGGCTTCAATTTTAGGGAAATTAATTTTTCAAAATTGAAAAAATATATGAGGAAGAGATTGTCAATCATAATATCAAATCAAATTAAAAAATCACAATATTAACAACAGCTTTTGAAAGCTTTCAAGATATTTCTGAATTATTCTGAACACCCCTACTGTTCAAATAAAAGAGAAACGGCAACGTGTTTGGTTACGTTATAATAACAGTCGGGCAACATATTTTTATAACTCGTGTATCCAGCGATGATGAGTCATTATGAAACAATAACGTTTATTTGATCCTGATGTTTTAGTGCGAGAAAAAACTGCACTTTCAGCTTTTCAATTAACTGATTCAAATTTGTTAAATTGACGTTTAAACAATTTTATTAAATACGGCCAAAGTCGAAGTTGCAATAATAACACTATTTGCTTAATGTATGCCTGGTGATGACAAAAAACTATATAAATTGATTCATTAATCGACTTCTTAAATAAATAATCGGTTAGTAGAATCATACACTATCTGATGGCACAAAAGCTTCAGTAAGAAAACAGATACAATTTCGTTTGAAAGTCTAAATCTGACTATTGAATAAAAATTTTTGGGATACGCCAGTCCCAAAAATTGTCTTAACGAAATTTCTTGTCATTATTCAATATTAATATTCAAGAGTTACAACTGTAGAGGACATCATTTGAAAAATATTTTCTCTTGATAATTTTCGATTTGTGACATTCGAAATACATTAAAAATAGTTTTTTCCCGAGATCATTTTGAATTTGTTTCAATCAGTAAAATAAAAGAAACAATATTTGGCACAATTGTTGTCACAAAATCCTTTTATTTGGGAAACTTTTCAATAATATACGATTTCTATATAGAACAACTTGTCCCAAAGCATTTATATGTAGAAAAATTTTTCAAAAATTTAGCTGTATAGAAATAATTGTCACAATTTTTTTCTATATAGAAAAATATACAGAAACTTTTTCCACAAAACTAATTCTATGGAGAAACTTCGTCAGAAACACTTTTCTATGAAGAAAAATTTGTCGTGTTTTTCCACAGAGAAAAATTTATCACAAATTATATTTTCTACTGAAAAAAAATGTGTTCTAAAAGTTTTTCGCGGCCGACATATTTGTCTCAAAAGTATTTTAAATGTAAAGAAATTTTTCACATCGTTTTTTTTTTCATATAAAAATATTTGCTACAAAATTTTTTTTTCTGTGCAGAAAAGCTTGTCATAAAAATTTTTTACACTTGTCACAAAAGATATTCCATGTAGAAGAATTTGTCACAAATATTTTATACATGGAAATATATATCCTAAAACTTTTCCTTTCTGGAAAAATTTGTCATGTAAGTATTTTTATGTGGAGAAATTCGTTTTTCTACCTGGAAAAATTTGTCACAAAAATTTTTGTATACAGAAAAATTTATTCATGAGTATTTTTATGTAGAGAAATTTACCACAATGATTTTTTTGTATATAAATAATAATTAAAATTTTTTTCTGTGTAGAAAAACTTGTCACAAAAATTTTTGTATTGGAAAAACCTGCAAACAAAAGTTTTTCCTTTTAGGATATTTTTTACAAGTATCTCCTACCTAGAAAAATAGGTCACGAGCAATATTTAATATTAAAGAATTGTCACAATTTCTGCTCTATATAGAATATATTGCAAAAAATTTGTTTCTATAAAAAACTCGCCACAAAACTAGTTTCATATAGAAAAATTTATCACGACAGCTTCCCTTTTTTAAAAACCTTGCTCTTCTATATAGAAAAATCTGGGACAAATATATTTCAAGATAAGAAAATTTTCAAAATTTTGTTTTATAAAAAGTTTATTGAAAAACTATTTTCATACCGAGAAATTTGTGACAAAAGTTTCTCTCTGCATTGAAGACATTATGTGACCTAATATTTCTAACATTAAAGTACATAAATTTCTTCACAAAATCGTATAATAGTTTTATTTTAATATAATTCTTAACTGCTCTCGTCCGCCCTGAATGGAATTAATGGCTTTTTGGCAAAATATTTAAAAAGTCAAACCAGATTATTTAATTTCTTTGGCACCTTTTTGGAATGTCTTGCAAACGCTTGATTGATACTCCACTTTAATAAAAAATGTTATAAGAAAACAATCGTTTAATCGATTGTTTTTAATCGTTCATTCAATCACTCCATCACTATATTTTCATTGCTTTGTTGCTTTAATTGCTACTCTCAACACGACTCGTTCTCAATTCAATTACAAATTTTTTATAGCGATTTAATTAATTAAGTTTCGTAGTCTGGTTAAAACATTTAAGGCAACAGACAACAATAAAATCAATTAAAATTTTTTAACGGAGTATTTAAAGATTTTAATTTTTATCCTCACGTCCTTTAAATCCATTAAATTAAGCGCACAAATTATGACGCTTTTTTGTTGGCAAAAATATTTTTAATACAACAGTTTATGGTCTCGTACATCCGTTTTAGTATCACAAAGACATTTTTATCCTCGAAATGTTATTTTCATTTACAATTATAAAATTATTAAAAATGAAAAAAAACATCAGATTATGCGAGTACTATTTCCAGAGGATAACTGCGAATGTTGTGGCGCTCGAAAGCGTTCACGTAACGGCGTGCAGCGTGCAAACGTGATTTGTACGTATTAAAAGTTTTAATCCTTCGGAGCATCATTCATTTCACACAACAAGCACTTGGCCGCCGCTGTTGTTGTTGTTGCAAGTACTATTGAAATGCAGTCCTTGTGGGTGTAAATACGTGTGAGTGTGAGTGTGTTAGTTGTGCATGTGGGAGTGTAAAATTATTTTATCTCTCTTTACATAGACAGGGGATTAATCCTGCAAATATTCAGTTCCTATCAAGCCAGCTCCCAACGAATTCCTGCTAAAATGACAGTTAAACAACTCGATATTCGCAGCTGAGCAGTGGGCAGAGAGAAAAACCAGTGACGGCGGTTTAGCAGCAACATAGAAAATCTTTAATCAGAATACATTTTTCAAAAATATAATTAAAATGCCGCCATTTCATTTAGAGTTGTAGTCTCTGTAAGTGGCAGCCACAAAATATAAAAAAAAATAAAGTTTTTAGAATGAATCTAATTTTTTTAAAATTGTGTTTTCGTTTTCAAATAAAAAAAATTAATAATGATTTTCTTATTAGAAATTTCTTCTACAAATTCTAATGAAATATTCTCGGCAAAACTTTTTTAATATACGAAAATTTCTATATAAATATTTTCACTACTGAAAACATATGCCTGCAAGCTTTCATCTATACAAAAAAAATGTCACAAACTGTGTTGTCAAACATAGACTTTTTGACAGAAAAAATTTGTCTCAAGAAGTTTTCAAAGAGTTTACTGCAACATATATTTCTTAAAACACAGAAAACTTTTTAATATATATATATATATAAAAATTTGTCACAATAGTTTCTGTGTATTGAAAGATTTGGGACAAACAATTTTCAATTTTATATGTCACATATTTTCTGAATAGTTCATTAATAATTTTTAAGACAACTTTTTTCTATATCGAAAAGTTTATGAAAAATTTATGACAAGTATATTTTTTATAAAGAAAATTTATGATAAATTATGAACAATCGTTTTTCTGAATTGAAAAATTTGTGACAAACTTTTCAATTTTATATGACATATATATTTTGTACTCAACAGTTAATTCATAATTTTTATGCCATCTTTTTTTTTCTATATCGAAAAGTTGACGAAAATTTTATGCTAAATATTTTTCATTAAAATATTTATGATAAATATCAAAAATTTATGACAAATTTCTTGTGAAAAATTTGTGGTAAACTTTTTTTTGTGAAATATATGTGACATAAAATTTTTTTCTATATCCAAATTTTTTACATGCTGAAGAATATATCACAAAAAATATTTTTGGGACAAGTTTGTGACACAAAATTTTCATCTATATGGGACAATCTGCTGCACAAAAAATATTTTTCTATACAGAAAAAATTTTCATTTTTATAGATCAAATATTTTTTGTATTAAAAAGTTAACGATTGAATTCTTTAGGACAAAACTTTTTTCAACAGGGAAAACTTTTTCTATATCGAAAATTTCGTTAAAAAATGATGACAAATATTTTTTATGAAAATCTTATGATAAATTTCATTATGAAAAATTTGTAATAAATTTTTTTGTTAGTAGCTTTTATAATATTCCTCTAAGAAATTTTTGTGACAAAAAAAAATTATTTTCTATATCTTAACTTTTCCAAAAAAATTTTAAATAATTTTTTTGGGTCAAACTTGCGATACAAAATTTTCATCTATATGAGACATACTGTTGTATGAAAAGAATTTTTCTATACGAAAAAATTTTGTGACACCAATAATTTCTGCAATGAAAAGTTAATGATTAAAATCTATATGACAAAATTCTTTTCTACACGGAAAAGTTTTTCTACATCCAAAAGCTTATGAAAAATTTATGGCAAATAAGAAATTTGTGACAAATTTCGTTACAAAAATTCGTAATAAGTTTTCTTATATATAATTTGTGTTAATATATTTTTTGGAAATATTTTTGACATACATTTTTGTCTGTATTTAAAATTTTCCATGCGGAAAAATATATCATTTTGTGACTAATTTGTGACACAAAGTTTTCATTTATATGGAATATTTCTGTATATGAAAATTACGTTTCTATATCGAAAAGTTTGTGATTTAAAATATATAAACGTGATTTATGTTTAAGAAATTGTTTTTATAACAAAAAATCCTTGTTGAATAATATCTTTTGTCCCAAAACAGTTGTCCCAAAATTATTTTACACAAAAAGTGTTCTTCAAGCAGACATTTTTTCTATATTGAAAATTTTATGCAACAATTTTTTTCTATAAGGAACAATTTCTCCCACAAAATCATTGATAATAAAAAGCTTAAAGTATTTTTTGTTTATAAAAGTTATTTTTTTATATATACAAACTATTTTTTATTTTCGTTATATGAAAATGATTTGAAACAATTATTGGGACATTAATTTCTTATACAAAAAAATAATTATCCCCAATTAAAACGATTGAGAGTTGGAACTGTTTTATTTTTAAAACTTGCTTGTCGATGTGACACACATTAAATAAAACAATCAATAAAAAGTCCCAAAACAGATAAGTTTGTGTCACATTAGCAAAGAAAATATTTTGCAATCTGTGGTTCTCTTTGGCAAACAATAAATTTGAATTCCTTTTAAATAAACTGACTTCATATTTTCATACAGACATTTTACAATTCCAAAAAGAAAAAGAAAAACAACAACAAATAAATGGAAAAGGTAAAAACTTGAACAAACAATAATCCAATCAATTATTGAGTTTTTATCACATAAATCATAAATCTGTCAACACAATCTATACGATATCTTTCCATTCATATTCTCTAACAGAAATTGTCTGTATGCGATAGTGTGTTGCAAAGACCTGCAGTTGTGTGTGTGCGTGTAAACGAGAAAACAACAACAGAGTTGCTTAAAAAATTTTTTTGTGGTTCAAAAGATATTTTTATATCGGAGTGGGGTATTAAATTATTATTTTTTCTGGAGTCGCTTGTGACGGCATGTGTACAGCATTTGTTATGCGATTGTCAGGGCATGATTTTTTTTTTTGCTAAAAAATTTATTCAGAAATTCTTCGGTTTAGCAACACATGCAAAAAACAATGAAGGGTTTTAAATGAAGACCTCCAACTATCATTTGTAGCATTTCGTAGCTTGCACCGCAACCCATAGCTCAGACCGAAACCATTTGCTACTTTTAACTAAACGAGAAGTTTAAGGAAATATCATCATCAGCTTGCAGTCATTTTACTCTGACTGAATCCAGCCCTGCAAATGAATCAAACTCACTGGCCATCCATTCACTTTTAGTTTAGGTGACCATTGAAAACTTTCCATTTACTGTTGCTTCGCATCCGTCAAGTTTGTGAAATTAATATTCGCTTAATAATCTCGTATTCCCAATAATAGCACTCCTTTTTATTCCAAAGAATAATTGATTTCATTAGCAAAATCCATTCCATTCAAATCAGCGTTTGGATGTGTCCCAGGAATTCAATAGCATCGTTTTTCTTCTACAAACTCTGACGAAGGAGGAAAAACCCCTAAAAGTATGCTTTCGTTGCGAGAAATCTCAAACATTTTTCCACAAATGAAATCTATTCTTATCCCATTTGTTTTTCTCTTTTTTTCTCTTTTTCTTCCCAATTCTTTTGTACTCCTTTTCACTGCAATTGACTTTTTCCTTTCCTCTCAATGATTTTGATTTATAAATCAATTACTGCCAAAAATGACTCGTCTGAATTTTACGAAGCGTATCGTATAGAATACAAAACACAAACAACAAAAACTAAAGGGAATAGAATATCAAATAAAATAAAATGAAATGAAATTAAATAAAATAGGAAACCCACTGCCAGAGCAACTGCTTAACTACATTGAGAAAAGCACTTCAAAAATTTGTTTTATTCTGCATTTTCTTTTTAGATTTCAAATTGGCTTCAAGTGGAAAGCATTTCTACTCGCAGAGTATTCGTTTCCCTTTTCATCTTCTCCTGCTGCGCTGCTTTGGCCGCAATGGTATGATTTTAATGAAATAATGCGAAAGTTTACTGTGAAATTAAATGATATGAAAATTAGAACGAGATGCAAGCGGAAGAGCAGACGAATAAATGTTGTGCGTTAAATAACCAGCCCCAACTTGTTCTCAAGTTGTGGCATGTTCAATCTTGCTTCAATAGATCCATGCAACACTTTTTGTAATTATTTACTTGAATGTGTGGTGAATAGAGAAAAAGAAATTCTTCTCTAGTAGTTGGAATGTCGGGGAGATCATGTCGGATAACTCCCAATGAAGTCCTCAAATGTCCATGTTTCGTCTATGACCAGGTCCCATGTCTAGTCTCTATGCACTCCTGTTTATGTATGTCCATGTTCGTGACTCGTCTATGCCTACTCAAGTCCTTGTAAGTGCACGCCTGGTCTCTGCTTCTGTCCATGTCTCGTCTATATACTGTCCCTTCCATGTCTATGTCTCATCTATTTCCATGGCTCGTCTATGTCCATGTCTAGTATGGCCCCGTGTCTGCTATATATACACGTCAATGTCTTGTCTGTGTCCATTTGTGTCTCGCCTGTATCCATGTCCATATCCATATGTCTTCTAAGTCCGTACCTCGTCAATGTCCCCGCGCTTCGTCTATGTCAATGTCCCATGTCTAGTCATAGTGTACTCCTGTTTATGTATGTCCATGTCCATGGCTCGTCTATGCCCGTTTTTGTCCTTGTTATGTCCATGTCTTTTTTATCTATATCCAGGTTTCGTCTATGCCCATCCTCGTTTATGTCCTTGCCGCGTTTATATCCATGTCTCGTCTTTGTCAAAGCCCAGGTCTTACCATTAATGTCTCGCCTATATCCATGTCCATGCTCTTATGCCGCATAAGCCTGTGTCTATGTCTCATCCATGTCCATGTTCCGTCTATGTCCATGTCTAGTCTATCCCTGTGTTTCATCTATGTCGACGTCCATGTCTTGTCTATGCCCATTTATGTCTCGCCAATACCCATGTTTCGTTTAAGCCCGTGTCTCGTCCGTGTCTCGTCTGTGTCAATTTTTATCCCTTTTAAGTTCATGTCTTTTTTATCTATACCCTGGACCCGTCTATTCCCATTCTCGTCTATGTCCATGTCTCGCCTATTTCCATGTGTCGTCCATGTCTTGTCTAAGCCCGTGTCTCGTCCATGACCGCGCCTCGTCTATGCCCATGTTTTTCCTTTTTATGTCCATGTCTTTTTTTTATATCCCGGTCCCGTCCAAATTCTCGTTTATGTCCATGTCCATCTCTCGTCCATGTCCATGTCTTGTCTTTCTGGATGGATTGTTTATGCAAATTCATATCCCGTCCATCTTCAAGACTCGTCTACATCCTGGTCTCGTCTATGTCCATGTCTTATTTGAATTCATGTTCATGTCTCGTACACTTCCATGTCATGTCTCGTCCTTGTCCATGTCCCGTCCTTGTGTATGGATCGTCTATGTAAATTCATACCCAGTTCATGTTCATGTCTTGTCTATGTCTATGTCCATGTCTCTGCCCATCATCGTTTATATCCATGTCTCTTTAAAGTCCATGTCTCGTCTATGTCTGTATTTAGTCCATGCTGATGTCTAGTCTAAAACCCACGTCTCGTCTATGACCCTGTCCTCTTTATGTCCATGTGTTTTTATCTATATCCTGGTCTCGTCTATGTCCATGTCTTGTCTACATTCATGTCCATGTCTCGTCCTTGTGCAAATTCATACCCAGTCCATGTTCATGTCTCGCACATGACCATGCCTCGTCTATGCCCATCATCGTTTATGTCCACATCTCCTTGTCCATGTCTCGCTTATCTCCATGTCATATCGAAGTCCATCTCCATGACTCATTTATGACCATGTCTCTTTTCTGTTCATGACTTGTCCATGTCTATATATAGGCCCTGTTGCTGTCTAGTCTAAGACCCATGTCTCGTCTATGTCCTGCCATGTGTACTTTCCCATATAATTCCAAAGGAGAGTTATAAATGCAGAAGTGAAAAATACTAGATTTTATATCTTCCGCACAATCTCAAGATCAGAGGAGCACGTAACCCCTCCATACAAAAACATGTAATTTTTAATAGCGCTACCCGTCCACGGCCATGTGCCGGTCATGCTCCAGTCACACTAATTTTATTCAATTCCACTTTGATATATCATCCATTCCTATTGGCACACCCTTTAAGTGTTCCTGTCTTTGTAAACAATTCATTTCGGAAATTCAAAGATTCTTTGATTTTTATTCACCGACTAAATCACGCAACTGAAGCATGAATGAAATGCCAGAAGGATGCATTTTTGCATGTTTGAAAATGGCAGCCAGCAAAACATCCGCTCGACGAAACAAAAAACAATAAAAATGGAACTCAGATATCATTTGTGCATGAGTGTGTGTATGTGTGTGAGTGTGTATGCGTGTGTCATTCCTGTTGTGTATGTTTAAATATATTTTACGGTTTTATAATCCCCATCCCTTCTTCCCCTTCCCGTTTAGGTCTACGGAAATATCTCTGTGGTTGTGCCATCATGTTGTCTTGCCGAAGGACCAGCAGCAACCGTTTCTTCGCCTGCTGAAGGAATCACAAAATAGTTACAGCGTGCGGCAAAAAGTGCAAAAACAAGCTTCTGGTTTTTTGTTGTTGTTGTAAAATATTTGATTTAAAGTTATTTTTCGCAAGACGTGCTGCTGCTCGTGCCGTTTATTCTCCTGCTTTTGCTTGAGTCCTCTGGTGCAAAATTCGTTTTTTGAGTTGGATTTCGTTTTGGCTGGTTGCTGCTCTGCTGGATACAGTTTATTATTTATTTTTTTTGGTGATGTTATCTCTGCCACATTTTTGTGGATGCATTGAAAATATGTTGGATGACCTAAAGTTTGTTTGCAGCACAGCAGACTGAATGGCTGCCTGGGTTGTTTGCGTTGGTTGGGTTGGTTGGTTGCCCGGTTGGTTGTTTGATTGGAATGACTGGCTCCCCTTTGGTTTCGTTGCTGGAGCTGCTACTGCTGGCTGTTTCGCTTGGTTTTGGTTTGGTTTGGTTAGATGGTTGGCTTGAGATGACAAACTGCCGGTTAGTTGGAAATGAAAAGTGTATGTCGGGATTTAATATGTTGTGACCGCATAGAAATTACAAATTTCCTTTAAAAGTAAGTGAGCAGGAAGGAGCCGGCAAGAAATGGGCATCCTTTTGCGTGAGTTGTGGTTCACGCTGACGGTGGGTTTTAACAGATAAGAATTGTCAAAATTTATCAACAATTTTAGAAGGATGTTTAATGAAGGAAAGAATAGAAAAAATTACAAAAAATTCACTTTGTATTCCTTTTGGTTTTTATGGAATATTTTTTGGGAAATTTAGGGGAAATTTATTTTGCTGCTCTCTAACAAAAATATAATCAGAAATTGCAAACAAACTTATTTTGATTTCTTTTCTAAAATATAATGCAACATTTCTTACACTTTTTAATAGAAAATGTCAGCATTTTGTGTTTTGAAAATAGCGAGTTTATTAGAATTTATTCCGAAATGTTTCCCGAAGGACTATTTCTAATTAAGAACTCCTCTAAACTGTTGCTTTCTAGAGAAGAAGGGAAAAAATGTTATACGTTTTCCAGAAAAGAAAACGCCGTCAGTTATTTAAAGATATCAATGCTTCTGCGCTGCTGTGTGAAATGTAGCACCGAATTATGTAAATCATGTCGCCTCAGTGATATATGGAAAGCACCAAATTTTCAGGATATTAAATCCAACTGTTAAGCGGGAATATTTAAGAATATATTTTTAAATAAAATAAACGAACTTTTATAACAAACGAACTACCCGTTTAGGAGCTGCAGAGTTATTAATATTGTTTTATATATTCATTTTTTTCTGAAAATATCCCACTGTGCGTCGGAACTTTTTATACATCCTTTGGTCCTTGGAATTTCTGTCCATTAAAATATTTTCTTTATTAATTTTCTTTTCAATGAAATACGAGCACAGAAGCTGGCAAATAATGATTCATATTCATTCATAATGATTCATAATTTACCAAAAACGAAAATATAGAAAATTTGGGTCACACCAAAAATTAGTTGCAAAGTTTAACAAATTATTAATAAAGTCATTATTACAGCGCTGCTGTGTGCGATTTATTTTCAAATTCAAATTAGTTGTGAGTGTTTGAAATAAGCAGACGGCCGTAAAACAAAATTTTACTGCACGCCCGCCCACTCACTCACACACTTACAAGCGTGTTTGCCAGAAATATCTCTTTTAATGATCACTTCTGACACTGATACGAATGACATTTTAGTCTATTTACAAAGCAAATAAAAAATAAAAAAAGTAGTGCTTGTATTTCCACACACACACACACACATGCATCTGCACACATACACGTTAAAATGACAAACAAACCATCAATATTCATTCCATCCTCGCGACTACATTTTGTTCGAGTCTCACGAAAGAAAAATATTTTTTATTTATTTGATTTTTGGTTTTTTTTATAAATTTTGCCACCCCGATCACAATTTACATAATTTTGTTAACAAAACTTCCAAACCACTAAAAGCGGTTTCAATATTTTTTTTATTTATTTGACTGTTCCAAATGACACCGAATTCTTATTTGTTTAACAAGCGAACTGCCAAAAAAAAACACATTGTTTTTTATTTTTATTTACGTTTGACATCTCACAGTGGTTTGGGAAGATTTTTTAGTCAATAAATTTACACACACACGATCTAATAACGGAACTTTTAATATTCCACAACTTCACAGTGAAAAAAAAACAAATAAAGTGATTTCCTAAATAATATTGAAACAACTTTTATGAGGCTTTTGAAAATGGGAAAATTCCAGGACCCGATTCTTAAAATATATTTTCGTTTCTAATATATTGTAATCAAATGATATTCGCCCAAATTACGAATGACGACGTCGATTTCACATCAACACGGCAGCAAAAAATTGTCACTTGTCATATAATTGTCGACAATAATTAATTGTTATTAACAGCCTTTTGGTATTCTCTAAGACGTGTATTATTAATGGAATATGTTATCAGAAGTCAATTTCTGTCGTCAAAAACTAGACAAGTGATAATTTTCTGTTGTCGCCTTGATGTGACGTCGATGTCGTCATTCATAATACTGGCAATTGATTTGCTTTATAGCCTCAAAATTTTTAACAAACTTGTGATAGGGTGTTTTTTATAGAGTGATACAAGTTTAAATCATAGAAAAACATATTAATATATTTTTGATATCAATGAAATGGACTTTTTTGGATAGAAAATAAAATGGCATTAACGTTTAAATATAATTTTGGCCATTTGGCCGCCACCGCTGGCGCGTACAAGGCGCAATGTGGAACACCAATTTTCACAAACAGTAACATTCTGACCATCAGCGTTTTTGAAGACATGTGGGCTAATGACTCCGCCAGCCCATAAAGCGCACCAAACAGTTTCTCACTCCAAATGCGACAATTCTGTTTATTTACGTACCCATTCAAAATAATGGGCTTCATTGGAAAATAAAATTTTGAATGGACGAAGTGCACGATATGTTTGACGAACAGAACCATTATTTTGATTAAAAATTTCCACAACTTGCGCGCGTTGCTCTGTTGTAAATCGACCTATAATAAAAAGTCAAGGCAAACTAAACAAAAAGCAACTGTCAGCTGTTAAATGGGTGGTCAAATAAAGCAGTGATGCCAACTCAAAGTTGTATCACTTTATAAAAAACACCCTATAATTGTTATTATTTTTAATATTATTATTATTAAAATTATTATTAATTCAATATATTCTTAACAAATTTTAATTTTTTTTATTTCTAGTCTCTACCGCGGAATAATAAACAACACGAGGCAATAAATAACTCGAGTGGTGAGTTTTTTTATATGATGAATTGTTGATGAAAACTAGTCTTATAAGCAGGAAATATTTTTTTATGAATAGAGCTTATAATCTAAAAGAGTTTTAATCGCACATAAATTCGTAACATATAATTTAGACACATTTCAATATGATAAATATTCCCAGCAACAAAAGAAAAGCATGGGATATTAATGTTCCCAGGTAGCGCAGCAATAAAGAATAGCTTTGTTTTCGAAAGTGTCTAACCTGTCACCAACGAGGCTGATTTGTAGTTAATATTTCTTCATCAAGTGTTGGGTAACTGCACTTGAATTTCATATCAAACTACAATACGAGAATTGCATGACTGATGAGTTGAAATTAATGCGTAAAATTAATACGATGTGTAATATCGTATGACTATTTTTCAAAACGAGTTATTTTATTTTCGATAGAAAAAAAATAGTTTATTCGCTTAAGGCTTCCTGCGAAAAATTCACTGTCGGTTTTTTATAAATAAAATAAAATTTTTCGTTTTGGAGTTCACACGGAAGGCAAAAACAAATATGAGTTTTTTTATTACTGTTTCAAAAACCCAGATAAAAACTTTTATTTTGATAAAAAAAAAAAGAAACCGCTAGTCAAACATAATAAACTTAATAAACAATTATGTGACGATTAATAATCGACTAACCGGATTTGTTCCTAAATTAAGAAGATTTTTAAAATCTCTCGATATACGTACGATTCGATTAGTGATTTCAAACTTCAGCTTTTTAGCATTTTCAGTTTCTTTGTGAGAGTCATAAAAGTTAGACGGGTATTGCGTGCTTAGCGATTTTATGCCGTCAAAAAAAAATTTATAAATTTTCAATAAAAATTCTAGTGATTAACAGTTATAGACAGTGAAAGCAAAATGTTTGCAAGACATAAAGAAAAGTAAAGAAAAACATCTCAAGAAAAATGAAAAGGAAAGATACCGTTGATATAGAGGCAAAATCGCTTAAATAATATATATTTAATTTTGATAATTTGAGTTCGTTTTACAGAGAGTTCGTGGGCTTTTTCTTATATGCTTTTTAGTTTATTATAATTATTTATATTATAATTCTATTTATTTATTTATATTTCTATTTTGAGCGTGGCGATTTTTTTAATTGCCAATGTTTGCTGCGTCCAATATTTTTAAAATCCTCATTAATATGGAAATTCTATTAAAAATATGTTTTTAAATTTTACCCAGATTTCTATTTTTATTATTGTGATGTTAACAACTTGAAACAAGTTGGTATAGAACATGCACTACAAAACCACTGTGTTGTGTCATGCGAATTTATTAGTTTCGTAAGAGAACCAGACCGGGGAGTCGATGTTGCTTAAATGCATGTATTTCGAGTGCGACCAGACAAGAATGTCGAAAAAGTTAATTGCGAAAAATTGCGAAGACAAATACTTTTTGGTGTCTTAATGTAGTCACCAGACAAACAGCAATAAAAATTATAACATCACACCACTAATATTTTTTCTTCTTCTTTTTCTGTGCAGTTGCATAAATTGAAATGAAGTTTTGCAATAAAAATATTTTTACGCACAATGAAAATCGATTAAAATTTATATAGAATCGAAGTGGAATTGAAGTAGAATTGAAGTTGGAATGAAAAAAAAAAATATAATAAAAAAAACTATTTAACCCGCAAGTATTTTTTTAAGTGAAGTCAACTTTTAAAAACTTTATTTTAGCAAAAAAAATAATAATTCACAGAATAGACAAACATTTTTATTTATCTAGATTTATTTAAATGCAAATCTATAAGGCCGGTAGGAAAAGTGCTTTAAGGCTGTTGACAGGCAGCAAAAATTCTTTATTTGCTGTATACCCAGCCCTGGTGGTTATTTAGGTAACGAGTTAGGAGTTGAGCTTTTCCTGTAGCAGAGTCATTATTTCATTTGTGGGTCTACAGTCTTTTTGTGGTATGAATTATAACAGCTGATTATGCCAGCTGGAATGGGACTCCATTTTTTGGAGTTTGAAAGACTGGTTTCTCTCTGTTCTGGGCTGGCATTAGCCCAGCTTAAGCATCCTATTTGCTGATTTTTACAGCTGCTGAGGTTTTAGAAACACAAGATATGACAGGGGTGGCAACGCTGTTCGTGGCAACAGATCATTCAATTCCACTGGCACACTAAGCATATTATTACTCTAAAAATTTCCTACTGGCATGGCTGCAGTGCCTTTCAAATTATATTTTTTTTTCGTGTGAGATCTGGCAAATTTTTTCGCCCGTGTATTTCGTAATTTTCGTATATGAATTTATTAAAAAAAAAACCCCAGACAAATTTGTTTCAACATGAACTTTTATTTTTTGGCAATTTTTATTTGAAATTGTATTTATTTTATTTCAGTTTTTAAGTCAACATCTCATTTAAATAAACTTTAAATTTTGGACAGTTCGTTTTTCAGAGCTGCTGTTAAGTACAATTTTTAGATATAAAACTAATAAAATTAATTTGCATAAAAAGCACCAAATAACGTTATGCAAACTTGTTAAAACGTATTTTATAATGGGGGTATTCACACTGCTGTCGTAATTTGTAAACGATGCAAGAACAAAAAACTGTTTAGAAATGATTTCTGCAAATTAACTTTCACAGTTTTAAATAAAAATAAGTAAATAAGAACATACAGCTTAATGATACCCAAATGCTTCTACATCATATTCTGGCAACTGCATGTTGCACCTTCAATTAATTTCCTGTCTTCATTTGCCAGCGCTGGTTAAAAAAAAAATCTCTGCCCAGGGAGAGAAAAAAATATAAAAAAATTCAAGTACAAGACGCTTGTTAAAATTAGCTTAAGCCAACCATCTGCCCGTACACTTGCAGTTGTTAGTTGGCCGATGACCCTACCCGGTAGTGCTGAAGGTGATAACAAAAATTATTTTCAATTATTGCAATAGTTTAACCGTTTTTCGGTTTCAAAAATGATGACAAATAAAACATTTGCAAATTAAGGATTTCGAAGGAAAATTTTATTGCCCTAGAATGACGTTGACAAATAGTTACAGAATAAGGAGGAATATTTCGATCATTTTATAACCTGAACGAACGAAAATTCCCCATTATCACTCTCCAATCGTGGTCATGTTACCAAGAAAGTCATATTATGCGCCATCTTTCGCTTTTAGATCCGTAACTCTTTTAGTTTTTTTACATTTCTGCTCAATCTTTTTCGATTCCTTTGCTCAACAGTGGTCGACTATGACCAGCACAACCACCCGGTAGAGCCCCAAAAGTGGCCACGTTCAAGCCACCACATTTCTAAGTAAATTTTAATGATTTATATCCACAATCCATTAATCGTAAATGGCAAAATTTTTGCATGACAGCTATAAAACAGCTGATAGCCTTGCCAGACCGGCAGTTTTTATAAATCACTAAATTCATAACCCGTTGCTATAGAGTTTAGAAAGCATTTGGATTAACAATTTTAAAAATGATTAGGAAAGTAGTTATGGTTTTTTCAATATTTTTATTTAAAAAATATTTTACGGAAAAAATTGGATAATTTCCATTAAAAGACACACAAAATGTCGTAATAAAATGGGGACTTTAATATGTTGGCTGTTAAATGGAATAAGAAATATATAAATTTCGGGGGAATATAAGCAAATTCATGTAGTAAAATTGTGGGTATTCAATCGTTTAATAATTAATCGGTGAATGGTTACCCGATTAAACATTCGAACAGCTTCAAATAAGCTACTTGATATCAGCTGAATAACCGATTATCGGTCTAATTGAAATTTTTTTGTGATTTTTAGAAAATTTTAAAACTATTTTGGGTTTTTTATAATTTATTTCTTCTTGTATAAAAAAGATAGTAGTTGTGAAAAGCTTTAAATAGTTGCTGCTCTAAGCGAACTTGGGGGAATTATTAAATTTTTATTAAAAATTTAATTCAATGATTCTGTTAAAAATCGGTTAATTAAAAGAAATAAGAGACAAAGTTGTCCCTCAACTCGGCAGTATTTTCTTCTAGTTTGGGAGAGTATGATCTCATTAATGGATGGTTCAGTCCGAAACGACTGAAGAATGATGTCACAATAAAGAACCAAATATAAACTGAATACTATTTATGAAGCGGTTAAATGATGGTTTAAAAATTAGCCGATTAATTAAAAATGATTCGAATAATTAATCGATTACTTTAATAGTGATCGATTAATTTTTAATAATTGATTACCTAACGATCAGTCTTAAATAGACAATTATTAATCAATTAATTTAAAACTATCCTAATATTAATCGATTAATCTAAAATAATCGATTATTTTATTTTAAACAATCGTTTATTAAACAAAAACCTTTAATAGTTAAGCGAGCGATTAAAACAAAGCCCCGATTAATGGAATATCTCAGTAAAATGTTACAGTTTGCACAGCCGAAAATTTATATGACCCTCAGAACTACTGGGTTGTTTTGTATATGTTTTACTGAAAGGAAATATTCAGTTTTGCTTGATGCTCCGTGTAAGGTCCGATTAATGAAGTACCCCAGTAAAATGTTACAATTTGCACAAGTGAAAATATGTATGCCCTTCAGAACTACTGGGTTGTTTTGTGTATGATGTACTGAAAGGAAATGTTCAGTATTGCGTGATGCTCCCTGTAAGTGTTTAATTTAAGTTTAAGTTCTTTTGTTCTTCTTCGTTTTTTGGAATATGTGGTGTAATAAACCAAAAGCAGAGTTCATTTAAGAACGAACCTTTTGCAACATCACAGCCACACCCAACCAATTATTTTTGCTCTTAATTTTTTGTAGTGTTCTTTGTTGTTGTTTTGTTGTTTTTTTTTTTTCAAACGTTTAATGCAAGAGTTGCACAACAGATAAAGTCGGCAAAGTGCTCTTCTTTTTAGCGGATGTATAATTCACTTCTGTTTATAAAAGGTTTGTTCGTTCATTCATTTGCTGGATTGTTTTTATCATATAAGTTTTTTGGTTAATCCTTAATTTTTTATTTTCGTTTTTATTTGTTACGTTTCTGATGACTCCCCGTAAAATGGAAATTGTGTCCCGGCTTTTTGTGCGGTTTGCGTCAGACTTTAAAAACAAAATATATTTTCTTTTTCTGAATTTTACTTATTTTGTGTGTGTGTGAGATTTTTGTTTTGCTGTTTGAAATCTCCGCCTGCCTTTTATTAACATGAATTCATGCCCCTGATCTATTTGCCGGCATGATGGTGATGATGTTTCCTGTTGGATGACGGTAGGACTGTCAGTTTGTTTGAGTTTGTTTTAATGTGAGCTTGATTGTGCCTGCTTGTGCCTGCTTGCTGGCAACAACAATATGGATATAATTCAGCCGATATGTGATTATTTTTCATGTAAACAGTTTTATGGTTATTTGCATCGTGTGTGCACTGTGGAACTGCGCTTTAGTGTGGCATTCTTCTCCAAACAACATCTCACATTCATAAATGCATAAATAAATACAAACACAAACACAAGCACTACCGCTACTCCTACCACATGCACGCATGCATTTTTGAATGTGTGTGTGCTTTTTATTGTGCAACAACGAGATAAACATATCAGAATGAGAGATTTTCATTGTGCATCATCCGCTAGAACTTTCCATTGTTTTCCCCTTTTTTTGTTTTTGTAAATTTATTTATGTTTAAGCTGTAGTTGTAGTTGTTGTTGCATTAATATCACTCGTTGCAGCAATTTTTAATGTAATTTCCCATTAATTGTATTTGCTTTCGTGTTGGTTTTTTTATGAATTTTTATTCTACAAAAACAACCAGAACTACAACGGAAAAAGGATTTTGCTGTTGTTTGGCTTCATAAATTAATAAAAATGCCAAACAAAACATATTCATTAGATTTGAATTGATTTTCGTTTTTAGATAAACCCTGGCAAATGCATGATGTATGAATGCTTTTGTGGATTTCAGTGAAATTAATAATAATCGAATTGGATGTGAGGAGTTCGAATTTCACACAACATTCACTACCTGAAAATATATTTTTTTGTTTACTTTTTCGTTTTGAATTAAATTGAGAAGTTTTAATTGATAAGTTGGTGCTTCTACTGAATTTTAAAAGTAACAAAAAAAAACAAGCAAAAGTGCTATATTTGGCTGTGCCGAATTTTATATACCCTTCACCCACGTACGTCTGACGATACGTATATTTTTAAGTACCGATTTTGTTCTTCCAAAAGTTATAAAATAGTTTTATTTAGCAAAAAAAAAAGAAACAACGTCAGTTGCCTTGTTGGTTACTTTTATGTGTAAAAAAAAAAATTCCCACCCCTGGGGACGAAGTTTCAATTTTTTTAAAATTCTTTTTACCAATGCAAATCTTTATGAGGTATAAAGCGGTTTTATATAAGAAAAACTTACAACTTTTAAACATCGTAATTATTACATTTACCACAAAATACTGAAATTGCCAAAAAAAAACAACTTTATTTCCCATCCCTGGAATTTAATTTTTATTTTTTTGGTTTTAAATAGACAATTCAGGCTTCCCAAAGCATGAAATATGTTCCATTTACAAACAAATAAAAAATATAATTGGCATTTTGTATTAATATAGCGTAAAGAAATGGGTGTAAGCTTCCCAGCTCTGGAACCGTATTTTAGATTTTTGGAAATTTCAATACCACTCTTTTTAAGTTTATTTCCCATCCAGCAGTCCAAGAACGAAGTCTCAGACGGGCAGACGGATATCGCTCAATCGTCATCGCTATTCATAAGAATCCAGAATATATCGGGTGTTTTTTATAGAGTGATACAAGTTTAAATCATAATAAAACATAAAATATAGTTTTGATATCAATGAAACAGTCTTTATTGGATAGAAAACTTTAATACATTAATGTTTAAATATAATTTCGGCCATGTGACTGCCACGCCTGGAGCGTACAAGGCGCAATCTGGAACACCATTTTTCACAATCAATAACACCATAACATGGCCATCATCGTTTTTGAGGACATCTGGGCCAATGACTCCGCCAGCCCATATAAGTGTACCAAACAGTCATTTTCTGTGGATGTAATGGTGTTCCGGCAAAAGCTTGTGGATTCTCCTCACTCCAAATGCGACAATTCTGCTTATTTACGTACCCATTCAACCAAAAATGGGCTTCATCGTTAAATAAAATTTTGATGGATGAGTTTGACGAACAGAATCATTATTTTAATTAAAAATTTCCACAATTTGCATGAGTAGCTCTGGTGGAAAATGACATATAATAAAATGTCAAAGTTAACTAAACAAAAAACAACTATCAGCTGTTAAATAAGTGGTCAAACAAAGCAGTGATGCCAACCGAAAGTTGTATCACTCTATAAAAAACAGCCTATATATTATGAGATCCCATATTAATATCGAAGAAATTGCACACGGAATGACAAACCCTTTCAGTTTTTTGTGAAGGCTATAAAAGAACTACTGACGTGCGCCATCATTTGCTGAAACTATAACATCTTCCGAAGGGGGCAGGATGAATTTTGTCCGGTGTATTACACCGGTAATAATCATTGATTGTAAATGAAGCATTCGTAATATCAATTAAAAAATTGTTGTAATTCAATTGAAATTTTAATAACAATTAATAAAATTAAATTGAAGTGTCAAGGTGACAGTCCTTTTTTTAATAATTAATTACCCCCTTGAAGTAGGATTTTTTAATATATTTTTTCAACTGTTCCTAAATCCCTTTTTCAAAATCCCTTTTTCTAAATCTCCTTTTTTCGTTGTCACATTTCACTGCAACTTAAGCCTCTATGATTTCAATTAAAACTAATTTTAATTGAGGCAAAATATTATTACGAACGATGAGTAAAAGTAATTATCTCTTATTAATTGCACCATATTTTTAATGTTGCACGTAGACTGTGAATAAAAATTAAAAAAGTTGTTAGATAAAAATAAAAATAATTATTATTATCATTTCTCCTCTGCGCTTTGCTTTTTTTTTCTTAATTTGTATTTATGAAGTGAAGTGCTGCTGTGGCGTGCTTGCATTTGCCAGGGCTTTTAGAAACATTTAGAAACACCCACGATTTACGCCTTTAATTCGTTCGTATTCGCCTGCTTTAGCTGTTCCACGAACTACAGCTCTGCCAACCGTCAGTCTATCCTGCGAAAATGATGAGACGTTGGAAAATGTTGACAACAACTTTTGAAAGCCAACACTGAGTTTTTTATTCTTTTTTTTTATTCTTTTTTTTTATTCAAATGGCTGATGATGATGCTTGATTTTGTTTGTTTGTTTGGATGTGTGTATGGCTGTGTGTCTCGCTGTCTAGCCGCCTGACTGCAGCGTTCGTTGGTGATGTGCAAAATTTTAATTAAATTATTACATGTTCTTCAGTTAATAAACGCTTCATTGGTAGGCGAAATCCAATATATTTTAATTAAGTTGTACGCTTTTAATTTTCCTCAATATCAACTATTTCGATTTTTATATTCAGTTTCATTTCATTTAATTCGTTTTTTGGTTTTCTTGAGTCTAAAGGAAACTTGTTTTGGTTTGAAAAAAGAAGAAAAAAATCCCATCATCATGAGTTGGCCAACCACAGACAGTGTTTGTAGGTTCAATAGCAGGAACAACTTTATCCTGGTTGTTGGTTTAGAAAGAAGAAGAAGAAGACAAATGGGAATGAAAAAAACACACGCCAAGAAGTTACTTCTCTCATAAATGTGTGCCTGAAAATTCGTTAGTTTTTCAATTATCCCAAACTGAGGCTGGTAGTTTTCACTTCAACTTTTTGTGTTGAAGACGACTGCTGAGCTCCCAACTGCAGCAGCCTACAGGGCACTTTAATACACTTCCCTTAAAAACTTATTAAAAACAAAGAAAAAAGAAAAGAACAAGAAAAAAGAAGCCAAAATGTTTGACAAAACTTTAATAGATTGGAAGAGGGAGAGATTAGAAATCTGAAAACAAACAAGTCAAACTTGGCGAGGGCTAATTGCTTTGAAAATTAACTCCAGACGTGTGGAAAATTTAAACAGAAGTTTCTCATGCTGCAACATGCGATATGAAAATATCTGACAAATAAAACGTTAAAGAAAACAGAAAGCCAAAGAGCATTTTCCACAAAAATAAATTAAATAAAATAAAAATTTATATTAAATTCAGGCACGACACCACGAGCTTCGCATTGAATTAATTTAAATGTGAATGAGGGAAACTTTTTTAAAACTTTTACAATAATTTTTCTTTAGTTTCCATTTAAATTTACCTCTTTCCAACACAGACAAGTTGCAGTTTTGATAAAAAGTTTGCTGCTGCTAAGAAAAAGCATTTCAGTTTTCTAAATATAAATTTTTTTATAAAAAGAATTTTCGTTGACCTAAAATCACATTTTTTAAAAAGCAATTTTTTACAACAAGTAACTTTTGTATAAAAAAGTATACAATTTATATATATTTTTTAATAATAAAAAGCTGCCTCATTAAAAGTACCTTTTTAAATAAAAGTACCTTTTCAAAATAGCACACTTTTTATAAAAATAGTACCTCCTATTAATTAAAATCAATAAAAAATGTTTTTATTTCAGTAAAACAGTTTTTTTAAAAAGTCTTCATTAAATAGCAAGTAGTTTTTGAAGAAAAGTACTATCAAAAAGTACTTTTTCCACCAAATTTAATTTTTTTTACAAAAATTACTCAACCTTCTTTTTTTCCAAAATGTTGGTTTCAAAAAATTATTTTTATATACGAAAAGTAGGTTTATGACAATAAGTCCTATTTAAAAAAAAAGGAATTCTTGTATCAAAAATGCTTTTCTTTTCGCAAAAAGTACTTTGTTGTAGAAAGTATTACATCATATTTTGTAAAGCATATTAACTTTTAAGAAACTATTTGTTTTGTCGAAAAGTACCATATGCCAAAAAGTACTTTTTGTACTAAAAGTGTTTTGCTTTTCACAAAACGTACTTGTTTACATAGTGTTTTATTACAGAAAGTTTATATATTTGGTAAAACGTATTCTCTGTTACAGAAAGTACTTTTTTTACGAAAAGTACTAGAAGACAAAAAGTATTTTTTGTACTTCTTTTTGTTTTATTTTAGCTAAAGTTTGTTTTTTTTATACAAAAGACAAGCTTTTGGTAAAAATTTCCTCTTCACCAAAAAGTACTTATTATCAAAATGTACCTTTACTAAAGAGTACTTTTATAAGCACTATTTTTATGAATAATCACTTTTACCACGAAGTATTGTCGGCAAAAATTATTGTAAACAGGAAGTACTTTTATCAAAAATTGCTTTTACCACGAAGTACTTTTAGCGAAAATTACTTATACCACGAAGTACTTTCAGCAAAAATTATTTTAAGCAGGAAGTACTTTTACAAGGAGGTACTTTCAGCAAAAATTACTTTCACCAAGAAGTACACAAGCAAATAACTTTCTTATGACATTATTTTAAATAAAAAGTTATGTGTTTTTAAAAAGTGTTGGTGCTACAAAACATATCGCTAACTTTTATATAAACTTTAAGACGGGGTTTTAGAGATCTGAGTTAAACCAGGTTTAGTTAATCTGGGAACAGATTTGTGACGAGATCAAATAGTTTGTATATTAAATTTTGATAGAACAATTATTTTTGCTTGAAACGTTCGCCTTTAATGATATTAAAAAAATCATATATCGCTGGGAAAATGTGAGTTTCAGACTACGTTAACCCAAGTTTAAATTTAATCCACATATCAAAAATACAGCATAAATATCAATAAAAATATTTTTATTTAAATAAAACTTTAATAAATTATTAAATATATACAAATTATTATGAGGACTTTGAGTTTCAAAAATATTTTTTACCCTGCAGTTCACTGATGTGTGGTGCCCGGTCAACCAACAGTAGTAGTAAACCTTTAACCATCAGAATTGGAAACAAAAGCAGCATTTGGAAACCAAATTCTGTTACAAAATCATTGAAACAAGATATATTAATTATTATAAATAAAGACTTTAATATGAAATTAAAGCAAAAACGATTTATTCGTTATAGCATTTGGAAACCTTCCGCCATTATAAATCGTAAACGCCTGAATCGGTCTGCTATCAGTTTCCAATGATTTGAAAATTTTATAAAAATTAGTTTCAAACTCTGGGAGGAAAGAAAATTCTATGATATGAAACTTTGAAATCCCCAGTATAACAATTTTTCTTTGTTTTGGGTTAATAAAAAAAAATTTTTCATATATTTTTTCCTACATGAATTCGCGTAAAGCAAAATGAAAATTACTTGTCTTTTGTTGTTGTCTTTCTTGGCAGAAACACTGATCCTTTTGATTGATGGCTGCGAAATTCAATATGATTTATTTATTCCGCCAACGCACAGTTTAAGGATCTTTTTACTCCATCTCACACAGTTAATTCGCAGATGGTTATTTTCATTAAAAAAAAAATCCCATCTGTCATGATATAAAATTCCTTATTCGTTTTGTTTCATCTTTTATTTGTTTTTCCAAATGCTTAAGCGTTTTTGAAGTTCGTTCGATATTTGCAACTTAACGAAATTAAAGTAAAATAATTATTATTAAACATCAATTGCAACGAATTAAAATGAAATTAAATTAAATAATTAAGTAATATTTTAATCCAACGAGTAACTAAATTTATGTTTAAGGTCGTTAGCAGGCCTTCAAAGAAGTCTGCGATGTTCATTCACATCGTTGGGATGAAATAAACAACATTTAAAACAAAAACAATTTCAAAATTTTATTTTTATTATATTTTATTCGATCGAACGATATATTGCGACATCGGCGTTTTGGCAGTTAATTAAAGATACTTTTAGGTAAAAGGTACTATCTAACAATGTCTGGTTTTATGAAGAAAATTTCCCTAAAGGTACTTATTCAAAACGTAGCTTTTTTTAAAAAGCGCTTTATTTAGGAAACTTTTTTAAAAAATTACTAATTTTGAATGTTAAACTAAAATTAAGTACTATTTTCAAAGGAACTTTTCAAAAGGTACTTTTTTAAAAGTAATTTTGAAAAACATACTTTATTGTAATTTTATAAAGAGCACCTGTATAAGAAAATTGTTTTAAAATAGTACTTCTTTAGAATGTTAAACTAAAGTTAAGTACTATTTTCAAGGGAACTTTTGAAAGGTACTTTTTGGAAAGTTATTTTTCAAAGGCACTTTTCGAAATGGTACTTTTTGAAAAGATAATTTTCGAAAATATACTTTTCAAAAAGGTACTTTACTTAGAGGTGCTGTTCTAAAGGGGATCTTCGTGTTAGAAATTTTCTAGGAGGCATTTATTACAAAAAAAAATTTTTTTACTATTTTCAAGGGAGCTTTTGAAAGGTACTTTTATAAAGGTGCTTTTTAAAAGTACTTTTCGAAAGGGTTCTTTTCAAATGTACTTTTCGAAAAGATACTTCTTAAAAAGGAACTTTACTATATACAACGGAGCTTTTCAAATGTACTTTTTGTAAAGGTACTTTAATTGGCGGTACTGTTCTAAAGCGAATCTTCGTGTTAGAAATTTTCTTGGAGGCATTTATTACAAAAGACATGTTTAAGTACTAATTTCAGGGGAACTTTTGAAAGGTACTTCTTAAAAGTACTTTTCGAAAGTGTTCTTTTCAAATGTACTTTTTGAAGAGATACTTTTTAAAAAGGTACTTTTCAAAGGTACTTTTCAAAGGTACTTTTCGAAAAGATCCTTCTTAAAAAGGTACTTTACTATATACAATGGAATTTTTCAAAAGGTACTTTTCATATGTACTTTTTGAAAAGATTCTTTTTAAAAAGGTACTTTTCAAAGGTAATTTTCGAAAAGATACTTATTAAAAAGGTACTTTACTATATACAATGGAACTTTTCAAAAGGTACTTTTCATATGTACTTTTTGAAAAGGTACTTTTCAAAGGTGCTTTTCGAAATGGTACTTTTAAAAAGGTACTTTATTTAGAGGTACTGTTCTAAACGGGATCTTTGTGTTACACATTTTCTAGGAGGCATTTATTATATAAGAAACTTTTTTTCAAATAAATTTTTTTAAAATTTCAATATATTCAAAAAGCTGCTTTTATAGAAAAGGATTTTCAAAGTTATAATTTTGAAAAGATACTAGATACTATTCGAATGTACCGTTAGCAGGCCAACAATGACGTGTTGCACAATTTAAGCCGCATTAGTTATAGCGAGAATACACTGTGCCTTTTAAATATAAAAGAAAACATTTCAATAAGTTCCTCCTTTTCCTTAACTTTTATATAAAAAAATATTTTCAATATTTTCTTTTTTATGCAGTCAGAGAAACAGCGAATTCGTGTTTACATTTCAGCACATGTCGTACAAGTCAACAGACGTTATTGACATCAATTTTAAAGAAATACAAACAAAAACAAACACCAGCCCATCATAATAAACGATTTTAATTGTAAATTGTCGATATTGAATAAAAAAATTTAAAAAAATCAAACGCGCAGGCATGTCACAGAAAGAAAAAAAAAACCCACCGCCAACAGTCATTCGCTTCATAAAACTTTCAATCTTTTTGAATAAAATGACATCAGCCGAAGTGACAGGATGAGGAGGATACGTGCAATAATTTATTTAAAGAAACCAGACGAATTCAATGTTTCAAGTGTCATATTATTATTTGTTGTTGTTGTTTTGTTGTTGTTGTATTGGCTTCATTTAAATTGTAACAAATTAAATTAAATGGAAACTGATATTTCAATTCATTATAAAAATAAAAAAAAAAGCTTCTTAAAAATTATTAAGCGGAAGGACGGACGGACTGGCGTGTGGTCTGAAGCAAAAAGTGGGTGTTACTTGTCAATAAACGCTTCCAAGCACATAAACGAATTACAATTTGAAAATATGTTTTTATTGTTGTTGCAGTTGCAAATGATTTAAATAACAAGGGGAAATAATGAACGTTAAATATTTTATATGAAATTTATTAAATATTCAAATCACTTTTGTCTACGAGTGATTTCAATGAAAAATCACGTATTTTTAATAAATAAATTGTATTCGTATTGTGGATTGAAAATGTGAATTGAAATTTTGCCCATTTTGTATTCAAAAAGAGATTTTGTTTTTATTGTTTTTTTTTCTCCCCTGACGGCTGTTTAAATTAATGCCGCTGATTGGAAAAACATAATGTAATCGGGTGAGTTTTATGTCACAAAGGAAAACAATGAAGAGTTGATTGAGATCATCAGACGGGTTTTTTCAAGCTGCTTTTTAAAAGGTGCTTTATTTCTATTATAATTTAAAATTTAACCCCTGCCAACCGCAAATTCAAAAAAGAGTTGAAGATTTATTTAATCAAAATGGTCAGGGAAATTTTTTTTTAAAGAAAATTAAGTATTTTGAAGAATAATTTTTTTTTAATTCCTTTTGAAATATACTGTTTGTTATTTCTAAGAAAACTGTGCAAAAGGCACTTTTTGAAAAGGTACTTTTATAAAAGCACTTTTCATAGAAAATACTTTTCCGTACTTTTACAAAAGGTACTGTGATTAAAAGATACTTATCACAACAGGTCCCCTTGTAAAAATGTACTTTAAACAAAAAATACTTTTATTAAAAGATTCTTTTAATAACGTACTTTTATAAAAAGGTACTTTGCAAAGAAAATACTTTTCGTAATAGGTACTTTTATAAAAGGTACTTTTATAAAAGGTACTTTTATTAAAAGTTATTTTGATCAAAAGATACTTATCACAGCAGGTACTTTATAAAAATATACCTTTATAAATAGGTACGTTCATTAAAAGATGCTTTTAGTTACGTACTTTTATTAAAAGGTACTTTGCATAGAAAATACTTTTATTTAAAGTTACTTTGATTAAAAGATACTTATCACAACAGGTCCTTTTATAAAAATATACTTTTATCAAAAGGTACTTTTATTAAAAGATTCTTTTAATAACGCACTTTTATAAAAAGGTACTTTGCAAAGAAAATACTTTTCGTAATAGGTACTTTTACAAAAGGTACTTTTATATAAAGATACTTTGATTAAAATATACCTATCACAACAGGTACTTTTATAAAAATACACTTTTATCAAAAGGTACTTTTATTAAAACTTAGTGTGTACCTTTTTTAACTTACTTACTTTTTTATCGTACTTATTGAAAATGCACTTATGTAAAATACTTTTGAAAGAAATAATTTTTAAAAGAAAATTGATTCAAAAGACTTTTATATTTAAAGGTAACAATTTGAAAACCTATTTTTAATAAAAACTACACAACTGCAAACGACTTACAAGATTTGATAATTTCTAAGTGAGTACTTTTCTAAAAAGGTACTTATACAGGCTGTTTTTTATAGAGTGATACAACTTTGAGTTGACATCACTGCTTTATTTGACCACCCATTTAACAGCTGGTAGTTGCTTTTTGTTTAGTTTGCTTTGACATTTTATTACGGATCGACTTACACCAGAGCAACGCGTGCAAATTGTGGAAATTTTTAATCAAAATAATGGTTCTGTTCGTCAAACTTATGGTGCACTTTGTCCATTCAAAATTTTATTTTCCGATTAAGGCTATTTTTGGTTGAAACATCATTACAGCCACAGACAATTACTGTTTGGTGCACTTCATGGGCTGGCGGAGACATTGGCCCACATGCCTTCAAAAACGATGATGGTCAGAATGTTACTGTTTGTGAAAATTGGTGTTCCAGCTTGCGCCTTGTACGCGCCAGCCCTGGTGGCCACATGGCCGAAATCATAATTAAACATTAATGTCATAAAATTTTCCATCCAATAAAGACCACTTTATTGATATCAAAAATATATTAAAATGTTTTATTATGATTTAAACTTGTATCACTCTATAAAAAACATCCTATAAGAAAAAGTTACTTTTTCAAAACTTACTTTGAAAAAATGTGTTTATTTAAAAAATAATTCTTGTTTCGAGGAGGCAGTTGTTACAAAGCAACACTTCATTTAATAAAAATGTACTTGTTTTTGAAAAAGTACTTATTTTAAAATGTACTTATAAAAGGTACTCCTAAAAAAAATATAAAAATTATAATAATTTTCTGAAAAAAGCATGAGATTTAAAAGAATAGTTTTTAGAAGTACTTTTTCATAAAGTACCAATTTTTATAAAATCGTTATTTTAAAATGTTTGTTATTTCACTCTGTACTTTTAAGTTCATTTTAAAATATTTCCTTTCTGTTTATTAAAATAAACATTGAAATGAAATAACAAATTTTACTTTAAAAAAAAAGAAAGAATTCTGCCTAATTTGTTTCAATGTGTCAGTCATTTTCGAAACAATTAAATTGTATTTGGCTGGATGTTAACAGCTGCCACACACAAAATATTCAATTTTATCAAATCAACTGTCCAAACGAATAAAAATTATTTATTTGGGATTAAAAATAATAAAATAAAGTTGCAAACGGAAAGAATAACAAATTAAAGTTTTCAATTTCCTCACTTCAACTGCAGTGACATTTTGACTATATTTTTGATAAAAGCAACAATTCAATTTGATCGTGTGTGAATTATTAAACAGACTCTGTTGTGCAAGTGATTTTAGCCAAAAGCTAAACAATTATTTTTCAGAATTATTTCAATCTTTAAACATTTCAAATCATGTCTTTATCCACTTCCCGGTTTGCTGAGAGCCGCCCTACTAATGCGTTGGCCAAAAAATTTATTAAATGTTGTTATTGTTGTTGTCATATTTGTTATGTCTGTTTGCGGTTTAAATTATAAATGATTTGGCAAATGAAGTTGTTGCTTAAACTATTAAATTGCACTGCGGTCACGTTTGTGTCTCCAAACTGAATGCGGCGTTTAGTGGTTGTAAACGAAATTGGATTTCGGGTTAAACATTTTCAGGTTGCGATGTCTGTCAATTATTTATTATATGCGTTACATAAAAGCGGTTGGTTTTTTAATGAAATGCAAAGAAACGCATAAATTGCATTTCGCCATAAGATTTTGGTATAATTTTTTTGGGAATGAACAGCAAAGGGCAGGTGTACAAACGGGACGATTTTCTTATGTTGATTGCTTCTCTTGAAAATAGTGCAACATTTTTTGCACTTTTTAATGAAAAATGTGAAAATTCTGTAATTCAAATATAAATAGTGTATTAAAAACTGATCCCAAAATCCCTTACGAACAATAATTTCTGTTTTGAAACTTCTCCAAAGTGCCAGTGAAAGAAAGGAAGTGAAAAAATGTTACATGTTTTCTAGAAAAGAAAACGCCCTTAATTATTTGTATTGTGAATTTAATTTTATGTATCAGACATGAGTCTGTTATTTATACGTTTGAATGTGTGCAATTGAGTCTGAAAACGTAGCAGGAGGTGTGACTGTCAAGAGAATAGAGAGACGGACTACGGTGTTTTGCAAGTGTAAGAGCACAGAGGAGATGAGTCCGACCTATACTCTCATGTCTCATGTCTGCTAAAATAAAGGGAAGTTTAACATGATTTTTAATTAAAAGAATCAAAGAAATTGAAATGGAAGAGAAAGCGGCGCGAATGTCAAAAAGTTGTAGGGAAACTTAAGCGATTTATTAAGAACTATAATCAAACACAGACCACATATTAAAGTTGTTTTCTCTTCTAGAAAAAAAAATGCAACATTTCTTACACTTTTTGGCAGAAAATGCCAAAATTCCGGTATTTGAAATCAAGGAATTTATAAGAAATTAATCCAGCATCACTTTCGGAAAGTAATTTTTGTTTTAAAACTCCTTCAAAACTCCCACTATTTATAAAACAAGTGAAAAAATTTTGCATGTTTTTCAGAAAAGAAAACACCATAAGATCCATGGTGGGCTGAATATTTCAAATTGGGACTCTAAGCACGGGCCAGAGTTACAAGAATTATTTATTAATCAGCACTTTCGAAAGAGACAATTTTACTTGATTAATCTATTACTTTAATGCGGCTTTTAGGCACATGGCTAACTGTCTGCATGTGAGTGTGTGTGTGTGTGTGTGTAATTAAGTTATTACTACCTTTAACATAAATGAATTCAAACATGATTTTATAATTTCGAAAATAACATAAACAAATGCAAATAAACTACACACTCACACACACGCAAGTCTGTGATAAAAAGGATTAAAATCAGCAATTAAATGCTTTAAGCCGCAGTATGAATACAAATTCATAAAAAACTTGTGACGGGGGTATACGACCACAAAAAAAAAGGCACAACAGAAAATTAAAAAAACTCAAACGTTTAATGAAACAACGAAACCTGATGTATCGTGCCAACGAATAACAGCAGCAAAATTATTTGCAATTTTTTTCTTCTTCTTCTTCTTCGGTATTTTGTGCGCTGTCTGTCATTAATCATGCAAAAGGCATCATTATTTCATCAAAATCAAAGCAAAATAAAAAGAGTCACATAAAACGATAATCCGGCTCTTTCTCTCACGTTGTAAAAACGTTGCAGCAATTAAAGACAACTTGCGATGTTTAATTAGCACACACACACGCACACATACACGCACCGTAAGCAGTACGGCACGTTATATAAAGAGTAGCTCATCTATCCCAGTAAACATTTGCTAACAAGCAACAAAACGCTGAGAAAAGTGACTTTTTGCTTACAAGTCCCGGGCCACACTTGCAAATTATGTTGCAGCAATTCTTGAGTTGTCAGTGAGAAAGAGCGAGAAAGGAAGAGAAAAGGTATATGTTTCTACATAACCACCTCACAAGAAAAATAGGATTGCTGCAACAAAAGTTTCATGGTGTGGACCGATACCGGGATCAAAACTATACTTTAAAAAGGAAATTATGTTGCTTACAAAAACCTGTTTTGCCAAAATAAAAGCTCATGATATATAATTTTCCAACTTCGCTTAAATGCAGTTTAGGAAAAATTTTATTATTTACAGTCGTTAAAAATCTATTTTTGTCTAAGAAAAAAAAACTTGTTCCAAAATTGTGCTGCTTAAACATTTTTGGTGGCGATGACTGCAGGCATCCTTTTAGTGATACCGAGAAATGTCTAAATATTTCAATGCTACGCGTTGCCCCTATTCTTTAACTGACTTTAAAAGCTTTCGGATTTGATAAGGAAAAAATTGGAAAACGGTTGACTCGAAAGGACGCCCTGCAACTCCCTGCTAATTTTGTGCTGCCTAACTGATTGTATATAAAACTGCGGAGTTATTTGAAAACATCACTTTTCTCGAACTTTTTACGTTCATGATATGTCACGAACATATTGACCGTCTCTGATACGATTTGCAGCGGCCGATATGGTTTATTTAATCTTGAGAACTGGACTCGATGCCTTTTAAAAGTTATAAAAAAAAAGAAAAACATTTTTTCTAAGTTTTATTTTAATATTTTGCGAAAATTTTACCGGTTCGAATCGGTTCAAACTGTCTAAGTTCAGTTGAGCCCTTTAGAAAGCAATCAGTTTGGTTCAAATCGGTCAAGCGGTTCCAAAGTTATAAGCAGGTCACATAACAACACACACACACATATTCATACATCCACTCACACATTCCTACCCATACACATATACGCACACACACATACGCACATAAACACACTTACATACATACATACTGACATATTGACTGGCTTTCAGAATTAGTCAGGGAACCTTCCTCATCAAAACGTCAAGGTCTGATGAGAATTAACTTTTTCAAAACTTCCCGATTTTAGGGAATCTTAAATTTTCGTAGCAGGAAATTAAATAAAACACATAAAATTTAGGGGAGTACAAGAAACCCTTATTTGATCGAAAGAACGATCCGTGCAATTCAATTTTTAATAGATGATTTCGGGTAAATATTGACCCAACAGTTCCATTGCTAGTCCAGCTCTTTACACTCACTACTCCCGGTTCGAACATGCTCCATAACTCTAGTTTGACAGAGATCAAAACACTTTTCAATTACTTCAACTTGATGACAGGCTGGTGTCTAATCGGAAACTATTAAACAGTAACGCCTCGAGTCCAGGACAAAAAAATAATTTCCATATGCTTCCGTTGCCCAGCGCAAACTAAAACTCTAGGGGCTAAACAGTAACACTGTCTTCGAATCAAACTCTCTTCTCAATAACCAGCCACTGAGACACAGTCTCAAACACACACTCACACACATACACATATTGTGTTGTCAGGCAAATGTTTGCAGGGCATGCAACGGTTTTTATTTTGTTTCTTCAATTCCAACTGTCTGCAACATTTAAACCACTAAAATTACTTGCTTGACGTTGTTGCAACAAGTGCAAAATGAAAATAATTCAAATTGCAGGCAATAAATAATTAATTGTTTAATGATTTAAAAAGCACAATAAACGATTCGAGAAAGAAGAAAAAAGCGAAATTCAAAACGATCACTTTTCACTTTTTATTATTTATTTACTTGGCGGCGAACCTCAACTCTGCCACAATTTTAATCACAATTGCAGCAATTCAAACGGCATTCTCTAATGCTCATGACGACTACGCAGTTTCATGTTGCGGCTGTAAGTATGTGGGCAGGCAGGCTGGATGGCTGGTTGGCTGGTTGGCTGGCTGTAGTCAGTCAGGCAATTTGGCCAGCAGGCAGATCTGTTCATCACAAGTTCGTAATGCGCATGATGATTTTATTTCACCATCAGCAAGTGTCTTGAAACCATCACATCCATCATTTGTTTCTCTCTTTTTTTTTGTATTATTTTATTTTTCATTTTTCATTTTGTGTGTTACTAAACGATTAATTGAAAAGCAATTGAAATGAAATTGAATGAAAAATTTTCAAAATTAAAAGGATTTCGAATAATACGCCAATTGGCTGTCCTTCCATCAGCTGTCCGTCATTTCTTATAAATGAAATCAAAATATTTGATCTGCTACTTGCAAGATCATCATCATCATCATTATCATGATGATCATCCTCATGCATGATGCAGTGCAGCATGATTGCAATGATCAAGGCGGAATGACTGACATCAAGAGATTATTGGCCGCAGCGATCATTTATAAACTCTGCGTTTCAAGTGATCTCTCTGATTCATTTAACTATTTTAACATCTAATTTTTAAATTTTTTAATGCGAAGCAAAAAACTTAACATTTTACATACGCTCTCGCTTATAAGCGTGCGCGCACACTCACACGCATATTGAAGTAGTTGTTGTAATTTGTAAATTTTATTGAGTTGTTTCTTGTAGTTTCTGTTTCTGTTTCTTTTTATTATTTTTTTATTTAAGACTATTAATAATAACTTTGGTATTTTATTGAGCAAATTCTTAGAACTAATAAATATTTTTTTTATTATGATTTTAGCATTTGTCTGTCTAGATGTACGTCCGTCTTATTAAAGCGCATTAGTGGGGTCCAAAAACAGCAAACACTTATTATGCAAACTGTAGAGACAGGCAGCTTTCTTTTTTTATTTATTTTGCTTTAGTTCTTTGGATATTCTTCGTACAACAGATCGCGTATAACATCAGTATTCAATATTTAACACTGGTCAACACAGAATTTCACTTTGACCTTTAAAAAATTAAATTTTGATAGCTTAAGTCATAATTAGGCGAGAAGTATTATTTATGTGACATGAAAAGTTTGGCTTTTTATTAATTGATTAATTTTCAATTGCACAAGAAACAACTCAAATAAATATATTTATAATTTTTATTAACTTTTAATATTAAAATAACTTGTGGAAAAAATCAAAAATGAATTAAAAGTTCACGTTTTTGCTTCTTCTTTTATATTCATAAATATTTTTTTCGCAATAAACCCCCTATCCTGCTTTCCTCTGATTGAGGTGCTCAACGACAAACGAAACGTATCACCAGCGTTGCCAGCTTTTTGAAATTTCAAAAAGCACTAAAACCAAGAAAATTAAAGTGCGTTAGTTGACCCAAAAAAAGCAATTATTTTAATATAATTTTTAGTTTAGTTTTAATTATATTTAAAACAAATAATGTACGAGTAAATTATACAGATTTCGATCTTTTATAAAGAAAAATACATAAATTTGGAGATCTTGAAAGAATAATAACAGAGTAAATTTTTTAGCCCAAATATTTTACCCTCTGGAATCCAAAGTGGGTATTAGGCTAAGGACTGCAACGTACTATTCCGAGGAAAAGAAATTTAAAAATATATTCACATGCCAAAAAACAAACAATTTAAAACAATTGAATTATCGAGAATACACTGCACATACAGTTCTCGGAAGTCACTATAATCCCATCATCATAGAAAAATTTGCTATGAATACTTGAATGTTCTTCTTTAATCGCTTAATTTCACTCGGCCGTTTGTTTATTATGAATTGTTGTATATGAATAAGTTTTAGAAGAAAATCGAAAGGAATTTGACAAAGTATATATTCACTGAGAACACGATGTCGTAGGAGACTTGGTTTTATATCAGAATGGATGTTATTCCTACAAATTTAGCACAAAAAAAAGTTAAGGAAAGCGGTTGACCCTAAAAGCCATCTCCCCGCTAATTTTATCCTTAAGGTTATCAAAACGTTGTCTGTTGTGCTGCTCTGCGATTTTAAAGTCTTCGAGCTCAAATTCTAATAAGAGATTAATGAACTGATCAGTTTTCAAGCGGCTATAAATTGTGAATTATTCCAGCGACTCTCATGTGAGTAACAGAGATTGATGAGTTTTCCAAGTTCTATAAAAGGATCGACAACACCAACTGATTGGATATATAATATCGGAGATTTTTAAAAAATTACTTTTTTCAAATATATTTCCCTCACGATAGCTCATGGGCGGATTAACCCATTTTGACTCGATTTACAGTGGTCGCCGTGGTTTTGAATCTTAAGACCTGAATGCTTTCTAGCAAGGATACGTAAAGCGCTTTAAAACTTATTTAAAAAATTACCTCTTTGGAAAAGGTTTTTTCTAAGTGTTTTTTTGACACTCTGAATCGTTTCAAATTCAAAGGAAATCTGAGCTCAGTACAACCTCTGTAACACCAGCAGTTTGATTGAAATCGGTCAAGCCGTTCCAAAGTTATAAGCGAGTCACATACTCACACACACACATACACATGCAGACACACTCGCATACAGAAATAATTAGGGAAGCTTCCCAGAACCTCAAAACGTCGAGATCTCACAAGAACTCGATTTTTTTCTCAAACCCGGGTAAAACAAATAAAATGTTACCATGCTAATATCTGCCAGTACTCTATAGCCATGGGCCCGCTTTGTGTATATTCTTCTATGTTTGTGTTTTTTTTTTGCTTCTAGTTTCTTATTTTTTATTATTATTTTTTCTTTTTCCCCTTCTTTTATTGACTTTATGGACGGCTTTGCCTGCATTCACAATTTGCCAGAGTCGAAAAAAATCTGACATTAAATGTCATGCAATCGTGCCTGATTTAAAATGCATCTCGATGTGTCTAGAATATGACTGTTGGTTGGGTATATTTTAATGTTACAACATGTTCGTTGCTACTGTTGGCATTGAATAATGCGAACCATTTGATCTTTGAAAACTTGCAGGACGAATGCATAAATATGATGATTATTAGCAGATACACGGAGAAAAAATAAACACACACACACACACATACACAAGAAAAAGAAGCCATTGTTGAATGTCTGGCAAAAATTAATAGAACATGATTTTGAAAATAATAAAGTTGCCATGCGAGTGCGAGCGGTTTTTATAGTTGTGCTAAATTTTTATGCATTTTTTGTTTAGAGAACATAATTTTTTTACTGGCTGAAGGCAGATTAAATTAAATATTGAAGCAAACTTTTTAGCTGTTTTTTAACTTCACGCTGTGAAAATTGAAAATTTTCAAGAATCGGGAAGTTATTGAAAAAATCGAGCCCACATCAGATCTTGATCTCAAGGAAGCTTCCTTGACTAATTCTGAGAACCCGTCTCTATGTCTGTGTGCATAGTCTTGCAACTTTGGAACGGCTTGATCGAATTCAACCAAACTGATGGTGTTCTAAACGAATCTACTGAACTTTGATATCCTGAACCGATTCGAACCGGTAGATATCACGACATTAAAAAAATAGATTCGGAAAAACATTTTTTAATGTGCTTTTTTTTCAAAATAACTTTTAAACGGCTTTACCGATCGATTTCAGAATTTAATCAGCTCTCAAGACTAATCACTTCGGCCATTGTAAATCGGGTCAAAATCGGTTAACCCATTCGTGAGATATCGTCAGGGAAATGTCTCCCAAAAATGTGATATATTTCCAAACTCCGAAATTTTATATCCAATCCGAAATTTTATATTCTCGATCCTTTTATAGACCTTGAAAAACTCATCAATCTCTGCTACTCACATGAGAATTCCTTGCATAATTCACAATTTATAGACGATTGGAAACTGATCAATTTATTAAACTCTTATTAGAGTTTTGAGCTCGTAGACTTTAAAATCGTAGAGCAGTACAAAAAACCATGTTTTGATAAATTTAAGGATAAAATTAGCGGAAAGTTACAGGGATGGCTTTTGGGGACCACCGTTTTCCATTTTATTTTAATATATTTAATCTACACCCATTCACACGATGATTTTTTATGTGATTTTTTGTTTGAGGTGAAACAATCGGCTAAGGAAAAGTACACTTAATATATGTTTTCATGATTTATTTCATATTTTTCCTTACACTGCCTGTTATGGTTTTATTTTTTGTTTAACTTTTATTTTCAACTCACCTACACGTGAAAGAACAACAACAAAAAAATTTTCAAGCAATTTCAAGAGGAAAAATCAGACGTTGAAAAAATCATGGTGTGAATTAAGTAAATGTTTTACCTTTTTTATTATTAATAATTTGCGGGGAGTTGCAGGGATGGCCTTTCAGGTCCACCGTTTTCCTTATTTTTTACATTTTATTTTTACAATTCCAGAAGAAATCCCAGTAATTTCCAATTTAATATGCCGCATACGAAAAGCCACAATTGTTTTCGTTATTAATTTAAAAAATTTCCTTTACAAATTAAATGAATTATTTGTGGCATTAAATTTCAAATTCGCTTGCAAACAGAGTGTTTTCAATTAAATTGTTGCAACACAAACATTTTATAAGGAAATAATAAATGAAATTAACATCAGCAACATGAAACTGATGAATAGTTTTGAAGTGGTAAAAAGTCTGGTTGCAACATTAAAAGACAGCCGTCGTCGGAATATATTTTGAAATATGAAAAGCAACGACAGCTTGTCTTCGAGTGTAACTTCGATAACGAACAACTTCTCCGTTTCAAGTCCGGTTGGCCTTTTTTTTCTGTGCGCACTGCGCATGCGATCATGAATAAATAAACTCATAAAGATTTCAATCATTTGTTTTGTGGCATGATTACAAAAATATTTCTTTATTATTTGATGAATTGAAATTAATTTCACTACTCTGGACGCAGAAGAAATGGAAAAGCAATTAATGAATCATGCATGAATACACAGACGGACAGACGGACAGGCAGAATAATTTAATTCATAAACGGCATGGATGGATCTTTTGTAGTATCACGGACAAAAAAATGGTAGTTGAAGGAAAAAAGATCAATGAATTTTATGTTCATCCTGAAGATGTTGTTGGGCATGAGCATTTTCTTTGGAAGGAAAAATAAAACTGAAAATTCAAGTTAAACTTTAAAGGTGGTCGGCTGATCGATCGGTGGTCGTTTGTTCGCTTAGATGCTGAACAATTTTTGTTTTTTTTTTTTTGCTAAATCTCAAGTACACGAAACAACAATTACAACAAAAGAACACACAAAATGTAAAAATGCTGGTTTTATGAATTCATGCATACGAAAACACTGTGCAAACAGCCAACGAACAAAAACACATTTAAAGGCCACCAGGCATTATTTTATTACTCCGTGTGGTTGCTAATGTTGTTGTTGTTAGTTGTTTGTTTGTTGTTTGTTTTGTTTTTGTTCTTATTGTGATTGGCTTTAAAAGGTGTAATTCACGTTTGAGTTGCAGCCCTGAACCTGAACCGCACTTATCGATAAACTGTAACGAGCCCACACATTTCCAAACAAAATGTTTTTAGCAAAAAAAAAGAGGGGGGAAACAACAACAACTACAACAAAAACGTACATGTTACAAATTATGGAAATACATGTAGATCGAGTCAGGAATGCCCTACTTGCTAATGACAGCTGGAGTGCTGCGACTTGTAGGTTGCAGTTGGTCTCAACGTAAAAAAATATAACAACAAAATCAAAAATCATTTAATTTTTATTTAAATATTCGAAATTTCTTGTCTTTTCGTTTATGTTCGAAGGCTTCACAGCCTTTAAAAATATTGTTTTCGAAAAAAAAAATTTTAATCTTTTTAAAAGTAGCGTATTGTAAAAAGGTACTTTTTGTTAAAAAATTTTTGTAAAAAAGTACTCGTTTTAAAAAGGTACTTTTTGTAAAAATTTTATATTTGTAAAAAAGGGGTTTTTTGTAAAAAGATATTTATTGTAAAAAGGTACTTTTTGTAAACTTTAACTTCAAAGCCTTTGCAAATATTCTTTTAGAAACCTTTTTTTAAATCTTTTTAAAAGTAACGTATAGTAAAAAGGTACTTTTTGTTATAAAATACCTTTTGTTACAAAATACTTTTTGTCAAGACACTTTTTGTAAAAAAGTACTCGTTTTAAAAAGGTACTTTTTATAAAAATTTAAATTTGTAAAAAAAGTGTTTTTTGGAAAAAGATATTTATTGTTAAAAGGTACTCTTCGTTAAAAAGATACTTTTTGTTAAGAAATACTTATTCTAAAGAATTTTTTTTGTAAAAAGTACTCCTTTTAAAAAGGTACAAGGTAAAAGATATTTATTGTAAAAAGGTACTCTTTGTTGAAAAGGTACTTTTTGTAAACTTTAACTTCAAAGCCTGTGCAAATATATTTCTAAAAACATATTTTTAAATCTTTTTAAAAGTAACGTATTGTAAAAAGGCACTTTTTGTTACAAAATACTTTTTTTTAAGATACTTTTTGTAAAAAAGTACCCCCTAAAAATTTACGTTTTGTAAAACTACTCTTTATAAAAAATATTTATGGTAAAAAGGTGCTTTTGACACAAAAGGTACTTTTCCCACAGCGGTATTTTTTTCATTAAGATTTCTTTTTAAATGTGCTTAATTGAAAAATTTAATATTTGCAACATGCTACTTTTGTAAAATGGTACTTTTGTAAAAATTTATTATTTGAAAAATGGTATTTCGGCAAAACGTTTTCGATTTTGTAAAAATGTACTTCTTGTCCAAACATATTTTTGTAACGAGGTTTCTTTTCAGAAAGTGCATGTCTGAAATATGTACATGGTACTTCTGTAAAATGGTACTTTTAAAAAAAAAAGTAATTCTAGTAAATAAACACTCGTTGTAAAAAGAAGCTTTTTGATACTTTTTGTAAGAAAGTAGTTTTTGCACAAGGATACCTTTATGAATGTCCTTTTTTTAAAAATTTACATTTTTCAAAACAATATTTTTTATAGGAAAGTATTCTTTAAAAAAAATGCTTTTTGAAAAAGTACTCTGTGTAAAAAAGGTACTTTTTGTACAAGGGTACTTTTTAACAAGGTCTCCTTTTTGAATGTACGTTTTTGGAAAAATTTACATTTTGTTTCTTTTGTAATGTGGTACGTTTTGTAAAAATTTACTTCTGGTAAAAATAGTACTTTTTTAAAAATGTGCTTTTTTTAAAATGGACTTTTTCGTAAAAATTTACTATTAAAAAAGTTATTTTTGCAAAATATTTTTACCTATACTTTTTGAAGAAATTTACTTTTTGCAAGGAGGCACTTTCTTGTAAAATGTACTTTTGTAAAAAGGCATCTGTTGTAAAAAAGTACTCTGTATACAAAACTACATATTTGCAAGATATTTTTTGTTTGCAAAAAACTAATTTTCTTTAAAAGACTATTTTATTTTTGCAAAATGTTTTCATAATTAAAAATTTTTCAAAAAATGTACTTATTGTAAAAAGGCACTCCTTAAAAATGGGTACTTTTTGCAAAAATGTACTCCTTGCGAAAAGATAATTTATGTAAAAAGATACTTTTCGTCAAATGGTATTTATTAAAAAAATTTACTTTTTTTAAGAAGGTACTTTTTTAAAAAGGTACTTTTTGAAATGATTGTAATTTTTGTAAAAAGATTGAATCTTTTGGAAAAAAGTTATACTTATTTTAAAAAGCAGCTTTGGAACTATTTTTATAAAGAATTTTTTTTTGTAAAAAGTACTCGTAGTAAAAAGGTACTTATTTTAAACGACTGTAATTTTTGTGAAAAGATATTTAGGGAAAACAATTTTTGTTTCTTAAAAAGGAACTTATGTAAGAAAGAGCTTCTTGTGAAACAGTACTTTTTTATAAAAGAATAGTTTCACAAAAATTTTTAATGCAATTTTTGTAAAACGTTACAATTTTCAAGCAACGGTTTTGTATAAATTGACTTTTTGTAAAAAGATATTTATTTTAAATTCTTGTTAAGGAAATTATTTCTTAAAAAAATTAGTTCAACTAAAATCTTAATTCTCAAAAAAAAAATTGTTTAATCGGTTAATGTTTTGTTAACGAAAGAAAAAGTATCAAATCACGGTTGGTAGGCCTACCTGCCTGTTCTGCTAAAGCTCTCAATATGAGCTTTCGGTAAACTCTTTCTCTCTCACTCTTACTCACAAATTTGCATCGTTTTATTTTAAATTAGGCAACAGCCAGTGGCCACAATGCGAAATAATATAAAATTTTAATTAATTTCCTTCGATTTGAAAATAAATAATGAGACGAATTCCAACGAGCAACAAACTGTTGCAACATGTTTCGTGAGTGGCAGGCAGCATGCAAATGTAGGGTGATGTACGAGTCGTACCAGGCAAAAAAAACCTCAAAAATACCTCTCGTACATGCACACAAACTCGTACAATTTATAAAAGCAGCAGAAGAGTTGTGCTAACAATTTTAACGAGTTACCGGTAAAAACATTTTTGCCCGCAAAACCCCACGTGCATTTTGACAATTACAACAACAGCAACAAAAACGAAAATTTTGCAAAAACTGCAGGCACAAGCAAAAGTTAAATAAAACAGAACGACTTGATGCCGGGACTGCCGCTGCTGCTGCTGCTGCTGCATGTGGGAAATCTCCTGTTCTGTTTAAGCATCAGTCACGCCAGCAACAAACTGGCAACAATGAATGAATGACTAACTGATCGTGACCAATTGCTTGTCTCTTAGTGCTGGATAATGTTTCTAATATTTTAACGTAACGATGACAATAATGAAGTTGGCTGCAATGAAAATTTGCTTGATGATAATGACGCTGATGGCTAAAAGCGTTTGCAAGAGAAAAAAAAATGTCATATTATTTTTGGTTGCATGTTGACAACGTTCATGTTGTTGACGTGTTACAGGCAGCAACATTTTTATTGTTACGCTATTTAGCTAAACTGAACGACATGTTTGTGGCGTGTGAGCTCAAGTTTTCTTACAATAAAATATATATATATATATATATATTTTTTTTTTTTTTTGTTAAGGAAATGGAGGTTGGAATATGTTGCAAGTAGATATTTTTCATATTATTTTTTTAAATTAAAAATTTATGTATTTTTAGTTGTATTTCATATTTAATTGTCGTTCATAGTTAACTGAACACAGAATGATATCCATTGTTCTAGACTCGTTTCAACAAATCGTTAGGCTGAAGTGACCTTCAAGCTTTCGAAATTAAATATGGAAACTAAAACTTTAAATAAGAATTCAACCTTTTTAGCGGTTAGTCAAACCAAATTATTGTTCCAGACTTTTTGTATGACACAAAATTCCAGCAATTAGTCAATCGGAATTTCTTTCGAAAAATCGGTTGCGTTGCAAAATATCATCATGAAATTTTTACTTAATTTGATGCTCTAAATTTCTTAAATAACTCAATATTTTTTCTTTTCGCTTCATAAAACTAAATTTAATCAGTTGCAAAAGAAATGATTACACGAAACGAAAATAAAATATTATAAAAAGAATGTTTCAACAAGAAAGTAAATTTTTCAAATTGGATATATGGGTCACCCAAAACAGATTTACTTTATGACTTTTGGCAAGCGCAACTACGACTGCACGCTTCTCTGGGCCCATGAAGGCAATAACGAACGAAACTTCTTAACAAATAAATAGAATCCTGGGCAAATGAACAACAACGGAAGACAACACAAACAAAAATTAACAAAAACAAAAAAAAAATAAAAACCACCGAAATAGTTGTCTCCATAAAACTGAGAAAAATAAACTGAATAAAAATGTTGAAAACTCAAGACTAAACGATTGACCCATTTCTACAGACGGCAAAAATATAATTTCGCTAAAATAAAATACGCAACAATAAAAACGATGAACGAAAATGGGAGACACAGAAAAAAAAGAGAAGGAAGAAAAACATCAAATTTATGTATTTTTTCCCAGATATTTTTTTTGTTTCTTCTTTTCCTTCTCTACCTCTTTCTGTTATTTTTGTAAAGACATGTAAAAAGTTTTTATTATTAAACTTAAAAAAAAAAGATGAAAAATATATTCGACATCAATTGGAAATGTTAGATAATAAAAATTATGAGGGAATATATTTTAAGCAATTTTGTGATCTATAAATCCCATAACAGTTTAGTGGACCCAATTAAATATATTTTTGCAGCTTTTTTTTTAATTTTGCCACAAGAATAAATCGGATATAGTAAAATTGTTTCCTCTGCAGACTAAATCCGGAAAAAAGCAATGGAAATATACAGGGTATCCCCTGCCCTACAAATAAAAAAAAGACTCCCCCGTCAGAGGAAAAAAATTATCTGATTTTGAGTTCCAAAGCCCGCTGCTGTAATTATGAATATTTTTGCGGCTTAAAAATATTTAAAAAAGAAATAGAAAACTTTTAGTGTTCGGATCACAAAACAAGAATACACTCTTTTCCATTCCGCCACCAGGATGACAAATAAAAATTATTCCCCATATTCCCCTAATAAAACATTTTTAATCCCAGAAAAATTTTTACAATGAAAATAATTTGTAAATTCTCAGATTTGAAAAGACCGAGTAATAACTTTCAACTTAGTAATTTAACGTCTTATTCATAAAAAATATTTTTTGCTTATAAGCTGTTTATAACGCAAGTAGCGAATGGAAAATTAGTCTTATAAGCAGCTTATAAGCAAAATATATTTTTTTATTTCAAATTAATAATTTAAGGTCTTATTCATAAAAATATTTAATGCTTATAAGCCGTTTATAACACAATTATCGAATGGAAAGTTAGTCTTATAAGCAGCTTCTAAAAATAAAATATATTTTTTATGAATAAGGCCTTTAATCCGTAAAGTTATAATAACAAGAATACACATACAGGATCATGATTTTGTTTATATATAAAAAGGATCTCAATATCAAAAATTCTTTAAATGTTTGATTCTCAATATGTTAATAAAAAATGGTTCCAGTTTGTCTTACACCCGAAAAAGGCCTTCTGGCCACCCTCTGCTTAGTGGACCTGATCTGCCTATTGCTCTTTGCGAATAGCCTACAGCAGTAACACACGCTGCCATTAAAAACTGGACTCGTTGAGATGGATTTTAAAATGTCTACAGGTACTCCTTTTTTGTCTCTCTCTCTCTCCCCTCTCCCTTTTCTTTTGCTGTTAATTTTGCTTCTTTTGCAATCAAATTTAAATGCAATTTTCATGTTGCAAATTTTATTTGTTTTTATTCAATATTTTTGCATGGCAAACAAAAGGATGCCCCACCCTCTTTTTATTATGATTTTATAGATTTTCTTAAACTGTTTTTTTCTTTGATTAAATTTTGTTATCAAGTTTATTGATTTTGTAAATTATAAAAATACTATTAAAAATTTGTTTTTTACTCTTTTCTTTTTTTTTTCTTAATTTAGCCCAGAGTTTTTATGGCCATTCTTTTTGGCTTCACAACTCTTAAAAAAAAAAGTTGCAACTTTAACAAAGAAAATTTATAAATTATTGATCGTTAATTTCAAAGGCCATTTAGAGACATTTAAAGACAACAACAACAAATAAGAATATGATTTGGGTGGAAACTGTAAAAGAAAAATCTCTGCCGATTTGGCAAGTTTACTTAAGACACGTCAAGAGTTTTATTTTAGGCGAGTTAAAGCACAATTGAAATGTGGGTGTCATTTAATAGTTTCATAAAATCAATATTTTTTTAACGTTACAAAACAACAACAACAACAACGTCAAACCAAATAAAACTTAAATCATATTTTGCAATTAGTTAATGTTAAGGCGGCCATATAAATAATCGTTAAATGTTAAATAATTTATGGGTTTATAAAAGTGTTTGGCATGAATTTTTTGTCATAATAAAGATTTTCTTTTGAATAAACAACAACAACTACAAAAAGCATAATCATATGAATCATTGCACAGTGGGGGATTTTGGGGAAAATAAGAACACACTGAAATATGTGTGCAGTTTTCAAAAGTCTGGTCAGATTGTAAGGAAATTTTATACTATTCTTAAAAACACATTGTCAAGCTTAAGTTTGGAGTTTGGCTTCTTATCCCTAAAGCGGGGCTAAGCTGTGGGTGATCAAACTGGGCAAGTCAAATATTGTCTTATTAACCTTCTGATATTCGGACTGGAGTTCAGTAGATTTTGAAAATAGCAACAACTTTAAGCACAATATTTTCAAAACATTTTCCCTTTTTTTTATAATTGTGCCAATTACTTCTTAATTAAAAAATATTGGTCCAAAAAAGTCTTCCCCCATTTATAATTACAATTAAATCAAAAGAAAAAAATAACTTTATTTCATAATTTGCGCTATAAAAAGCACTAGATTATTTCTAAATATGCCTATTTTTGAAAAGGTTGCGACCAAAAACTCTTTTGATTGCCATAATACTGAAAAATCTCCATTATTGAGATTTTAAATTTTTTTGTGGGAATTGCGGGGATTTCGAATATAAATTCCACTGTTAAATAAACAACTGCAAACACATTTTTGCAACAAATTATTTTAAAATTGATGAAATACTGAATAAAAACGTTTGCTAAGTGGGAAAATACTGTAAAATCCCCAAATCGGGATTTTGGAAACTCTTTTGTGGAATTGTGGAAATCTTAGAAAAAAATCTTTTTGATAAATTTCATTGTTAATTTTCGATCGCCACTTTTAAGTTTAAAAATACTGCAGAAAAATATTTGGGGATTTTGAAATTTATTTTTGGGAGTTCTAGGGATCTAAATCTAAGTCTCATTTAAGACTGCTCACATCATTTTAGCTTAAAGTGATGTTCGTTAAAATAATCACCAAATGAAAGAGGTAGATTTTTTTACAATGAAATTTCAATTTAGAGATTTTAGTAACATCCAGGTCACGGCATGAAATTTCATTTTAATCGAACCATCCTTTAGGAAACTGCAGAAAAGTAAATTATTTTTTATGAAATTTAAAGTTTGCATTTTTTATCACCTTAAAAATCCTCAAATAGTATATAAAAAAATTATTACGCTCGAAAATACCGCAGAAAAAATGTGGGGGATTTTAAAATTTCTTTTTGGGAATTCTAGGGATTTAAAATTTAATCTCATCACATCATTAATAAAATCAAAAAGGAGAATTTTTTTGCAGTGAAATTTCAGTTTAGAAATTTCAATAACTCCTAGGTCACGGCTTGAAATTACATTTTAGGAAACTGCAGAGAAGTAAATTATTTTTTAATTAAATTTCAAGTTTGAATCTTAAATCACCTAAAACCTCTTAAATAGTGTATCAAAAAATTATTAATCCCGAAAATACCGTAGAAAAAATGTGGGGGTTTTTAAAATTTCTTTTTGGGAATTCTAGGGTTCTCAAAAATATATCCGATTTACTTACTCTGCACGCAATTTCATGTTAAACGAATCACCCTTTAGAAAACTGCAAAATGTTCCCCAATTTTTCCCTATTTTTCCAAAATCTCCCACTGTTAGTTAGTCTAAATGGGCTAAATGTTGCTTTAAATTAGAACAATAAAATTATTTAGTTTCCATTAATTTCTTGTTTATTTTGGAGTTAAAAATACCGATTTTAATGCTTTAAATTTATCTCTCCGCTTGTTGGCAGTTTAAATAAATTCGTGCACGTGCGAGTGTTTCTATTTTACCTGCACAAATAAAATGCACATAAAAATGTTTTATTTTTATATACGAAAAAGTAAATTTATTTTATCTGTCTGTGTTCTATTTTAGCCAACTTGGGTGGCATCCAAAAATAACTTTAAGCAGATATCAAAAGTAAAAAAAAGGAAAAATATCTGCCAAAACTAAAACACCAAAATGTGTTTGGCTGTCTGTCGTTGATAACAGGACATGAAGTCATAACAACAGATGACCAACATAAACAGCCATAATTTTATTAAGAAGTGGCCATATTTATGGCCAAAACAGTTACGTTTCGTTATAAGTTTATCTATATTCCAGCGGTTCTTTTTTCATGGTACAGCATAACGCGCTTAACTGACCAGCCTTATTTATAAAAAAAATTTCATTTATAAGAGACTTATAAACCAAATCTTAAGAATGAAAATTTGTTTTATTTGCCTGTTATAAATCTGAAAATATTTTTATAACTTAAGCTTTTGGTAAATAAACTATTTAACATGATCAAACACGATATTTGCTCATAATGATTTTTTTGAACTGGAAATCCTTTTTGTATATAAAAAAAAAATTATCCTGAATGTGTGTTCTTGTTATTGGAACTTTACGGATTAAAGGCCTTATTCATAAAAAATATATTTTATTTTTATAAGCCGCTGATAAGACTAATTTTCTATTCAATTACTGCGTTATAAACAGTTTATAAGCATTAAATATTTGTTATGAATAAGACCTTAAGTTATTGATTTGAAATGAAAAATATATTATGTTTATAAGTTGCTTATAAAACTGATTTTCCATTCGATATTTGTGTTATAAACAGCTCTTAAGTATTAAATATTTCTTTTGAATAAGACCTTAAATTATTAATTTGAATTAAAAATATATATTATTTTTATAAGCCGCTTATAAGACTAATTTTCTATTCAATTACTGCGTTATAAACAGTTTATAAGCATTAAATATTTGTTATAAATAAGACCTTAAGTTATTGATTCGAAATGAAAAATATATTATGTTTATCAGTTGCTTATAAAACCGATTTTCCATTCGATATTTGTGTTATAAACAGTTTATAATTATTAAATATTTCTTTTCAATAAGATCTTAAATTATTAATTTGAATTAAAAATATATATTATATAAGTTGCTTATAAAACTGATTTTCCATTCGATATTTGTGTTATAAACAGTTTATAATTATTAAATATTTCTTTTGAATAAGACCTTAAATTATTAAATTGAATTAAAAATATATATTATGCTTATAAGCTGCTTATAAGACTAATTTTCCATTCAATATTTGTGTTATAAACAGCTTATAAGCATTATATATTTTTTATGAATAAGACCTTAAATTACTAAGTTGAAAGTTATTACTCGGACTTGAGTTCAAATCTGCGATTTCTCAAATTATTTTCATTGTAAAAATTTGTCTGGAATTAAAAATGTTTTATTAGGGGAATATGGGGAATATTTTTATCTTGTCGTCCTTGTGGCGGAATGGAAAAGAATGTGTTCTTGTTTTGTGGTCCGAACTAAAATTATTTTATTTCTCTTTTAAATATTTTGAAGCATTAAAAAAAATTTTATATCCACAATTACAACAGCGGGCTTGCAATTTCAATAAGATTCTTTATTTTTCTTTTGAAGAGGCCTTTTTTTCAGTTGGGCAGGGAATAACTTCTATATATTCAATGCTTTGATTTAGACAGTAGGGAAAAGTGCTGAGGAGTTAAATGAAGAAAGTTAAGAAGATGGAGAATTTATTGCATCCATTTCACTTTTTACTTCCCCCCTTAGATTTTGCTGGTGAAATTTATTTTGTGTGAAAAAGATATCCTCACGAACTGCGTCTGACTTTCCTTTTCATAATTCAAGTGATTGAACCGAGTGCAGCCCATTAAATACCCTGGGCTGGGAAATTTTTTCAATTTCTACTTGTTTTATCACGAACGTTTCTGAATCTCTTTCTGCTGATCATTTTCAACAGTTTTAACCCTGAAAGGCTACTCTTCTTTTGTGTATATTAAAGATACTCTTCGTTGAATCAAGGAACAAGTTTTAACCCTGGATGGCTACGAAGCGCATTTACTCATTATTATATAACTCTTTTATTTTGTTCAAAATCGCATCGAATTTCAAGAGAGAAAATAAGCAACTCATCAACTCAACGAACGTAAAAGTAACCATTCAGGACTAAAAATAATTCTATCGAAACAATTTTTGAAGTTAAAATTAATTTAAAATATTTTTAGTTAAATATTTTATTCATAAAATAATAAAAATAATAAAATTTAATATAAAGGTTTTATAGGAATGTGCACAATATAAAAGATTTATATGACAAACAGTAACCGTCCAGGGTTAAAAGTTGTTTTTCACTTCTACGAATGTACAAATATGAAGTATAACCATTTGGGGTTGAAAATAATTCTGGCGGTACAATTTTTAAAGTTAAAAATATTTTTAGTTACATATATATTATTAAAAAAATAATAAAAGAGAGAATAAAATATAACCTAAAAACTTCTTTTTGTCTCTTAAAATTCGATACGAATTTGAACAATATAAAAGAGTTATATGATAAACAGTAAGCATCCAGGGTTAAAAGTTGTTTCTCGATTTAACGAAGATTAATAAAGATAAAAAGTAAATGAGCTTCGTTGATTCGACGACCATCCAGGGTTAAGTGAGTTTCCCAATTCTGTATTTCTGCCAGTTTCATTAAACATGGGCCTTGAACAGCTCTCAACTCCCCATCGGAAAAGTCCGTTGGCAAAATAAATCACTGAAACAAGGAGAAACCAAAAAGTTTTTGCACGTTTGCGTGAACGTAAAAAAATTAGTCACGGTCATGAAATATCACCCCTCACGAAATTCCCTTTTCTACTACGTAAAACAAAAACTAAAAGATAAAAAATTTCCTTCCATGGAAATTTTCATGGCCACTTTATTTCTGCAGCAGCCTCAAAGTTTTCATAAAACACGGTGCAAGAGAACAGAAATTGTGACACCGGGCAACAACAAAAACATTAACATCTTTCTAATAGTTGTTGTTGTGTTTATTGTCATGCCATATAAATCTGATATTTACTAAAAACTGTCCAAACCGCCTGAATTACGGTATGACTACGAGCCATTATGTGACGTTTGAAAAAACAAAGGAAATGGACAAGAGTTCATTTTCAAAAACACTGAAACACAAAATGACAACAAAAAACCTGAAATTGTCTGTTGTCGGATTTTCTAACATTCGCTGTACCCGCTCATATCAAACATAAATAACAACAACAGCAAGAAAACAACAACTTGTTATTAATAATGTTTTGGATAGCTCTCGTCGGTGGTGGCCTTATCCCAAGAAGCTTAAGGATTTCAAATGGCTCCCAAAAGGATATTTACTGGCTGCCAGAGCAGCATCTTGTACAGCATCTGTTGTGATGGTGGAGGGCAAAAGGGAAAGAAAAAATTGTGTTTAAAGGAAACACGAAAAATGGAAGTCGTATGCAACTGAATTTGTGCGCGCCATGAGTATTTCAACTGGCAAGATGAACCGAATAACAAACGGATAATAGCCAAAACATTCAAAACGTCTACACTGAAAAAAAAAATACAATGGCTTTCAATACACAAACTTTAACTTGAATTAAATCTTTTTTTTTAGTTTTAAAAAACCTTTCAGATTTATAAGAAATTTTTGTGTGAATAACAGTTTGCGTTTGTAAAATTGAAAGCCCTTTGAGAATCAAAGTTTATTTAATATTCCACGTGTACAATAAATAAATAGCAAAATGGCTTCTCCGCTGACCGACCCCACCAACACAAGTGTAACGTCAACTTTTTTTTAACCCGAAAGGGGAAAACTGCATAAAACGGCATTAAATCAAGTTAAGCACTGGATGCGAAAAGTACTCAAGAGTTATGAGATTTCCATGTTTTACTTCAATTTGTTTTGCTTAAACTTACGTAACCATCCTTTTCGAAGGATAATGACCCGGAGGGTGAAAATAAAAACGCACTCGTATTTTCAACTACGGAAGAAGCTGACAGCAACAAAATTTCTATGTGGGAAATAATTTAAAACAACAAAGAAAAGACAAGTAGCAGCAGCATAATTCAGGCAAAATTAAAATATTTCAACAGTTTTATGAAAAAAAAAGAATAATAATAATTTTAAAAAGTTTTTGTTAAATGTAATTTTTGGGAGATATTATCGCAGTTAATTTCTTAAACTGGTGCTTCGTTTGATTCGTTATAATGAAATTTATTTGAGCTGGAGTTCGTTTGAGAAGAAAGTTAACAAATTACGAAAAGAGTGGCTCATAAAATATTTGCGAACAAAGAAGCTCCAACATGGTACATTTAAAACAACAACTTTTAACAGAATCGCCCTAATAAAATGATGCGTGCAAAACTGTGGTACTCTTTTAAATATTTAATCTTCCATCCAACTTGATAAATCATGTATTCTTTGAAAGGTATTTTTGTGTAGATTTGCCAAATATATCCAACATCATACATTTAAAGCAACAACTTTTAAAAGAACAACCCTAATAAAATAATGTGCACAAAACTGTGGTACTTTTTTAGATAGTTAATCTTCCAATAATATTAATGAAACATATATATTTTAAAAAGAATTTTCATGCAGATTTGCCTGACATATCAAACATCGTATATATAAATGAACAACTTTTAAGAGAATCCCCCTAATGAAATGATGTGTGGGAAACTGTGGTACTTCTTTAAATATTTAAGCTTTCATCAAAATTAATGAAAAATATATATTTTAAAAGGTATTTTAATGTAGATTTGCCTAATATATCAAAAATCATACATTCAAAGAGAACAACTTTTAAGAGAATCACCCTAATAAAATAATATGCGCAAAACTGTGGTACTTCTTCTATTATCTAATTGAACACAAAAAATTTATAAAGCTTGTATATTTTAAAAGGAATTTTTATGTAGATTCGCCTAATATTTAAATCATCATACATTTAAAGGAATAACTTTTAAGAGAACCACCCTAATAAAATGATGTTCGCAAAATTGTGGTACTTCTTTAAATATTTAATACTCCACTAAAATTAATGAAACATGCATATTTGAAGAGGTATTTTTATGTAGATTTCCCTAATATACCAACATCATGCATTTAAAGTAACAACTTTTAAAAGAACGACTCCAGTAAAATAAGGTGCGCGAAATTGTGGTACTTTTTTAATAATCTAATCTTCCATCGAACTTGATGAAACATATATATTTTGAAAGGTATTTTTATGTAGATTTGCCGAATATAAAAAACTTTTTTAAATTCTTACACTAAAATTTGTAAAAAACCGGTTCAAATTTAGTTACATCGTTTTAGTTTTGGACTTGCAGGATCATGTTTATAAGCATTTGAAAATCTGGTTACAATTTTGTTTATGGCTGATAGAAAAAGGGATAACTACTTTGAGCTCTTCTCCAACATTTTTTTTAAAAGAGAAATACGAGGGCCGTTTGATAAATGTTGTTACTATTTACATGAAAACTCGAATAAAAGTTGGACTCCGCTCTCAGTCTTAATTATGGTATTTAATAGTTCTGCTTCGTTGTGTCCATCTTTGACGGCCTGTTTTATAATACGAAAATTTCCCTGACTAATTCTCAGAGCTCGCCAATCTGTCTATTTGTGTATGTGTGTGTGTTACCAGTTTATAACTTTTAAACGGCTGGACCGAATTTAAAATGTAAGCATGGAGATATGGAACTTCCACCACTGGACGATCCTCGACGCAACGTTGCCTAATTTTTCTTAACCGCTTAATGCCGTATAAATTTTTCATATTCAACTAAATCCACTGGAATGGCCTCCATGTGCAACAACCTTCACCATCATGATGTCATGGGATTTGTTTTGAAAAATTAATCAACGAATACAACTGAAGATTTCAATCAGTAATTGAAAGGCAGCGTATGTCATGGCCATTCATGTACTCGCACAACTAATTAAACTCCATAAATTACAACGCTGATTGAAGTATTTCGTACCCTTTTGTTACAGACTCAAAAACCAATTTCGTATTTATTAAATGAAGATTTCATTTTCAAAATATTGACCAGCCTTTATTTTTTATTTCTCAATCAACATTTCAAATAATTAATCAATTGAGTACCTGCTTTAAAACGATTTCTTGATGCATGTGATCACTCACTGATATTGTAAAAGATTAATAAATTTATTAATACGAGAAAAAAAATCAATTTGATTTGATATATTTCAAGGCGTGTCATTTGCTACAAGAAATTTATGCACATTTTGAACAAAATTAATAATAAAAAATATATGAATTTATTTTCTGTTGTCTTAGACAGACCGAAAATGTCTGTCTGCAGTTGCAGGAATCGAATTGAAACACTAAAACGAAATAAGAAACCCTGGCAGCTAAACAAAAAATTATAATAAAAATAAAAATAAAATTCCGTTTGATTGATTTTATTTGCTGTTCAAATGATTTTTATCGAAATCTTAAATATTTCAAAATCTTGTAGTTTTTCAAGAGGAAAAAAATATGCAGCAGAAATAGTTGTCATTAATTCCATGAATTATTAATGAAAACAAACCAACAACAACAACAACAATGTCAGCAGTTTGTTTAAGATATTCAATGAAAATTTCCTTTTCCAACAACATTTAAAAGATTTTTTTTTATGTGAAAGTTTTGCTTTTTTTCCCACTGCCAACATTTTTATTCATTTTATTGAATCAACCGATTCAGTTGTATAACTCGAAAATGTTAATATGAAACACGGAGTATCGCTTGCAGTTTTAATCCTTATGGGAATTATAAATGCTGGCATGTGAGTAATTTTTCTATAACAAAACAGTGGAGTGCAAATATTTTCATGCATTTTTCCGTGTTAAATATTTATTTGATTTGGTTTCACAACTCTTTTCTTTTTTTGTTGTAATTTTTGCAAAATTAATATCTCAGCTAATTTAGCGTTTGGCTAAACCGGTTTCCTTGTTTTATAAATAAGAAAATAATGAATTATTAAATAAAATAAAAAAAAGAGAGAGAGAGAAAGAAAAATGATTACCAACTATCACGTCTGTTATGTCCGTCACAATCATCAAGGAAGAGAGCGTTTAAAAGCAGTTGACTTACCTGAAATGATAAATAAAATAATAAGAAAAGATTAGCAGGAATATAATTATTGTTTATAAATAAATAAAATTAATAAAAAGAGTATTTTATTGAAAATATTGAATCAGTTTTGAAAGAAACTGTCGTGGGAACGAGCCTTAAAAGGAAAAAATGCTTGTGTGACAGGAAGAAAAGGATTTTTTTAAGATCCCTCTTGGAAAATTCAAAATTGAAAAGAAAAGCGGGCAGTTATTGATATTACCCCGTTATAATAAAAATCGAGGTCTCATCAGATCTCTTCGTTTTGAGATCCCAGGAAGCTTCTCTGACTAATTCTTAGAGATCGTCAATCTATCTGTTTGTGTGTGTGTATGTGTGTGTGTGTGTGTGTGTGTGTGTGTGTGTGTATAGGTATGTCACCAGTTTATAATATTCAAACAAGAGCGTTCCCGAACTTAGATAGCCCGTGAGGGTGAACCGGTTCAAACCGGTAGACTTCAAGACGCTCAAGAAACTTGGCAAAAACATTTTTCAGTGAAGTTCGCTTGTTCTCCAGCAAAAAAAAAGACTTTTTGGACTTCACTCTAGGAAAATTTAAAATTTTGAAAATCGGCCTTATACCGTTATGAAAAAAATCGAGCTTTCATCAGGTCTCAAAATTTTGACATGCCACGAAGCTTCTGTGACTAATTCGCAGAGACTGTCAATATTTCTAATTGTGTGTATGTGTATCAGTATGTGACCTGTTTATAATATTTAAAGAAGAGCGTGCCCAAACTTAAACAGCCCGTGAGGCTGAACCGATTCGAATCGGTAGATGTCAAGACGCTCAAAAAACTTTAAAAAAAAACTGTAACTTTTCAATGAAATTCTTTTAGAATAACTTTTAAACAACTTTACTGATCGTTTCCACCAAATCAGCTCTTGACATTTAAAAACCACATGGACCACCGTGAACCGGGTCAAAATCGGTTTATTCCTTCATGACATATCGTGCAGGAAAAAGTGATTTATTTTTTTTATTTATTTACTTTTTAACGTTGAAAGTTGTTCGGTTAGAGTTTTTGATTCTTTTATAAATATCACGTTGGGGACCGGTTGATTTGAAATAAAACACCTCCTGCACAGACTGTACAGCAGCTCTTTTTTTTTATATAAAAAATATAAAAAATTCTAAATTGCAGTTTGAAACAGGAATCGTTTTATATATTGAAAATTAATATTTTAAAAGTATAGAGACAATTATACAGCGGGGAAAAATTAATTAAAAAAAATATTATGTCAAATAAAATCATTTAAATGCTGAGAGAAAAAATAATGCAGGAGTCAAATTCCGGCATTCAAACGAGATCGAAATTTATATTTAAGTTGCATTGAAATTTCGATCAATACCGAATGCAGTAATTTGGCCCCCAGATGTGCTGGATTTTTCTATGCATACATTCAAACTTCAGCAGATGTTCACATTATAAAACTTGGCAGCACTCAACTTAGCACAGGCAAAAACAAAACTGCACTTCATTAGACCTACTCAAAACGAATTCAAAAATAGTTTTAGGATGGTTTTAAGAAAATCAAATAAATTTAAAATTAAAATTATGAGTTTAACGTTAAAACCAGATTCTATTAAGTGGGAAAGCACAATAAATGAAAAATTAGTTTTAATAGGGCATTATTTGAATGCAATATTTTCAGATGACTATTTCGTTTGTTTAATTTATTTTAAATTTATTTTCAATTCATTTTTTATTTTATTATAATGAATCACAAATAAATTGATTTTGTATTACCCGCACTATGGCCAATGGGAATGAATAAAAATTGAAAGAATTCATAATATTTTTCAATTTATTTTATCTCGACTCTAACAATAATCAGCCACTATTTTTAAAAATTCATTCATTTTTCATGCCGCTTATTTGCCACTTGAACTGGCCTGTCTGTCCTCTGAAATATCTACGGCATGAAATTATTTTACGTTAACAATATTTGTGCGAATTTGTTGTATATAAATCAAATTAAATAAAATCGTTTGACAACTGGCGACTAGATAAAATTAAAGTAACGCGCTGCCAGCACCCACCAAAACGAAGTCAATGCAAAAATATTGCAGGTAAAAAAAGAATTAAAAGAACAAAATTAAATGGAAACCTTGAAATATCTCTTTGAAAAGATTAAAAAATATGCAGCAACAAAAAAAAAAACGCTCCCATGCTGGCTTATATTTTTCTTAGTAAATTCTTTTTTTCTTTCCAACATCAACATAAATTCCAACTGCATAATTGATTCATGTACTTTTCGAATTCCAGTCATGTTGTTTAAAGTCATACAAGTGAAATATGCAAGTTAATTAAGACAGCAAAGTTTACTACGGCGCATTCCATCAGCAATGGTTTTTGATGGCCGCCACGCCCCTGCATTAGTTTTTATCTTTTGTTCAATATTTTCTTAAAAACAGGATGGCCCCAACAGTTTTGAATTCCTTATAACGTTTTATAACAATTTATTTCATTTCATATGAAATTGTCTTAACAGCTTAATAACAGTGTAGGGCAAAACTGTTGCCTCATTTGCATATGCGTTCATTATTTTTCCTTTATGATGTCTTGAAAAATATATACATTTTTTTTTAGTTGTCAAACAAAATAATTCTGAATTCTTCTTGTATAAAAAACAAGCAACAGATGAATATTAATAAAACTCGCAGTTTGAGAGAAAAAATAAAAATAAAAAAATGATGCATGTATTTGGCCTTCAACAACTAGTCACTCAATCACTGGTGGCAATAAACTTTATGCAACACACTGTAGCCAGTAAATTAGCAGTAGAGTGAGCAAAAGCAGCAAAAACATAAATACGCTCCGGCCAACCATTTGAAAAATTCAAATAAAAATCAATTGCTGTGATTTTATTTAAACAAATACACTGACCGAACCGACCCACCGACCGCCTGGCGTACAGTGTGCGCCATGTACATGAGTAACAGGCAAGTAAGTCATACATTTAATTTTGTTGCTTTTTTCAGTTATTTATTTAATTTTTTTTATCTTCTTTTTTTTGCTAAATATTTTTGAGTACTCGTGTTTTTATGTTTCTATTTATTCGGCTTTTGATTGAGACAATCCCGCTGCCAGACATGTTGGCAGCGTTTGTACGTAATGATTTTGCAAATTATTATTGTTTTTTCTTCTTCTTGCCTTTTAACATTTTTTGTTTTTGTTTTTATTTAATTTTTTTATTTTTTTTTTTTGTTCATTTCGCATATTTGCAGTGTAGGAATTGCGTCAATCAATTATCAAGTTTTAAAACACAAGTGTGCCATGTTTACACAGTCCGTAGCATTTAATTAATAGCAGGGCTAATCACAGTCATCGGGGGGTCGATTTATTAATTTCTTGAAAATTAGAAATTCAAATCTTTTGTTTATTCACTGTTCTAAGGGGGACTAGTGTTGCCCATTTAGCGGAAATTAACAAACAATTTTTCATAAGCAGGCAATTTTTTCTAATTTCTTACATAATCTTTAATATAAATCATACCCTTCGTTTTATTAATTTCTTAGAAGCATAAATTCTAGTTTTCGGTTTTTTTTTCATATCAAGAGGAGTTGGTATTGCCCATCTAGCGGAAATTAGCAAACACATGTTTCTGCAAGTCGATATATTCTTCAGCATAATTTTTTGTATAATTTTTAGATATATTTTTGGCAATTTTTTTAAACAATTCCAAAAATAATCTTTTTATAATTATTATATATATATCTCTTTTAAATAAAATTATGGATTTTCTTTAGGATTTTTATATAGAAAGCAAAAACAAATTTGTTATATTTATTTCCTTATAAATACCCAGACGTTGGATTTTATTTCATTTACAAAAAAACCGCTAGTTAATATAAAAACGGTTTTAATAATTTGCTCGAAAAAAAATATCCCTTAAACTGGCACTCGAATTCCTTTGAAATCGTTGCAAATTATTTGTATAAAAAAATTAATTGCAAATATTTTTTGAATGTCTGTAAAGTTTGTCAAAAAGTACTCACACAGATTCTGATTGATTGCCTACGCACAGTGGGCATTGCAAAAAAAACTTTTATATAAAACTAAAATCTTATGTAAACGAGGTCTGTTCAATAATAAAAAGAATTTCCATTCTTTCTTTAAAAATATTAAATTATTTATCAAAATCTATGTTTTCCCTAAAGCCTTCGTCGGTTGCAGCAACAGTTTTTATTGGTTTCTTTCTCTCTCCCTCTCTTTCTCTCTCATATTAATCCATCTACCAGCTTATTTCATAGTTCCTCAAAACGTATTGTTTATATTTTATGAATATGAAGGCACTTGGGGAGGAACGACAAATTGTGTCCGCCAATACTCCTCGCCAAATATAACACACACGAGTGCACATAAAAATTTACACTCAAAGAGGGCTTCAATCGATTTGAAATATAAACTTTACATCTACTTCTGACGTGGAAAAACCGCTAATAAATCAATACTATGTGGCCATATACCGTTTTAGTTTTTATATATTTTTTACTAAAAAAAATGACTCTTAATTTTGTCAATTATCTTTATTTATTTTATATAAAATTATTTTTAATGGTCACACTGTGACATAATCCGTAAGGAATTTTATCAATTACAAAAGTCGTTACCTGTCGTCGTTTTGTTTACATGTGACAAATTTATATAGGGTAGTTTTTATAAATTGATTTTGAAGTGTTAAGAGAAATTCTTCTTTCCTCGCGATTCGCGGTCCCAGAATCGGATATTGACTCAATTTTAAGATCCACAAGGCATTAAACACAATAACGACAGCGGCTACAGACTACAACTTGTCAAAAATAGAATACATGTGCGTATATGAGAATTATTATTTTTATTACTACAGACAACACGGCTACTGGTTGTTGTCCCTGCTGTTTTTGTAGTCAAATTAAATTAATTTCTATTTTGGAGAGCGACAATGAGTAGATGCAGTGTTGCCAGTATGATATAAATAAATTCAATTGTTTTAAACTTGAATATAAATTATTTTATTATACAAAAAGCAACAACAAACTATATTTACAAGCTAGTGAAATGATTTCTTGTCATATATTGTGAACTTTAAATATATTTTATTGGAATAACACTATTTAAGAGTATTAAATATATGAAAGCGGCTACACTGCCGTTTGAAGAGAATTCTACTACAAACAATAACTCATGGTTATTGATTTGGTGGTGTCGTTTTAAAAAATAGTTAAGTAGCTGACTACGAGGCGGCAATTGTAGAAAACGGCTCTTGTAGTCGGTGTTCGTGTAGCCTGCTGTCGTTATTGTGGTTAAGACTGAAGAATTTTTTTATTAAAAACTTATTTTTTTTTGTTAAATTCCTGGGAAATGCTGGGAGTTCTATATTATTAAAAAAAATTTTTTTAATAGAGAAAATATTTTATTACCAGCAAATGGGTAGAAAAAATCCCACTTTGCTAAATCCCAATCTGTGATTACCCGCAAACATCTACGATAATTATGATTATTGCCAAGCGATTTTTTATTATTAATACCTTTTTTTGTAGTTGTAGTATTCCAACTTAATGTTAAAGTTTATAAATCACAGATTATTTAGATTGATAAAACAAAGTATTTTTTATTTAAGCAAATTATTTGATTAAATGATATCTAAAAGCGCGATCATTAACAACGGCAGCAAGTGGAAATATGAAAACTCATCATATGAGAAAATTAACAACTAAAATTTTATTTACTTCTCATACTGAAGGTTGGGGTCTGATGTTGAATAAAGTTCTTGTTTGATCTTTTAAATTGCAAGTGGTTGATGCCTTGACTTTTTAGCCCACAGGGCGAGGCAGTTTCGTTTGCAGTTACTTGTCTAGTATTAAGTAAATGAAGTTTTAATTACATGATAGTGGACCGTGAAGCCTGTTTTAGTTGATGTGTATTTGAAAAGAGTTACTGGGATATTTTGTTTTTAAAATAAATTAAATTTTATGAGAACTGCAATAAAGATTTAACGTCTCATTCATAAACTTTTAAATACTGAAGGCCTGGAGATTTAATATTAATATTTTTAATGTTAAATCAATAAAAGTTTTATTGTTAGCATACTTCCCTTTATTAAATATGTTAACAATCACAAATTTATTATAAACTTGATCTCAACATGTTCTCGGTTAAGATCAAGGCTACTACGCCTGTGATGGATGGGATTTATAATGAACCATAAAAGCAAATAAATATATTGAAAACCAGTTCAATATCAAAAATCTTTGTTACAATTTTCAAAAATTTTTAACAAAATATAAACATCACAAAATATCGATCGTACAACCGCTCGCCTTTATTTGAGCAGAAAATTTGTTTTGACAGGCCATAATAAAATGGAAGTAAATTAAAACCAGCCACGATTATTTTATTTTATTTTTTTTTTCTCAACAGCCTTTTAAAGATGAACAATCAAGGCGGCATATCTTTAATGAGACAAAGCAAATGATATAAAATGTGTATGTGTGTGTGTGAGTGTTATCTGCTGGTAGCTTAATATGCACTGAGATTTTTGTCTTCTCTTTTACAAGTATCTTCCGTTGCCGCTTTATTCAAATAAATTCAATTTCATTAAATAAATTCTTTTAATTTTATCATGTTTTTATTACAATAGAAAAGAGCTCCCGTTTAAATTGTCTGCATAATCGGTGATATTTTTTGACTCCGATAGCATTTTTTTTTTGTTAAAATATCTTTGGGTTTGTGGGAGGGCCATGCTTTTGTGCAGTCCTCAATTTACATAATAATACAACGCCGGCTTGTGCTACTGTTTTCATGTTAAACACAACATGAATGGGACCATAAATTTCCATAAAATTGAAATTTAAACAGCGTTTCTGTGGGACCTCTCGGCTGCTCTCATTTAAAGTCCCATAAATTAAATCATAAATGTAATTACATATATTAATTTAAATTAAGTTATTAAAAATAGGTTTTACTATCTTCACACCGATTAATTTTATATCTGTTATTTATTTTATATATTTTAAAGGTTGCAACACTACAAATCGGCAGCAGCAGCTGAAATGTACCGCGTGACCTGACTTAGCGCAGCCACAAACCAAAATGGTAAGTAGAACAAATGCACTTTATGAAACTATAGTTTTAAGTTCTTAATCGATTTGAGCGTGTTCCAACGCCTTAAAATATTAACACAGTCCGTCTGTAACGCATAAAAATTTTAAATATTTCTTCTGCTTAAAAATTATACGAGGGCAGTGTTGAAATTATGTAAGTTATTATTAATATATTCGTTGAGGAAAAAACTTATCAATCTTTTGTAATATTTTGAAACGTTCATTTTCTCCTATAATACGGCTTTGCGGTATTCCCCGGGTAATTACCTCGCCCAAAGTTCCATCATTTATGGCCAATAATTTAGGGCAAACATTTAAAGGACTGAGTTTAAATGCCACAGTGAGGCAAGTTTTCATGTATAGAAAATAGTTGCACGAAATGTGCTAAATTGAGATGTCTTTGAAACTTCAACAAAATGAGATTATTAGGAGGCGGTCACATTTGGGCAATATTTGCTCTTAAAAACGTAACCGCTAAATATATTAATTCAGATAAGTTTTTATGGAGCTGAACAGTTTCCAGTAATTTTAGTGTTTGAGGAAGGATGCTGTTGGCTGAAGTGGTGAACACAAGACTACGACGTCTTAGACCCCGAGGTCAACTCCGCACTCCAAGATGAAATTGGTGTCCAATATTTCGGATCTGCAATAATGCAGGATTTAAATAATTGTTGTTGGTTTGTCTCAATGACGAAGGCATAGCACTGGTCGGTGCGATTAGCAGCGTCATGTGTTAAAATAGCAAAATTCCTTGTCTGTAGCAAAAAATAGCTGCAACAATCGGTCTTCATGTGTCCTCTTAACCCTATCCCCTACTTTCTGCTTCTGGTACAATACCCTGTATATAAAAAAGGGGTCGTCCCCTAATCCAAATACAAAAAAAAAATAAAATAAAACAGTTCTACTTAAGAAATGTGTCTGTGAATAAAAATATTTTTCTTTGTTATTTAGTGGTTACACTCATTTCAGCAAATATTTGACAAGTGTGACCCTTATGTGGATATAATATTTTTTAAATATCAAACAGTATTTGGTAACTACATTGCCTTAGAAAACTTTTCAATTTGTATAACAGTTTTATAAACTGCTTATTAGTGGTCACACCCATATCAGCAAATATTTGACAAGTGTGACCGTAATAACGATATACGTTTTTTATATATGAAACAGTCTTTGGAAATTATATTTCTTTAGAAAACTTTTCAATTTGTATAACAGTTTTATAAACTGCTTATTTAGTGGTCACACCCATGTCAGCAAATATTTGACAAGTGTGACCGTAGTAACGATATACGTTTTTTTTAATATTTCAAAAAGTCTTTGGGAATTATATTTCTTTAGATAACTTTTCAATTTGTATAAGAGTTTTATAAACTGCTTATTTAGTGGTCACACCCATGTCAGCAAATATTTGACAAGTGTGACCGTAGTAACGATATACGTTTTTTAATATTTCAAAAAGTCTTTGGGAACTATATTTCTTTAGATAACTTTTCAATTTGTATAACAGTTTTATAAATTGCTTATTAGTGGTCACACCCATATCAGCAAATATTTGACAAGTGTGACCGTATTGTGGATATAAATTTTTTTTATATCAAACAGTTTTCGGGAATTATATTTCTTTAGAAAACTTCAATTTAATTTCTTTAGATAACTTTTCGATTTGTATAACAGTTTTATAAACTGCTTATTTAGTGGTCACACCTATTGCAGCAAATATTTGACAGGTGTGACCGTTATATGGATATAAGCTTTTTTATATATCAAACAGTCTTTGGGAATTACATTTGCTTAGAAAAGTTTCCAATTTGTATAACAGTTTTATAAACTGCTTAGAAATATTAATCAAATGGCTCCAGTCATTTTATAAACCGTTTCATACATTTTTATTGTTGTATATCAAAGAATAAATTTTTTTAATATGAATTCTGTCTGCCCAAATGGCCGACTCCCTGTTTCTATCACTTTTTCTTCATAAACTTCTTTCCGCAATTTTCGTTCAATCATTGAAATTATTTATTGGCTTATAAATTTTATTTTCTATTATCAATTTTCAGTTTGATAAATTGTTTTCTATTTAACGAGTTTCCAAAGGCTTTTGCTATTTGATGTTCTTCATATTTGTTTTGGCCATTTCAAATCTGAAATCTCGTTGCTCCAAATTCTAAACAGCCCGAGCAAATATTTGCCCCCAGTCCAAACTATATAATTTTAATTAAAAACATTTGTAAACAGTGCAAGAGATCCGACCGCCGGCCATTGAAGTTGCAAAATACACTTTTAATTTAATCTCATACTTAACATCTAATCGAACATCCATTCGAACTGCTTCATTTGTTTGTACTCGTACTTATTTTTAATGTTAGAAAAGTTGAATGCTAAAAATTGCTTTTATTGTTTTATATTTTTCCTCTTTTTTTTATGTGCTCAAATACAGTCAGTCGGTCCACTAATGATTCCATTCAGTAGCCATTAGCTCGAGTCCATTGATACCAGCGTACAATTTATTGTATGTGCGCTTTACAACAACAATCTGGTCATCTTATCGAACATTTTATTATGCGGAAAACATCAGCAGTTTGGCATTTCATAGTCAAATTGAATTGAATATTTGTTTCCTTTGTTGAAAATTTCTTTTTATATTTTTTTTTTCTGTGAGTTTGTGTGTGTGTGTGTGCTTTTAGTTCTTCTATTTAAAAGTTTTATTTGCACTCCAATTACTTCAATTGGTTTCAGATTTTTATTTTATTTATTTAATTTTTTTATTTCTTCTCGTGCTTTTTTTGCTGCGAATACATTTTCAGTAATAAACTTGTCTTGGCTGAAGTGCTCTTATATTGGATTGATATCAGTTTCCTTTTTTTTTTTTTTGTTATTTTGCTCTTTAATAAATAAAAAAAAGTAAACTTGCAAATTGATTTCGAAATCATTCGCTGCAAATATAACAGCTCTCAAATTGTGGGAGTTGTAAAGTGCACTGTGCCACGAATTGATTTTCAATTAGAAGAAAAACAGCGAGTCTGCTCGAACACACTCCACTAATTACATGCCTCATTATCGTATGGATAATGAAAGACCTGAATTATGAAACAAATTCATAAAATAAAAATTCCAAAAATAAAAGAAAAATTTATCTAAAGTCATCTTAAACACAGTAGAATTAAAAATAAAGAACTAGAATTTTATATTTAAAGCAAAAAAAAAACCACAAATTTGCTGGGAAATTTTTAATTCCTCCAGTATTTGAAAAAAAACTCTATAACATTAAATCAAATTTTTTTTAACGAATGCTATGAAATGATATTTAAAATTTTAACAAAATTTCCTTAAATATGTTTAAGCAAAAAAATAGCCTTAATACGGAAATTTTATTTTCATTAAGTAGTAAAAATAAAATACTTTTTTAGTCGAAACTAGTAAATTTATATCAAATTTAAACAAATTCCTAAAAATAAAAAAATCCCCTGTTGGGATATTTTATTGATATAAATCAATTGGGTATATTTTTATCAATAATCATACGATTATTATCACAAAATATTTTTCTTGTATGGCGTTAAATACGTTTTCTTTTTTATCTAAATATGTATGCAAAAATTTCCTATCGATAAAAATTTCCCCAAATAGGAAATTTTTAATGTCTCTAATATATGAAGAGGACTACAAAGAACAGGAAATCAAAAGAAAATATAAGGATAAATGAAACTACTTAAGACACAAAATTTCCTTCATTAGACATTTTTATATAAATTCTAGGTAGCAAGAACAAGCAAATTTATGTTAGATTTTACGAAAATCCCTAAATTGAAAATTTTCGTAAATGGGATTTTTTTTTATTGATTTATAATTTTTACAACAAAATATTTTATTTCGTGTAGTATATCTACGAAGAGAACTATAGAGAACAGCAAATCAATTGAAAACAAAACAAATTATCTTTTAAAAACCTTAAGTTAAATTCCCCTCATGAAATAGTGTTAATATATGAAATAACAAAAGCTAAATATTTTTATATAAACTCTAGTTACCTAAAACAAGCAAATTTATGTTAAATTTTAAGAAAACCCTTAAATTGAAAATATCCCCAATTGGGATTTTTTATTGTTTTATAACTTTTACAACAAAAAATGTCTTTTCTATAATTATTTTATTATATTTTATTTATATATGTAAAAATTTCCTAGCGGAAGAAATTTCCCTAAATAGGACATTTGTAATATTAAAGATTTTTTACACAGAACTTTCATTACTAGTTTAAATTTACTTTAATCTGACGTTGTTTATCTAGTTCTTGAGAAAATCCACCGAATGGAAAAAATCCCTGACTGGTATTATTATTATTATTATTATTATTATTATTATTATTATTATTATTATTATTATTATTATTATTATTATTATTATTATTATTATTATTATTATTATTATTATTTGTTGGTTAAAATAAGTTTTCTACTGCAATATAATCAATTGAAATAGAAATTATGACAGGAAACTATTAAATATTTTTTAAAGGAAAATTTCCCCTAAAAGGAAATTTTTGTTTTACACAGACTCTCAGCTCTTTTTTATTTTAATAATTTTTTACAGTAATTTTTATCTTACAAAGGATTTTTTATGTTTATTTAATTTGTATAGGAAATAGCCTTCAAGCATAATATAATTTCCCTTAAAAGGAAATTTTTGTTTATTACTTTGCCAGCCGTTTTTCATTTAATTTATATTTTGCAAAAATTTTTTTTGTCCAATTAATTTGTACAGTAAATATCCTTCAAACATAATATAATTTCCCTAATAAGGAAATTTTTGTTTTACACAATTTTTGCCAGCCCTTTTTCATTTAAATCATATTTTCAAAGATATTTCTCTTACAGAGGTTTTATTTCGTCTAATTAATTTGTACAGGAAATATCCTTCAAGCATAATATAATTTCCCTAATAAGGAAATTTTTGTTTTAAACAGTTTTTGCCGGCACTATTTTTTAAATCATATTTTACAAGAAATTTTCTCTTAAAGCAGTTTTTTTGTTTGTTTTGTTTTTACACAATTTTTGCCAATAACTCAAAAATTGCCCATAATGGGATATTTCCTATACCAGAGCTTTGTGTCATATCTGACTGGGTCTAACGTGTTAGAAATTATGCAAAATTGTTCTTGTTAATTTTTTTATGCTCTATGTCTATTGATTTCTAACTAAAACTGTCTGTCATTTAAATGAATTCAAACGCATTTGCGCTAAATACTTTAAACGTAATTTCTAAAGAATTTCTCTTTTTTCATGTCTTAACCTAAATTCACGACAATATTCAGATGCCACCCACCAACTAAATAAATATGCTGTTGCTATTTACAATTATTTAGTGAATTAGTTGCACCACAATTTATATGCAACATGGAACACAATTTAAAGCTCTCTGGTGTTAAAACATCTTTCCAAACAAGCAAACGAAAATTGTAAAGAAAAACAACAACAACACGTACATGCGTCATACATATTAAATTGAACAATTTAATATGTTGCACAAAAATGTGCAACGAAGACAAGACTACAAAGTCATTAACAAATTAACACAAAACCCAAAATTGCTGGCTGACTGACTGGCAAACCTCTTGTTTAAAATTGCATGAAGGCAAGCAACACTTGCATGGCCACTGCCGAGAAAGGGAAAGAGCGTAAGTGAAAGACACACAGAAGTGAGACACAATGAAAGCGTGCAAACAGTAGAGCGATAAAATTGTAGGATTTTAATTCACTTCCAGCCGCTTGCGAGAATGAAAGGGCAGGGGAAATTTTTGCTTTTTATAACAAAAACTCCCCATAGTGAAACTATCTAATTACTGCTGTTTACTTCTGTTTACTCTTGTCAGATTAAATAAATTAAAATAAATTTTAATTCAAATTTATTAAACTTCTGTCATGCGAAGCCTGCAAATAATTTGAGTCTTTTGCTATTTATTTTATTTGTTTTTCATTGTCTTTGTATTTCCCTTTTCATTTTATATCTGAAATCTGATTTTGTTAATTTGCCAACGCCCGTCGTTTTTATTGTGTTTATGGAGTCAATTGCCTCTAACAACCATAAACCAGCAGAAAAAATGTTGAGAGTGCGTGTTTGCCAAGCCCTTTTTGGTAGATTTAATATCATGTTTAACCAAAATGTGCAATAAATTAAATGATTTAAATGCAAAATAAAAATCCTAAAGAGACATAAAATGCGTTAATGTTTTTGCTTGCAACTTGAGTTTTATATATATTTTATTAGAGTTTTTTTTTCTTTATGCATTCATGATGGATGAAAGTTGAAGTAGAATTTTCGTTTTGTATCCGTGAATTTGTCAAACGCAGAAAATGACAATCGGAAAAGTTGAAAATAGTGACAGGAACAGGGTATTTAATATGCAAGACTGGAACAGACAATGAAATTGTTAAGGTTGTTTATTTGGGATAAATACAAATTCTCGTATTCTCTGTTCGCAAATTATTTGCAAAAAATATATTTAAAACTGACATAAGACCACCTGCTGGAGGGCAGGGAAATTCGTAAAATATTTAAGCATTTCTTGGGTTTACACTATGACTTTTTCCATGAAGTTTGCGCCAGGGTCGTTCCATATTTACTATGACGGGGAGAGATGAGCTGTACTTAAAGTCTCTTGGAATTTTTTTATAATATTTCGGGTAAAAAGAATTATTATGAAAGAACTATAAGTTCTAACAAGATCCTTATCCCACTTTACCCTGCATCTCTTTTATTAAGAAATAAAGAAATTCTTGAAGATTTTTTTCTTAAAAAAGCTTATGTTGTAAATTTAAAAGTAGTCTGGTTATGGATCTGCTCGAAATCTGAATTATAGCTAACAAACTTTATCCTGATATGACTATAATAAAAACCCTGCAGTTCGGAAATAATGTTTTATTAAGTGGTATTTCAACAAAAATCATCTTGAGTTAAATAATTATTTTTTTAATAAAATTTTGGGAAAAAGAATTATCATACAAAAACTAAAAGATCATTCAAGTTTATTATCCCACTGTGGCCTGCATCTCTTTTATTAAGAAATAAAGAAATTCTTGAAGATTTTTTCTTAAAAAAGTTTATGTTATAAATTTAGCAACTCTTTATAAGTAATCCGGTTATAGATCTGCTTGAAATCTGAATTATAGCCAACAAACTTTATCCTGATATGAATATAACAAAAACCCTGCAGTTCGGAAATAAATTTCTATTAAGTCGTGTTTCAAAAATCCAATCTTGCGTTAAATAGTTTTTAAATTTTTGAGACATAAAACAAATAAATTAAAGGAATTCAATATTTTGTCATGTAGCGCGTTTACACTGTGAGAGTTTTTATGAAGTTTTTGCCAGGGTCGTTGCGTAATTACTAATAGAGGGGGAGAGGTAAAAAGAATTATCATGAAAAAACTAAAAAAACACTAAATTAACTAAAAAGTTCTTATTCTAGAAAGTTTCTTATTCCACTTTACCCTGCATCTCTTTTATTAAGAAATAAAAATATTCTTGAAAATTTTTTCTTAAAAATAAACATTTTGTAAAGTGTAAATCTGGCTACTTTCTATATATAAACTTGTTGTGTGCTTTATAACCAACTATTTTTTAATAAAAATGTTCAAATTTTATCGTGATATTTCAGGTTAATAACAAAAACCCTGCAGTTCGCAAATATTGTTTCACTAAGTCCTGTTCTAATACAAACAATCCTGCCTTAAAGAATTTTTAATTTTTTGATGCATAAAATGAATAAAAAAAATGTTCCGTAAAAGAATTCAGTGCAGTTGCAGAGATGTTGTTGTAGGGAAATTTTTTCACAACTTTAAATCCCTTCGTTTTGCCACTTGAGGGAAATTGCAGTCTGACCTGTCTACTCCCTTTTTATATAATAATTTTTTTCAATTCTTTAATTTAACACCAACAATTCACTTAAATTTTTTATTTCTCTGTTGAACTTTTCATTAAAACGTATTGAGCAGACATAAAAAGTTGAAACCGTTATAAAAATTTTAACTTGTTGAGATCATCAGCTGCAACCAAACCAGCAAAACAAACAATGTTGCTTTATGTTGCACACAACATGCTGCACCCTTTTGTTTGTCTGTTTGCTCTGTTCTGAATGCATAAAAGCAATTTATTAAATTTATGTCGTTTGGCCATAACGAATTTAAAACAAACGATTTTTTTTTCGCTTCAGCATCGACAATACTTTTCGCATAAATTAAAACATTCAATTAATAAGTTTACGTTGAAAGATGCTTCTGAAAGGGTTTCTTATTGTTGCGAAGCATTTACTGCCACAGAAGAAAAAAACAATTCCTCATTGAGTCGAAGTGGAAAAAAAGCAGATCGTAAATCATGTCAAAGATTTAAGACTTCATAAATTACAATAGAATGAATGTAAATGTGTTGTCGCATTGTCTGTGCGACGGCAGCAGCAGCGACAGCAGCAACTGCAACAATTACAATAACAATAAAAACTAAAGCTTTAGTGACAACAATTACATTTTTATGTAAATTTAGATAAAAAACTTTAAGATTTTCGGTGCAATAAGTTTTGCCTTTCAAATGTAACACATCGATTATTTGAAAAAAGAAAAAAAAATAAGTCAAAGGGAATGAATTTTAAAATATCTTCTTGCAAAAATATTAATTCGAAAATGTTTGCCAATTCTCAAATCAGTTTATTTTGTGAAAATCATATTTTTAAAAAAATAATATTTTGAAGGTGATTTCTAAAGAGTTAAAATATTTGAAAGTTATTCGAAAATCGTGGCAGTTTAAAAAGGGAATTATTCCGAAAATTGGCTTAAAACGCCTTTTATAAAAACCTACTTTTTGTGAAAAGTACTTATTATAGAAATCACTTTTTAGGAAAGGTATTTTCTTTACATGGCAGTTGGCATAACAAGAAAAAACTCTTTATAAAAGGTACCTTTTATAGAAGGAAAATTATATCAGTTATATTTTATAAAACGTACTAATTATAAAATGTGCTTTATATTTATAAAATGTTAAGTACTTAAAAGGTACTTTTTATAACACGCACTTTTTATAACACGCACTTTTTATGCAATAGTACTTTATGTAAAACAAATATACAAAATATATACTTTTCCCAAAAGGTTTCTATAAAGAGCCGCATTTCCAGTAAAATACATATTTTTTAAAAGGTAATTTTTAAAAAAAAGTGCTCTTTGCAATAGTAACACTTGAGGAAAGCACTTTTTGTAAGAGGTAATTCCTATGAAAGGTAATTTTTATAAATGGTAGTTTGTGTAAAAATTATATTATACTTTTTATAAAAGATACTATTTTCATATGGTACCATTTCTAAAAAAAAATACTTCTAATAAAAGGATACTTTGCATAAAAGTAATCTTATATAAAGATAAGTTCTGTAAATAGTACTTTTTATAAAAGTTACTCTTTATAAAAGTTACTTTTTATAAATGGTACATTTTCAAAAGGTACTTTTTCTAAAAGGTACCTTGCATAAAAGTAATTTTATATAAAGATACCTTTTTTTTGAAAAGGTACTTTATATAAAAATTACTTTTCATAAATTGTACTTTTGCAAAAGGTACTCTTTATAAAGGGTACTTTGCATTAAAGTAATTTTATATAAAGATATTGTACGTTTTGTAAATGGGACTTTTAGTAAAAGTTGCTTTTCATAAATAGTCAATTTTTAAAAGGTACGTTTTGTAAAAAGTACTTTAGTAAAAGTTACCTGTTCCAATAGGTAAATGTGGCAGAAAGTACTTTTCACAAAAGACACTTTCATTGAAGCTATTTATTATAATAGTTAGTTTTTATATAAGGCACATTTCGTAAGCTAATTTTATATAGAAGCTACTTTTTATTGAAGGTTCTTTTTATAAAGAGTACTTTCTATTAAAAGTAATGTTTATGAATAGTAATTTTAATGTATTAAAAGTACTTGTCATTGAGTTGCTTTTTATAAAAGCTTTATTCGTAAAGGATACGTTGTATAAAATGTACTTTTTGTGAAAGGTACTTTTTGCGAAAAGTACTTTTTGTGTATTAAAAGTAGCATTCATCAGGGTTACTTTTTGTATGTATTAAAAGTATTTGTCATAAGAGTTGCTTTTTATAAAGCTTTATTCGTAATGGATACGTTGTATAAAATGTACTTTTTGTGAAAGGTACTTTTTGTGTACTAAAAGTACCATTCGTCAGGGTTACTTTTTGTATGTATTAAAAGTATTTGTCATAAGAGTTGATTTTTATAAAGCTTTATTCGTAATGGATACGTTGTATAAAATGTACTTTTTGTGAAAGGTACTTTTTGTGCGTTAAAAGTACCATTCATCAGGGCTACTTTTTGTTAAATGTAATTTTGTAAAGTTAGTTTTTACAAAAAGTGCTTTTTATAAAAGGTACTTTAATAAAAGTACTTCTTATAACAAGGACTTTCTGTGAAAAGTACTTTTAATTAAATACGCTTTTCAAATCGCTCTTTCAAAGGTAATTTTTTTCTGAAAGGCACTTTATATAAAGAGTACTTTTTGTAAAGGGTACTTGTTATGAAATGGAGTTTTTTTTAAAGGTATAAAAAGTAATTTTTAAGAAATGCTGAAAATAATTAAAAAACCTTACGCTAAAATTTCTTTAAAATAGTTTAAAACATAATTATAAAAATACCCTTAAAAATCGCCTGAAAATGTGACCTTTTAAAGGAGTTGCCTTTTGCTTAATTTCCTTTAATGTTATTGTTGTTGCTTACAGAAATCTTATTATCTCTTAAGCTGCTTTTTTTTGTTGTTCGAATTTATCGAACATTATTTTTTATTGTTCTCTCATGTTGGTTGCACACATTCAAGTGCTTAAAAAATATTGCAACATGCAACAAACAATTTAAGACAACATAAGAATCGTATAAAACTGTCTTACTGGATGTTATTTTCGTGTTTCTTTTTTTTTTGTTGTTGTTGCTTTTTTTGCTTGACACGCAACAGTATAAAAATAAAGAATTAACGGAGAAAAATCATTGTGTGCAAATGAATAAATGGAGTGTAGAATGGAATTTGACACCAATTGGCGTCATCAAATGCGTTAAGAGCTGAACTGTTTATTAAGAAAGAAAAAAAAAGAAACTTGAAAAATTGTCTCAATAAATAAACTGTGCGTGTGTGTGTGTATGTGTTTGTAAGAACACGAACTCTTTGAACTGTGCATTAAGAGACAAAAATGTTCGCACAATCTTGTAATTATTTCCTTCAAGTTGGATGGGGGTTCAGAAACCAACCACATAATCTTTGAATAAAAACAACAATTAAATTGGAAAAAAATATGACTTTAAATGGTTTCTTTTCATAATTATTTATGTGCATTTATAATCTTGTATTTGTTTAACAACAATTAACAACAAATTTGTTGTATATTGAAATGAAATATTTTTATAATTTTTTTTTTATAATTCCGTTTGTTCCCCCAAAAACATTTTTTAATTTTTTTTGTTGTTGGTTTAATCTGTTATCTGGCGTTTGTTGTTGTTCATTCATTAATTTTCCTTTTTCAATAAATTTTTGCTTTCGATACGAAATTGTTGTTTGACAACATGTTGATACCGGCCTCATCAATCAAACTTATTTTTTTTTTTATTTGAATTTTTTTTAACAATTTCATCTTTGTCATCCCCAAAATAAATGCTGCTTGTCTGGCCTTTGAATTATTGAACGATTGTATGACCATTAAAAAGGAATTTACTTGTCGTTTCTTTTTTTTTTTTTTTGGTATTGAAAATGATTAGAGAACAATTGATTGTAATATCGGTTATTATATCAAATCATTTCAAATATGTTTGTTTTGACTTTGAAAGCCTATTTGATTTTTGTAATAATTGATCCCTTAATGTGGTCTTGGTGAATAACCGCTTAAGTCTTAAAATCATGTTTTTGAGGAGATGGAAAATTTGAAGAATACAATTCATAGTTAGTTTAATACCAGCTTTAGAATAAATTATACAAACAATTTACGTCTAAAATCATGTACAACTTGGAATGATCAAACGAAACATGTCAACAGTTTGTGCGCTTGAATTTTCGCTTATCAGCTGTTTCTTTCGCAATTGAATTCTTTTAACAGTTTCTTGATAACTTGTGGCACATAAAGACTAATCAGACGCTGTGAGGAATTTTTTATTTACTTGAAATGACGTCGACTAATAGTTAGAGAATAAAGTAGTTTATTTACATATATCGGGTGTTTTTTATAGAGTGATACAAGTTTGAGTTGACATCACTACTTTATTTGAATACTCATTTAACAGCTGATTGTTGCTTTTTATTTAGTTTGCTTTGACATTTTATTATGGAACAATTTACACCAGAGCAACGCGTGAAAATTGTGGAAATTTTCAATCAAAACAATTATTCGATTCATAAACCCATCTATTCAAAATTTTATTCTCCGATAAAGCCCATTTCTGGTTGAATGGACCATAGAATTGTCGCATAGAAGTGAGGAGAATCCACAAGCTTTTGTCCAAACACCATCACTTCCACAGAAAATTACTGTTTGGTGCACTTTATGGGCTGGAGGAGTCATTGGCTCATATGTCTTCATAAACGATGATGGACAGAAAGTTACTGTTTGTGAAAATTGGTGTTCCAGATTGCGCCTTGTACGCGCCCGCCGTGGTGGCCACATGGCCGAAATCATATTTAAACATTAATGTCATAAAATTTTCTATTCAAAAAGACCGTTTTATTCATATCAAAGATATATTACTATATTTTATTATGATTTAAATTTGTATCACTCTATAAAAAACACCCAATACGAGTAGACACTGAAAAAAAAACTTTTAAATTGTATAAAAAAACTTCTTCAGGACGGACAACAGGTCAACAGGTACTTTTTTATAGATGGCAAAGCAGGAAATATCACCAATTGCAAAGGAATTACAATTAGGGAAGCTCATTTATTTATATGAAAAATGTGGCCTGGAAGCCCCATTTAAAAACTACTCATATTTAATATTGAAATTAATAAACAAACTAAAAATACTTCAATACATTACAATTATAAAAAGAAAAACTTAAGATATTTGAATTTAACAAAATCATGTGATACCGTTCTTCACTTTAATTCACAAATAATTTATTGTTCGTCACAAAAATTTCCCTTTCTCTGCCTGGACTATCACTCAGTTATAAAATTTCCTTATTAATTACAAGTAATTTCAGCTTGACTACATTTTCCAGCCAGAAATCTATTAATTTTAGCTCTTTGCCGTCATTTAGCTGCTGATTAATAGCAACACTTAAACGTTTATGTCCCCGGTCATGAATAAATCAATATCTGGTTTCATTTTCAACTTTCATTCCAACTTGTATTGGCTGACAACAGAACATGTTTAACTACAAACTTCCCTTTTATTAGTTGGGTTTTTTTTTCAAACTTATTAGAAGAGTTTGTAAAATAAAATAAATATTGCGAAATGGAAAAAAAATTAAAACAACCAACATCCACTCAAACATGATATTAATTTGTTGCGGTTGAAGTTAATTTGCGGTTGTTGGCAACACTGTAAATCGAAAACAAAATGAAACAGAATAAAATGAAAAACTTAAATAAAAATCATTAATTTCATGGTTCGTTAACTTTATTGTTTGCAACGTGAAGGGTACAAGAACGAACACGACAACTGACCACCAGCATGATTATAAAAGATACTGACGCACACACACACACACACAAACACACACAGATACAGATACAGATGCACTAAAAGACATATTTTGATGCATTTGTCATTTTGATGAACTTGTTTTAGTATCGTGTAAAAAGGGTACGACGATGTAAAGACCTGCTGGCGGAGAGGCTCTCGCTGCGGCCAATGGACGGAGACTGTGTGTGATGTAACACCACAACAGAATGTCAAAAAGACATTAAATTGTTTCGAACATCCGCAAGATGTGTTGATTTATACGTACTGCAACGTTGCTAACACCTCGTAGTTAAACAAAAAAAATCATACTGAAATAAACTAGTCAAAAGTGTTAATTTAGCTGCTTGTTTCGCTCAAGAACGGATGTTCACCACTGGCTTCAGACAAAGAGGGAGAAAGAGAGAGAGAGAGAGAGGGAGGGAAATAGTGTAAAGTAATTTACACACATTGTGATGGCCAAGAAGCATCTCTGTAATTTCCAACTTTTTGCTTTACAACCAACAACAACAACTTCTTTACAGCTTTTAAATGCTCTTTTCGCACTTCTTTCTACATGATTTATTTTCTATTTCATATCAATTTAATTTCAATGAACAACTTGGAAAATGCGTGTATTTTTCTTTTAATTTTTATTGTAGATTCCACTTTCCTCAATTCTTTTTAGTTCTATATTCCAGTTTCTTATTGAAACGTAAAACAAAAATAAGTTTGGCCTGATGCCAAACTAAATAAAGATTTGGATTACAATTAATTGGGGAAATCCCCCAAATACCATTTTTTTAAATTAATTATAATTTCAGCATTCCCTACTTGTCACCTTAAGGAAAGTCAACTCAAGGTTGGAAAAATTTCAATACAAGCCAATAACTTTTTTATTTTCTAAACAACTCCATATCACAAAGCTATAAATACAGCCCTGTTACAGAGTTCCCTTGCATTCGGAAGTGGTATTCATTCCGTATTTCCATTTGTCATTTAAAGAAAAAAGATTTTCAAAGCAAATAATTTTTATATCATGACGGGAATGCGCTAATGAAATGATTCCATTTTGAAAAATTGTTAATGGACTTCGAAAATTAGAAATTGTGTTCGAAATTTCGAACATTTTTCACACCTATTGAATCTTAGAACTTTTTCGAAAATTATTTAGCAGGCTCTTAAGTTCAAATCTGCTATTACAAATATTTTTAACTTCCCGCTACGAAAATTGAAAATATAAAAAAATCGGAAATCTTAACCCGTTTTGAAAATATTGAGTTCTCATCAGATCTCGACGTTTTGAGGTTCTAGAAAGCTTCCCTAACTAATTCTGAGAACCCAATACAATGTCTGTATGTAAAGGTTGTTTTTTATAGAGTGATACAAGTTTAAATCATAATAAAACTTAAAAATATATTTTTGATATCAATGAAACTGTCTTGTTTGGATAGAAAATTTTACGACGTTAATGTTTAAATATGATTTCGGCCATGTGGCCACCACGGCGGGCGCGTACAAGGCGCAATCTGGAACACCAATTTTCACAAACAGTAACATTCTGACCATCGTCGTTTTTGAAAACATGTGGGCCAATGACTCCGCCAGCCCATAAAGCGCACCAAATAGTAATTTTCTGTGGATGAGATGGTGTTTCGCCAAAAGCTTGTGGATTCTTTTAGCTCCAAATGCGTCAATTCTGTTTATTTACCTATCCATTCTACCAAAAATGGGCTTCATCGGAAATTAAAATTTTGAATGGACGAAGTGAACGATAAGTTTGACGAACAGAACCATTATTTTGATTAAAAATGTCCACAATTTGCACGCGTTGCTCTGGTGTAAGTCGATCCGTAATCAAATGTCAAAGCAAACTAAACAAAAAGCAACTATCAGCTGTTAAATGGGTGATCAAATAAAGCAGTGATGCCAACTCAAAGTTGTATCACTCTATAAAAAACACCCTATATGTGTGCGTGTAATTATGTGACCCGCTTATAACTTTGGAACGGTTTGACCGATTTCAACCAAACTGCTGGCGTTCTACGGGGTTCTATTGAACTTAGAACGGATTTGCTAGATTTGGTAGATTTCACGAAATTTAAAAAAAAACTTAGAAAAAACATTTCTTAAAGTGTTTTTTTAAAATAACTTTTAAACGGCCGGTTCCAAAAATCAGCTCTTAAGATTAAAAAAATGCGTCGGCCACTGTAAATCGGGTCATAAATGGGTAAGCCGTTAGTGAGATAATGTGAACGAAAAAAATTCGAAAAAATTTATTTTGTTTTGTTTTGAAAAGTTCCAAAATTATATATCTAATCAGATTCTTTTATAGTGATCGAAATCAACACCAATCAGTTGCTTATCGTGGGGAAACCGGTTGATTTGAAAATTAAAATAACAGCGAAGAAGCATGGAATAGTACAAAAACCAGGTTACGATAGTTTTGGAAGTTAAAGGGATCCACTTTAGGATCCACCGTTTTCCCAATTTGTTTTTTATATTATTTTTTGTTGTTGTTTAATTTGTTCTTATTCCAGATTTATTGAGGCTGGAATATTTTCAATATTTTTTATTTAATTTCTTTTTCCTTTTCTCAAAGAATCAAAATGCAGTCTGGATCGACTCTATAACTTGGCCGATAATTATATTTACAAACAGTTTGGAACTTTTTGGTTTCTATTACAAACACACGTGCAAATAGAAACTTTTTCAAATAAATTATTTTTTTCAGCCTCTTTTTTTTCAGAGGCGTCTGCTGTGTGAAAAGGCCTGAACTACTTCGTTATTATTTCAGGCAATTATCGTGCCATTCTATTCGTTAAATTGTTTCATGGCTTTTATTTATTTAAAAAATTTTCAAACTCTTTCGAATGATCGCCTAAATGCCAGAGCACTTATTCACTCGTACTGGGGAGCATTTAAATAACTTTGACAGTTTATTAAACTTTTATTACGAGTATTTGTTCGTTGGCTGGTTGCTGGTGGCTGCTGGCTGTTGCCTGTGTTTCGACTGCTTAACTGCCTGTCATTTGGGTTTATTGTTTTAAGCCTATTTTTCGAAAGTAACAGCCAAACAACTTGACTACATGCTTAGCGAGTCAAAAAAGATAAATTTATATGCAAACACAATCTGTAATGGAAACAGACACACACACACACACACACACACACACGCTCGTATTGTATGGTTACACAGTTGCACTCGTGTGCATGTGTTGTGCACGAGTGTGCGAGTGGCTGCAGTCGCCATCCATGCAAATGGAAAAATGTCATTAAGTAAATATTTATTTTGTATTCATATTTAGATCGAGTTTAATTTTCACATTGTTTTTTCTTTTTTTTCGTTTCGCTTCTACTGGATGCTGGAACTATTATTTTGGTTATTCGTAACAACTCAATAAAATAATTTCCAAACACAACAAATAATTTTGAAATGAAACGTTTTTAAGGTGTGAAGGTGCTAAAACCGAAATGTGTGCTGTCAAACGTCATAACTTTTCTAAAGCAACTCCACATTAAAAACTCGGCTGCCTGGTCTCTGCTGGCCAATAAAACCTTTATGGCCGGCCCCCAAACGTGTTGGTGTTGTTTATGTTCAGATTCCAAAAAAAATTAATAACTTTATTAGTTTAATGGTTGTGAGCAGTTAAGATTAACAGCCATAAATGCCGATTTTTATTGTTTTACAAATATTCGCTTTTAATTATGAAGATAAAATTGAGCCAAAAAGATACATTTTAACACCAGCAGTTCTCCATTTTACTAACTTGTCTTAGAGAGGGAAAAACATATATGTATGTCTACAGCAGTTCGCAATAGTTTTAATTATGTTTTATTATAAAATTATTAGATATATTTTATAAAAATTATAAATTCTTTCCTTTTCAGTTAGATATTTTTCAAAATACAGGGAACTTCATTACGGATACTTTTTAAAAGCTGGAAATTTTTAAAAGTAGCCATTAAAAAGTGGGTTCCTTAAAAAGTACTTTTTGGGAAAGTTTCTTTTTATATAATATATTATAAATATTTTTATATAATATATTATAAATATTATAGATTTTATAAAATTTGCTTACGTAAGAATTGTCTCTCAGCAAAAAGTACCTTTAAGGAAAGTACCTACCAGAAAAGTACATTTTAAAAATGTCTTTTTTCAAGTATTTTTTAAAAAGGTTTATCGTAGAAAATTATTTTTAATTAAATATGATTTGAAAAAAAGTACCTTTTTTAAAAGTACCTTTTTTAAAAGTACCTACCAAAAAGGTACATATCAAAAATGCATTTTTAAAGTACTTTTTTAAAAGGTATATGCTGAAAAATTAACTTTTAATTAAATCAGATTTGCAAAAAAAAGTACCTATTATAAAAAGTACCCTTTAAAAAAATACCTACCAGAAAAGTATACATATGTTAGAAATTTATTATTTTCAAGTACTTTTGAAAAAGTCATACTGCCAAAAATTAGCTCTTAACTAAATATGATTTGAAGAAAAGTACATATTTAAAAAGTACCTTTTGGAAAAGTACCTACCACAAAAGTACATTCTAGAAATGTATTTTAAAGTACTTTTGAAAAAGGTATATTGTAAAAAATTTATTTTTAATTAAATATGATTTGTAAAAAAGTTCCTATTTAAAAAGTACTTTTTCAGAAAGTATATTTTTCTCGCGAACAATTAAATTCTTTTTAGCTGCTTTTGCTAAAGTTTGTATAATTAAAAACTAATAATTACAAAATCATAATAGCAAATACTAACGCGGAAGTCAAGTACTTTTTAATGACATTCCAGATATGAAAAACTTAATTACAACAATCCATATTCGTCCGCTGGACACAATGCCTTCAAAGGTCTTCGTAGGGCAAAACGTGATCGACCTTGACTGTACAAATTTATTACAGTACTTCCAAACGCATCAAATATATTTTATTTCCTCTTCAACAATTTCCTTTTTTAAACTTCATAGTTTATTATCTTTAAAAAAAACATACTTTTTTATGTTGAATCTAAATCATAATTCAGAAGGTTGTTTTGTTCGAGTTGTGGGTTGTTTTTAAATGAAAAAAATCTTTGAAAAAATATGAAATAAAAATAGCATCTTTTGTTCTAAATATCCAAAAGCCACGATATTTTTTCGTTAAGTGGAATGCAGGTAAAGTGTCAAGGTCAAACGAAAAATATGAAGATAAATGAACAAAAACAAAAAACAAAAACAAAAAAAAACAGAAGAAAAAGAAGAACAATCATAATGCGTTTTAAAGGTCAGGGGATAGAAAAAATTGTGCAGGTGCTTAATTTAATGAAAAATTGGAGGTTAAAACATTTTTAATTAAAAAAGTACCACGCAACTGCGAAAAAGTACCTTAAAAAGTACTTTCGAAAACGCAAATTTTTCAGTTTTTATAAAAATCAATTCCTATTTAAATACTATTTGTACTGGCCAGTTTTCAAAAGATGTACAAATTTTCGTAAAGAGTATTTGGGCGAGAGTTGGTATTTGTAAAAGGTACTTTTTTAAGATCAACTCTTTTTAAACGATACTTTTTTAATAGGTACTTTTTAAGTCATATATAATTAAAAGGTAATTTTTTATGATACACCTTTTTGAAAAGTACTTTAAGAATACATTTTTAAAATGTACTTTTTTGGTAAGTACTTTTTTAAAACGTACTTTTTGAATAGGTACTTTGCTTCAAATCATATTTAATTAAGAGCTAATTTTTTATAATATACCTTTTCAAAAGTACTTGAAAATACTACATTTTCAAAATATACTTTTCTGGTAGGTACTTTTTAAATGGTACTTTTTTGCAAATCATATTTAATGTAAAGTTAATTTTTCTCAATATACCATTTTAATAAGAACCTGAAAAATACATTTTTGAAATGTACTTTTGTTGGTAGGTACTTTTTTAAAAATTACTTTTTATAAAGGTACTTTTCTTCAAATCATATTTAACTAAAAGTTATTTTTTCAGAATATACCTTTTTAAAAAGTACTTAAGAATATACATTTTTAAAATGTAGTTTTTCTCAAATCATATACAAAAACAGACTAATTTTTCACAACATACGTTTTTAAAAAGTACTTTAAAAGAATAAATTTTTAAAATGTACTTTTCTGGGAAGTACTTTTTAAAGGGCACTTTTTAATTAAGTACTTTTTTCAAATAATATTTCATTAATGGTTAATTGTTTACAACATGCCTTCTTAAAAAGTATTTTAAAAGAATACATTTCTAAAATGTACTTTTCCGGTAGGTACTTTTTCAAAAGGTACTTTTTAAATATGTTCTTTTTTTTCAAATCATATATAATTAAAGATTATTTTTCATAATATGCCGTTTTAAAAAGTAGTTAAAAAATTTATTCTTAACATATAGTTTTCTGGTAGGTACTTTTTTAAAAGGTACTTTTTAAATATGTACTTTTTTTAAATCATTTAGAATGAAAAGTTAACTTTTCACAATATAGTTTTTTAAAAAGTACTTTAAAAAAATTGATCTCTAAAATGTACTTTTCTGGTAGGTACTATCCTAAAAGGTACTTTTTGTTGAGAGGCAGCTCTTACATAAGACAATTTTATAAAATCAATGTATTTTTTTACACACTTTTATTTACAATAAATAAAAAATAAATAGTTAAAGGTTCGATTTCCAAAACTACACTGTGCTACACGGATCAGTGCTATTTATTTTCCTAATCATTTAACATTTACAATTCCCCCGAATACATGATTATCATCGTTCTGTGGAACATCTTTGAGCTTTTGTCTTAAATAATATTTTTAAGGACTTTAATATTTCAAAGATATAATTTAATAGATATAATTTTTTCAATTTAAATACAGGAAATATTATTTTGAAAGTTTGTCTGTATTTATTTGAGGCTTTTCGCTGAAAGAAAAAATGTGCGAGAAAATAATATTTCCAAAAGCCATTAATCTGCTTTTATGTAAATTTATTAATGCAACAAACATATTTATTTGATAACTAAAAATATGCCGATTTTGTGTGCGTGTGTGTGTGTGTGTGTGTGTGTAATTTAAGAAAAAAATTCTAAAAAAAGAATAAATCGTTAGAGCGGAAATTATTAAAAATTTAAATAAATGGCTGCATAAATATTGGCAAAATAAAGCCAAAAATATGCAAAACAAAATGCCAACGCATGCTCACACACCAGATATGAGCTGAATTAGTTTTTCACACTTACACACACACACATACACTCAAATAAGTGCTCAAACATTTCGACCATCCAATTGAAAACTTGAAAAGAATTTAATTAAATTTAATGGCAGCAAACATGAAAACAGAAATTAAATGAAATTGAATTATAAATTCAACAACGACACTAAAATCGTCCAACACTAACGCAAATGCTGCACGTTCATGCACGTACGCCTGAACAAAAAAATTAAAAAAAAAAACTGCTGAAGAAGAGCAAAATGCTTGAAATTAAATAATAATCAGGCGTTTGAAGCATAAATTCATCAAACTGGCCGGCCATTAGGCCGACAACGTTAATGAGCCTCAAAGCGAGAACTTGGCTTGTGTGCGGGCACCAAGTCAAAGTGCGTTCATTCACATGCTCAACGACAACAATTTAATTGTATTTCGCTTATATTTTTAATATTCTCATGTTCGACTTGATGTCCGCGCGACTCGTAGATTTGGTTTTCGATTATTGAATTATTTAGTTGGTCACAAATTTGACCAACACTTGGGCATGTTCAAGCACGAATGTGCATGGCCAGACCATGCAACAGCATGTGTGGGAATGTTAGAAACAGACAAGAGACGAGTACATTCCCGCGTTCTATTTGACAGCTGAATTCTTTCGCTGGGTCACGTGCCAAAGTTAGAGGCGGCGGCTCCGCTATTTCATGCCTCAAAGGCATTGAATTTCACACATCCAAACAACTCAACAGACGTTTAATTCCATAAACTTTTTCTTCAACTCAACAGATTTTTGATTTTATAAACTTTTTTCTTCATTTTTAGTTTTATTTTTATTGTCTCAACAAGTTTCAATGGCACAACTAAATCTTATCTCAACTTCTTAATCTCTGCAAGCGGCGGCACTGAAATAAAACTGTTCATTCCAGCGAACAAAATGAAAATCACACAAACATTTTTAAAAAAAAAATATATGATTTTTACATAAACTAACTGCCGGTTTTATCGCTCAATTATATCTAAATTAAAAGCAAAATTTAAGAATTTGTTCTTGTTTTTGTTTTACATGCAATCGTGCGATAAAACGATATTAAGTGGCACCGTTTGAAAGAGAAGTACTTTTGCGTTATTTTTTATAAAAACTTTTTGTCTCAAAAATATCTTTGAAAAGTTTCATATAAATTCTATCTATTAAAACTATCTTCTATAAAAAATTAATTACAAAGACACTATTTTAAAGAAGTATCTTTTAAAATGAGTATGCTTTTTTTATAAAAATTACTTTTTATAAAAGTATTTGGTACTTTTTAGTACAAAAGCTCCCACTTAAAAAATAATAGAACTTTTAATGTAATAATCTCTTATGATAGTACCTTAAAAAAAAGTACTTTCGTAAAAAGTATATTCTTGCAAAACATTTTTGTACCTTCTGCCAATAAAGTACCTCTTGTAAAAAAGTACCTTTTACAAGAAAGTACGTTTCACAAAAGAGTACATTTTACAAAAAAGTATCTTTTACAAAAAAGTACCTATGTATTTCCAAAAAGTACCCTTTGCAAAAAAGTACCTTTTACAATAAAGTACGTTTCACAAAAAAGTTCATTTTACAAAAAAGTATCTTATACAAAAAAGTACACTTTGCAAAACAATACCCTTTGCAAAAAAGTACCTTTTACAATAAATTACGTTTCACAAAAAATTACATTTTGCAGAATAATATCTTTTACAAAAAAGTACCTTTTACAATAAAGTACGTCGCACAAAAAAGTACATTTTACAAAAAATTATCTTATACAAAAAAGTACCCTTTGCAAAACAGTACCTTTTGCAAAAAAGTACCTTTTACAATATAGTATGTTTCACAAAAAAGTACATTTTACAAAAAAGTACCTTATACAAAAAAGTACCCTTTGCAAAACAGTACCCTTTGCAAAAAAGTACCTTTTACAATAAATTACGTTTCACAAAAAATTACATTTTGAAAAAAAAAATATCTTTTACAAAAAAGTACCCTTGCAAAACAGTACCACTTGTAAAAAAGTACTTTGAAACATTAAGATGACTAAAAATTGTTACAAAATTATTTATTAGGAGAAGCGCGTCCCAAAGAGGAATAATTTATAAAAATCTCATGTTCGAAAACTACTTTCCACAAAAAGCACTTTTAATAAAATGTTCTTTTTTATGAAAATTTATTTATTCTTAAATATCCGTTTAAGAAAAACCTGTTTTTAAAAAATCATCTCTTTTGGCAATTTCCTTTCAGCAGTTGTTATTATTTAATCTTCTTATAAATCGTTGTAAAAGCAATAAAATATTGAAAAGCAGGTAAATGATTGATTTAAAATGCTGGAATTCATTCTTCTCATTAAACTTTTTCCAACAAAATATGAGTTGACTTAAACCAGCAGCGATTAAAATCACAAACATTCTGTTTTTTTTTTTTTTTGTAATTTTTAATTTCTCTTAAAACATCATCAATCACGGAAATTGAAAAGTGACCGACCGCGTTGTATTTCAATTCGGTTTTATTACAAAAACAATTGGAAACAAGTCTGCGTGTTATCAGAACATTCGATCTCCTCCTCTTGTGCGTTTGTTTTACGTTTGACATTTGCCCTCTTCGCTTCGCACTCGTACTCTTCATTGTTGTTGGGGTTTTCTTTTTGTTCTGCTTCAAGTTAAATCTTCATTTCCACTTGCAAGTCGATGTGCTCGCCATGCTGGCCCTGGTGCGGAGCAGCTGCTGATGAGATGATTGATTTTGTTATTTCAACATCCTCAACGCTCAAGAGCAGACTTCACAACATGTTTTCTTCTCATTTATATCGATGATGGAACGATGTACTGCTGGATTGAAGAGTGCAGGAGTATGGATTTTTTTTTTCTCACCTGCTCACAGTAGAACACTTTTTTCTTAATGAATTTCCAATAGATTTACAAGTTCGAAAATGGTTGTGGTTTAAACAGCGATTTAAAAAGAAATTTATACTATATTTTATTTTTATATTCCAACCCACTTTATCGAGTTAAAAAAAATTATTTTATTGCAAATGAAGGCACGTATTCGAATGAGGGAAAAGTTCAGATATTCCGAGTTACTAACGAGTACATTCTGCTGTGCCAATTTTTCGTATTTGATAAATTTATTCGTTTAAAAATTTCCACCGAAAATTCTAAAGGGTGCACAAATGAAAGTTTCCCAGTTATTGTGTAATTTCCTTAACCCCGGATGGTTACTCTTTATTTTTGTACATTTAGGTTACTCTTCCTTGAAGCGACAAACGACTTTTAGAAATAGTTCTAGCGGAAAAATTTTTAAAGTTAAAAATAGACAAAAATATTTTTAGTTAAATATTTTATTTAAAAAAAAATTATAAAAAATTTTTATATAAAAAATTTTATATAAAAAATTTTATATAAAAAATTTCTTTCTCTTAAAATTTTATACGAATTTCAGCAAAATAAAAGAGTTACATGATAAAAAGCAAATGAGCTTCCTTGATTTGTAACCATCCAAGGTTAATATTAATAGTGGATCGTAAAAGCGATGTCCGGCTGTCTTGTTGGCAAAATTCTTTTTTTTTCGTAATTACCAGAAAAGCAAGATATGTCGCACTTGGAAATGGTTCCAAAGAGTTGGCTATTTGAGGTATCAATTTTTCATTTCCCGGTACGAGAATTTAAAATTTTCTAAAATCGGTTCGTTGTTGCTTTTAAACCGTTTTGAAATAAACCGATTTCTCATCAGTTCTCGACGTTTTGAGATCCGGGGAAGCTTCCCTGATTAATTATAAGAACCCATTGCAATGTCTGTGTATGTATATATATATATATATATATATATATATATATATATATGTATATATATATATACATATATATATATATATATATATATATATATATATGAGTGTGTGTGTGTGTGTGTGTTTGCATGTATGTGTGTGTGTGTGTGTAGTTATGTGACCCGCTTACAACTTTAGAACGGCTTCACCGATTTCAACCGAACTGATGGCGTTCTATAGGCTTCTATTGAACTTAGAACCGATTTCCTATGAATTTGAACCGATTGGAACCGGTAGGTTTCAAGAAATTTTTAAGAAGCTTAGCAAACACATTTTTTAAAGTGTATTTTTTTAAATAACTTTTAAACGATGTAAAACTAATCAGCTCTCAAGATTGAAAAATCATGTAGGCCACTGTGAATCGGGTCAAAATCGGTTAAGCCGTTAGGGAGATATTGTGAACGAAAAAATTGGAAAAAAGTAATTTTGTTTTTGAAAAATTTAAATATTATATAACCGATTATATATTGGATCAGATTATTTTATAGACATCGAAAACTACACCAATCAGCCGCTTATCACGTGGGAACCGGTTAAAATTACCTGGAAGTTACAGGGATGACCTTTAGGGTCCACCGTCTGCCAAATTATTATTATAATTTTTTTTTTATAATTAATATTTTGTGAGTCGTTGAAGTATTTTATTTGTTCGCTTTAAAAATAATTTTTTAAGAAGCCATTTTAAAAACGTCTTTCGATGAAAATATAATTTTTATGAAAGTAAATATCTTGCGTAAATTTAATAGTCTAACATGTTAAAAAAAAACTTTCAAACAATTGCGTTGAATTTTATTTATTTTGCCAAGAATTTCGAAAACTCAAAAGACAAAGTGGCGTTCAAAAGTCATCAAGGCTACGAATGCCAGCCACAAGAAGCTGTTAAAAACTCAATTCTCCGGCGCAGGTGGTTGAGCGTTAATGAAAAATGAATTGTGCCGCGTTTTTTATTTTTTTCTTTTCACATTTTATGCAATTTGGCTGAGATAATATTGAAAGCCACAGAAAAAATGTTGTTAAAAAATTTCAATAAATTAATGTTGTTTGTTGTTAATTAAAGAAAATGTTTTTTTTTTTAAATATTAATAAATTCTTGTTTGACAAATTTCATGGATTTTGCTTTTCGGAAATGCTGCCTACCACGCATTAGCGTTGGACTATGGCGGCAGATATAATTAATGAGGTATTTGGGATGCCAATAAATTTTAAAATTAAAAAAAATTTTATCATTTCAAGAACTCACGGTGTTGCATGTGAAATGAAAGTGTTGGAAAAGAAATTTTTATTATTTGTTTCCATAAAAAAACATGTTGTTGCCAAGAGAAGTTTTTTTTCATGGTTTTTGGTATTTAAGTGAGATTCAGCATTTCAGAGAAAAAGTTGGTTACATTAATTATTTTATTTTAAAAATGCAGATATATTTTTTGCAATATTTTTTTAAATTCCTCAAGGAACAGAAAGTTTGTGAGGCCAAACTTTTTCCGCCAATTGAAGTTGGCTGTGGGGCAAACGGATTTATTACAAATTATTTTACAGTTTCAGAGCAGGTTTTTCCTTTTTTTAGTATTTTTTAAATATTTTTATATATATATATTTTTTTTATAAAAATTGTGTTGACCTAATTTTTTATGGGTTTCATATTGACACACAATATTTCATGCATCGCTGGCCAATTGTTCTCAGTTTTGCTGGTTGATTTTGTTTCAAATTGTCATGTATCACAAAATTGATAGAAATTCGTGACATTAATTTATTCAATAACGACAACGAGTGGAAATAAAAATAATATGAGGAAGAATTTTACAAATATTTTTAGTATCCTACAACGAGTGCAAAAGGAATAAATAAAAGGTAAAACTTATAATTTAAATTAAAAATTTTTTAAGCTTCGATTTTTATTCAATTAAATTTTTACCTCAAATCATTATTCGCGCACTTAAACGATTAAAAGAAAACTTTGATTAATTGAGTACCCTAATCAATAAAGTTTTATATAAATTTCCCATAACAATTACGTGTGCTTTTTTTTAAATTCATTTAAATTCCCAAACTCTTCTTTAATAATCTCAATACGTATTTAATTTTTATGACTTCATCTTAAAACGTTAACTAAATGTAAAAACCATTTTCAATTGTTTCTTCTTAATTCATTTCAAAAGCAACTGACACAAAAATTTGTCCAAATCCACCTGGAGCAACAATATTGAATTTTAATATTCAAAATTTATTCACTTTGTTACTGTCATTTTATTTTCTATTTCTTGTTTTTATTTTTATGATGACAAATACAGTTATTAAAAACACATATTTACCTTCACACATGCACACACAAACATGCATGTATATGTGCATGTGTACATGTATGAACAGCTAAAAGATCAAAGGCAAACACATTTAAGCCACCTTCAAGCCGGGCGACATTTTTTGTGTGTGTGTCATAAAACGAAAAAAAATTGAAAAAAAAAGTTGGTAGCACATATTTTATGGCCAACGATATTTTTATGTTTATATTTTATAGATGTTTAGGAAAGCATAACTCAATACAATTTTTATAAATCATTGAAACCGAATACAACACGCCCGAAGAAGGCTTTTAAGGTGGTACCAACCGAAGTTCGGCCAATTGCAGAAGAGTTTTACAAACGGCAGAGTTTCTATTAGATAAAAATATTTTCCTGCTTTAACACATTTTTCCCACAGCGATGAACGCGGAATTTTAATGCACAGTGATTCAAGAAATATCAACACCCACTTCACACAATGACTTTTCTCATGTTTTTTAAAACGGGTTGACTTCGTTTGCCTTATTTTTCAATTTGTTTTATTTTTATACTTTTAATATTTTATCCGAATAATATATAAGATACACAAATAATATTAAATCGTCGTCATATATCCTTTTAGAATTAAAAACAAAACATGACTTTAAAATCATGGTATAAACTGATTGTTATATTCAACAAGTTGTTTCATAATATGAATCAAAATGTATTAATCACATCCGATATAAATCTAATTATAACCCAATTCTATATCAATAATTCAGTGTTGAAGAATTAAAAATCCCCCGCCGAAACCGAATTCAATTAATCGTGGGGCAAAACGCCTTCGTTGTGTGTGTGTTGCCACACAGTGGCGGTGTAAAAGGGCGTTGAAATAAAATCCCCAAACGTGTTTGAAATGTTTTTAACGATGTTTTACACTTTCATTTTTTTTTTCTTCTTTCTATTTTTTATTATTTATTATTATCAATTTTGTCATATTTTTGTGTTTGTTTTGTTGTGGGCAACAATACAAAACGACGAAAAACGCTGTGGCAGCTGGACTTTAAACAATGTTTTCTGGATTAACTCGGGCTGTCAAACTGCAGGAATATCATATTTCTCATTTCGTTTAATAGTTAACGAATTAAGGGCACGTTCTTTGACATTGTAAATTGAAAATTGATTGGAAAAATTAACATGAAATTTAAAATTCTTAATAACCATGAAATTAACCCTTTAACGCTGTTAATTTTACTAGCATCGAGCCAAAAAAGGCCGCTATTATGGAGTCTTAATTGGAGCGGTACGAAAATGAAATGGTCGCTCAACAAGATTTGAATGTATTAAAATTCTTCAGAAAAGCACAGATTTTTGCCTTTAATAACTTTAAGTTAAGTTTTAATCTTTCTTTTTCGAATAATATTAATCGACTAACATTATTCGATTATATTACCTAAACAAACCTATTCAAATAACATTAATCAAACAGAAATACTCGTTTTGATAAAAAAGATATTATTTTAGCTCAATTATTCGAATAAAAAAGCGATTAATATTAATCGAATAATATTAGTCGTTTGAATATATAAATTGATTAATAACACTCGAATAGTATTAGTTAAATAATAAAACTCATTTTGTTCAAAGAAAATGATTTCAGCGCAATTATTCAAATAATATTATGCGATTAATATATTCGAATATATACGTTTAAACAATATTATTCGAATAATGTTAATGAAATAATAACACTCGTCTTGTTCAAAGAAAATTATTTCAGCTTAATTATTAAAAGCATATTGTTGGATTACTGTATTCGAATAATATTAAACGATTAATATAAATTAATATTAATCGAATACATTAATTGAACAATAATATAACATTAGTCAAATAATAATAATGGTTTTGTTCAAAGGAAGCTATTTTAGCTCTATTATTTCAATAACATTATTCGATTAATATATTTGAATAATATCAATAATATTAGTCGATTACATTAATTGAAAAAAATTATTCAAATAATATTATTTATATAAAAGCACTCGTTTTGTTCAAAGGAAATTATATCAGCTCTATTATTTAAAAACTATTAATCGATTAATATATATGAATAATATTAATCGAGTAATATTGTTCGAATATATAAATTGATTGTTATTGCTCGAATAATATTAATCAAATAATAATAATAATAGTTTTGTTCAAACGAAACTATTTCAACTCAGGTGCACAAGTAATATTATTCGATTAATATATAAGAACAATATTAATCGATAAATACTATTCTTATATTTTAATTCAATCATTAATAGAATAATAATAATAATCAAATAATAATAATCGTTTTGTTCAAAAGAAACTATTTCAGATCTATTATTTAAATAATATTAATCGATTAATATATTATAATAATATCAGTCGATTAATATTATTTGAATATATTAATTGAAAAATAATATTCCAATAATATTAATCATAAAATACCACTCGCTTTGTTTAAGGGAAACTATTTAATTTCCAAATAATATTATTCGATCAATATATTGGAACAATATTAATCGATTAATATTATGCTAAAATTTTAGTTTAACAATATTATTCGAATAGTGTTAATCAAATAATACAACTCGTTTAGTACAAAAGAAATTATATCAGCTCTATTAGTTAAAAAATATTACTCGATTAATATATATGAATAATATTAATCGAATAATATTGCTGGAATATATAAATTGATTATTATTACTCGAATAATATTAATCAAATAATAATAATAATAGTTTTGCTCAAAGGAAATTATTTCAGCTCAGATACACAATTAATATTATTCGATTAATATATTCGAACAATATTAATCGACAAATATTATTCTAATATTTTGATTCAACAATATTATTTGAATAGTGTTAATTAAATAATACAAGTCGTTTAGTTTAAAGAAAACTATTTCAGCTCTATTATTTAAAAAAAATTATTCGATTACTGTATTCGAATAATATTAATCAATTAATATTGCTCGATTATTTAAATATATTAATATTAATCGAATAACATTAATCAAATAATACTCTTTTTATTCAAAGTGAATTAAATAAAATTAAGTGAATGATTAATAAAATTCGAATAATATTGTTCGATTTATATTATTTCAATAATCTTATATGCATAATTTGAATCAAATTATATTATTCGAATAGTAAAATTCGAATAATTCAATACATCAAGAATCTGTGCTAAACTTTCCCAATCTTTTGAGTTACGGGTAGAAAGCCATTTTTGGAGCCTCAAACTCTAACCAGCGGCTTCATTTTGAGTAAATTTTTTACTCCCAGCGACTAACTATGTGAATACCAACTTTAAATTGGCCAAATGTAATTCCTTGATTTATTATGGAGTAAAATTTCAAAATGTTGTTATTTATCATAACATTCCCATGCAACAAAAAAAATTACCCTTTATAAAATAAACAATAAAAAAAATATCACCGTAATTATACAACATCACCGACTTGTATTTCCCAAAGTATTATTTAACGATCGAATTTATTTAATTAATTTATACAAACGCAAATATCCACAATAAAACATTTTTTTAAATGTCTTTTCTGAACTTCGAAATGAAAATCTGAACGGAGTTGGAACAAGAGAAAAACCATTAAAAATTAACAATCACACCATAAATCGTAGCACATGCGATAAATGCAACCAATAACCAGTTAAAACCTACAAACAAACAATTCGCGCTGCAACAACACAGTGAGTAAAATGTGTGGCAACAACAAAAACGACAACAACAAAAACGAAAAAACGAAAATACTAATTTATAGTGAAAGGTAAACAAAAATATTTCTTCTTGGCGAATTTTACAGGCCAACGGAGGCAAAACCTGGTGCAACCATTGACCGATGTTGCACAACAGCGTTAATGCCAATAAGCCGCACTCGCACACACACACACATGCATATCTAAAGTTAGTTGAAATTGTTTGTTAGATAAATGCAAACATTTCCATACAGACACACACACACACTCTCACACTCATGCACAATTGTTACTGAGCTGGAACAAAACTTAAATCAAAAAATCGTTTTTAATGAATGTTACAAATGGAGATTTTGCATGTTTCGTAAAAGAAACAAACAACCAAACAACAACAACAAAATCACACACACACACACACGCACACACAGTGAACTCTGTTAACAAGTGAACTTTGAAGCAAAAGCTTCCAGTTAAGCTGTTTAGAATAAAACTAGCAAGTCCTTGGCTTGGTGGCATACTCATACACCCGTATATATATGGGTATGTGTATGTGTATGTGTCGTGTGTGTGCATCCCGGTAATATTGAAAAATGTTTGCAAAAACTTTAGCGTTGCAAGATCCGATAGAAAACAAAATATTTCACAGCATTTTGTTCAAAACAAAACATTTTCATTATTGAGCAGACAAATCGTGCGAGAGGGGGAGTGAGAGAGAGGGGGGTTGGGAGAAGTCGCAATTATAATAGAAACAAATCGAATTCGCCTGCAGATTATTTTTATCGCAAAACACACACACACACGCACACGCACACTCACACTATTTTAGAAAGTTAGTTTTCCCCATATAAAATCCTTTTCGAGAAAACTATTTCTACTTTTCCAAACCAACCGCCATGGCGGCAAACTTTTAGCGCACCAGTGAACAGAAGGGAGTGCAGAGAAGTTAAAAATGAAAAAGACAACAAATTTTAAATTACCTGAGAACTTTTCATGAGCAACACACACACACACACTGTTGTGGCACGCTCTGATTTGGTAACATGCTCATCAAATGAGGAGGGGTTAATTGCATTTCAATTAAATCGAATTACTTTGTTTGCAAAGTCTAATAAATCGTTGGCTGCTGCAACCTTGGCCGAGTGATAAGATAAACAATCTAGAGGAGAAGTGTTTTTGTAAATATAGAACGCGGTTAATTAGCGAAATCGAATTTAATTCATTTTATCCTCGTATGAAAACTTACCCGTGTGAAGATAAATTTCGTAATTTATAGACACAAACCAGGCACGTTAACAGATCTCTGTTAACATGTTAACAGAGCGCTGTTAAGCATGAAAAATCTGACTGGACATATCCCAAATAGAATAATGGGCACATTTTAGGACCAACCTTGGAAAAAATCAATGGAATATCCTGGCTTCCAATCGGATTCCAACTGGTTTCTTTCCTATTTAATTCTTCTTGCAATTTTTTCCCATAAACAAAAAAATTTGCCAGCGAAATTTGGTTCAAATTCTACAGATTAAAAATCCAACTCTTTTAAGGATTGAGATAGAGGACCATAAGAGTTGTCCACATATTCCTGTTTTTCCAGGATTCTGGCTTATGCTCTCTAGAATTTAAAAATCACAATTCATCGCCCAGGTCGCAAATTTTTTTAACTTCACACGCGCTTGTGGACGATTATAAACAAACGCGGCACTCATCATGCGGAAAGCTTGCGAATACCCAGGTCATCCGCAAAAGCTGAAGCTAATAAGCCATGGCAACATTCCTATGGCCTGTGCTATCTCTGGCACGGCACACTCTATTTTCAAATAGGACCGGTATTCAGGGGTGACCACTGTTCACTTATATCAAATGCTGCGAAAAGTTTGTAACAATTGGTGTTCCAGATTGCGACTTGTACGCGCCAGCCGCGGCAGGCACATGGCCAAAATCGTATTTAAACATTAATGTCATAAAATTTTCTATCCAATAAAGTCTGTATTGTTGCTATCAAAAATATATTACTATTTTTTATTATGATTTAAACTTGTATCACTCTATAAAAAACAGCCGATACAATGAGTTCAGTCGGTTCAGAGTTCATCATTGTTGATTGGACCAATCCTGGCATTAATACGGATCAGAAAATTTCCATCATACCGAACCAACGTCTTACGGTTTCATAGTCTAGACAATAGCTTTCCAGCGCACAATGGGACAGTTTGCAGAAAAATAATTAAAAATGCTTTAGTTCATATATGGATTGTTTAAAAGCAATAACATTTTTTTAAAGTTTTAAAAGATTTTAAATTGTTCTTCAACAAATAAAGAAGAAGAAGAAGAAGAAGAAGATGATGAAGAGAAATTCATGGTCTTTTATAAAAATGAGGCTATAAAATTTTTAGCCATCAATATTTTCCTTTAAAAATTCTCACTTAAGTGACAAAAGATGTATTTAATGCTGGAAAAGAGCAAATTAAAATTTTTCCTAAGATCCCCGCAATGCCCAAAGAAATTCTACAAAATCCCAATATGGAGATTTTTAATATTTTCGCTTTTTTGCTGTTACTTTTCTTATGAATCGCCGTGCGCCCAGAAATACTTCAATACTAGTTGTGCTCTGCTTTCAGCGAAACGAGAATTGATGGCAGCTAATTCAGCTAGAAGATTTACTACACCAAATAGCCGTCCAACGAACAATCGCTATTAGGAAAGCCATTTTCACATGGTCACCTTGTGCCCGAGCACAAATTGGATTAATATTTTAAAGGTCTTTTACCCACATCTCATTATTTATTGTTTTGCATTTTTGTATTTATTTCCACAATTTAAAATTTTTCTTTTCCCTCTCTCTCTCTCTCTCTCTCTCTCTCTTCTTTCGCTTAATGGTCTTGCAAAGATTTTTACTGTTTGCCGGCATGAAAGCATTTTAATAGACTGGCAAAAATGCAAATGATACCTTCTTTGGAGTTCGCAAATGTAACGAATAAAAAACAATGAGAAAAAACAAACAGACAATAAAAAAAGAGACCGAAGGCAGGCCTTAAAGCGTAACTCAACTAACAATGCTCATGAACCACCCAAGGACTTTTTTTTATGTGCATGTAAGTGTGGCCTGGTGTGTGGGTTTTGCATGGACTGCTGTGTGTGTGTGCTTCAAGTTAAAAAGAGTTTATCATGCCCGTAACGGTAACGAGGAACTACTGGAGAATCAGTGCTTTTCTCTAATCGATTTTCATGATTTTAATGCGATTATTTTGGTAAATTGTGAATAATATTGTTTGCCTACTAACACACACACACACACACACACAAGCACTTTCACAGACCTGCATAACTTGCTTGAAATTTACCAAGAATATTCAATTATTGTTTTGGAAACTTGAGGCAGCTTTAAGCTTGAGGAAAAAAATTAAAGCTCAAGAGCTCTGTTAAGGGCTTCAGTATTGAACAAAATTCTAATCAAGAGCGCATGAAAATATTTTTTAATGTTATTAATTTGAATTGATCTCTTGGAAATCTGTGTGAAGAGTAATTTTCCAGCTGAAAATAGAATTTGAACCCTGACCTTAACTGCAAATAATGACATAATTTCCAGAGTTGTTGTACTAATTTTATCAATTTCCTAAGAAAAAACTGTAAAAACAAACGCCATGACTTTCTTACACAACTCCAACTACCAACGCCACTCACATGAATATATAACCCTTGACCCAGTCCATAAAATATTCACTGCAATTCCAACAAAACACAATTTAATAGCTCCATAACCATTTCGCAGAAACGCCAATACTTTTAGTCGAATAATAATAATAATAAAAATGAAATTTCAAAACTATTTTAACATCGTAAAAATTTGTGTTACGTGTACGTTGGCTGTTTTCCTCGTAATAACTCTATCATCCGTTACATGTGCATGCAGATACTCCTCATCGTATCCACTGCACATGAAAAATTCATCCTACTCAAGAATTGATGCTGTTAATAACACTCGTAATGCCAATTTCTATCTTCCTGCTGATAACTAAAATACTCTCACTTGGCCAAAGTTCTTAAAACAACATGCTTCGACTTGTGCCATTGTGTACAGTGTGGAACAAAAGTGTGACACTATGCTTAAGTGGAAGAAAATGGTATTGGCTGGAGTAGTTAAGGCGTAGAGTAGCCAGGAGTTGTTCCAGATCTGGAACTGTTATGGAGACCTCATATGGAAGGGAAGATCTCAGACAACCAACTTGGGCTGGTCTGTCTGCAAAAGGGTCAGATGGAAAGTTGGCCCCGTTGCTACACACGGGCTCTGTAAGACACAATGCTTAAGTGGAAGAAAATGCTATTGGCTGAAGTAATTAAGGCGTAGAGTAGCCAGGAATTGTTCCCAGATCGAAAACTGTTATAGAGACCTCATATGGAAGGGAAGATCTCAGAAACCCAACCTAAGCTGGTCTCTCTGCAAAAGGGTCAGATGGAGCCATGGTCCCGTTGCTGTACACTGGCTGTGTAAGAGTGTCATTGGACCGATTCTAAGTTTTATGATTTAAGTTAATGGAAGGAAGGCGTAACAACCATATTTTGGAGAGGGTCCGACGCACATGCTGCTCTGGTAGAAGCGGCGCTATGACAACTGCCTCCACCTTGGACTTAAAGACTAACTTATATGCCCAGGCTATAGAAAATCTTATTAAACATCCATTCATACATCTGCAAATCATGGGTAATCTTTTTTCTTGGACTACCACTCAGGGAATAACCCCTACATATACAGTGAATTGTGCCAGAATTAAAAAGAAGGGAGGATAGTGTTAAGAGGGCAGATTGTTGTAGCTAATTTTTTCCCTACAGGCTCCGACGAAGGAGGGGCTGCTGTATCCTATTTTTGTAATACACGACGGTGTTAAGCACTGTCGTGTATTATCGCCTTCGTCAGTGGGACAAGCCGATAGTAAATAGCGCCATGTTGCACTAATGCGGATCTGAAAAATTTAAAACCATATTCATCACTCAGTGAGGAGTGGAATTCGGGATCTAAGACATCGTGGTCTTGTATTCACTACTTCAGAACACAGCTTGTCCAATCAATGGATCCATCGAAATTCCATAACATCAGAATGTAGGGACATCACTGGATGGATATAACCAGACTTTGGGCAAGTCCGACGAGGAACATTAAACTAGGGATTATAAATGAATGTGAACCAGAGAGACACTCTAGGGTTAAATTTAACCCCAGAATAAACACACTTATGGATCAAAATTAAGGGAAAGAATGGACGATCTATTAAAAATCATTCTTCATTCAGTATTGAAACTCCATTGTAACCCACAGTTATTTTGCACTACAAGAACGAAATTGCGAGTTGTACATTTTTATCCGACAATGTTTAATCGCAAGACATGCTCAAGTATTTGCGCGTCTGGCCGCCGACTTCGACTTGTAATGCGAGTTGAGTATTTGTTTGTTGTTAGATATTCGACTGTTGTTTTTTTTTTCTCTCTCTCTCTTCCAAATCTTCTTGTTTGCATTCCAACAACGAGTGTTTCCAACATCCCACAGTTTTCATGTAATTTTTCTTCGGTACGTATTTTTATGGCGCAATCATTTATAAAGATATTTCTTCCTTTTCTTTTACGCCAAAAAAAAAATTGTTTATAAGAATCGTTTCAAAAAGGCACTTTTTATTTAACTTATTTTCTATATAATTTTTTTTATTTTAATTTTTTTTTTTGTTCTTTTTAGCTGACTGCCAAGAACTTGGCTGATTGTTTGCTTATGCTCCTCTTTTGTTTTTAGTTCATTCAGCTCTTCATTGTTTTTATCGTCTTCGCGTGATACGTGTTCACTCATAAATACGATAAAATTTTTTGGAGGAAATTACTTTTATTATTTTTTTGCTCGAGTTTTTTTGTGCTTTAAGATTTATTTTTTAGAGCTTGAAAGTTATAGATCTGTTGCAGTCGTATGGACATGTAACTTAGAAGGGGTTTCGTTTTGTTATTTATTATTATATATAAAAGGATTGGCAATCTTTTTGAGTAGAATGAAGGAGTAGAATGAAGGAGTCTTCTTTTATACACTCTCCTGTGTCATAGTGTAAAGTCGCATGTGCAAGTTCAGGGATCTGTTTATTGAGATTAGGTTAGTAAGATCTGATAACTCTGACAGATCGCCTTGCGGCTACTGATTATAGGGAGTAGGCCCATCCTAATCTGCCGATCGTAAAAATTAAAATCTGGCTGCAATTAACGTCATTTAATATCGATCGAAATTTGTATTTAAATTGTATTGAAATTTTGTTCAATAAGGAATGCGGTAATTTGGCCTCTGATTTATTGTAAAATATTTTTAGAACTTTAAAAAATCAGGTCTAAAAATTTTTAATTCACAAAAAGTATTTGCTTTCTTTATTCATAATGTTCAGCTTATTTTTTAAGAAACTAAAAAAATACATCGTTAGCATTTGAGGCATCGGGGATAGGCAGCAAACCTATAAATCCAATGATCGTGGCCTCGACTCCCACCGTAAAATGTGGATGATCTCCGCAAATCGCGGGCTGTCTTTGTATTCAATAAAAAATTAATTCAAAAGTATGCGAAAACAGTTGACCCTAAAGGCCATACCTGCAACTGTTACCGCTAATCTTAACCTCAAAACGATCCTAACCTGTGCCTCGTTTCTGTAACTGATGTAAGAAGCTCTCACATCGAAAAACTAAATAATTATGGTTGTCATGCTTTTTATTGTAGGGTTATCCAAAAAATAATATATTTATTATTATAAAGAACCAACAAAATTTTAAATTCATTAAGAAATATTTTCTGACTCATCCTGTCTTTCACAGAGTGACGACAATTTTGAAGTTCTCACTTCACTTACAGAAACGAGGTTGTGATTTTTGTGCTATTCTAAGCTCTTGAGCTCTTCAAGCCAAACAACTTTTATTTAAAATTTCAAATCAACCGGTTCCCACGTAATAAGACATGGTTGATTTAGTTTTCGATTACTTTAAAAGAATCTGATCAGATATATAATTGCGGAGTTAAAAAAAAATCACTTTTGTTTACGATATTACATTAACATAGAAACCGATTTTGACCCGGTTCACGATGATGGGAGTTTTTTTTTTAATACTCAAGAGCTGATTTCCTGACATCGATCGGGGAAATTGTTTAAAAGTAGTTTAAAAAAGAAGTACTTGAAATCTACCGCTTCGAATCGGTTCAAATTCACAGGAAATCTAAGTTCAAAACCGTTTTTCAGAACGTTACAAATTTGGTTTATTCGGCTCAGCCGTTCAAAAGTTATAAACTTACACACAAACATACAGGATTCCCAGAAATTCCCAGATTCCCAGAATTGATCACAGAAGATTCCTGGGGCCTTAAAATATTAAGATCTGATGATAACTAAAATTGTTTTAAACGGGGTAAAATCTTCCGGTATCTTAAAATCTAAAATTTTTCTATCGGGAAGTTAAAAAAGTTCAGCAGAAACTGTTCTTAATGGCATAAGCACAAAAGGAATAAATCTGATCTCTATCCCTGCTTCTGAAACTGCCCTCGACAGACGATACAATTAATAACAAAAAAATTCAATTTTATATATGAAAAACGAATGGTTCATTAACTTTTAATTGAGCACTTGCAAAATATTTAAAAAAAAACTTTTTATTATTTAAAAAAATCTTTTTAATCGCGATTATTTATCAGGTCACAATTATTATATGAAAACAATTATAAATTCAATTTATTACTTTCAGACATTTATGGCAACATTTTCCCATTTCAATGAGTTGAAAAATTTATAGGGGAAATTTTATTTAAAAAGAAAAGCCAAACAAAAAATATTTAAACAAAAAACGTAGCAAAAATATATTTCTAGTACTCCTCTACATTCAATGCTGCCATTTAATAAAATTTATTGCCACAGAAACAGATTTAAAAAATCCCTGCTTTTAACTAAAAATCTATAAATGACACCAATTGATTTCTTATTTTCTTTTTTTCCTACTTTAATTTTCATATAAATCCCCGGAGTCATGTTCGTTGTTTTATTCCATTCAAGTCTTCTATTCTTCCAGCTAAACGAGTCAATTTCATTTGAATTTAACATTTTGCAAAAAGTCGATTGTGTCATTTCCATACCATGTGGTTTTATTCCCTTTTAATGTTTTAAACATGAGCAAAGAAAAATGCAGAAATTTATATCATTACCCCGCAGGCCTCAGTGCCGTGTGTCTGCAACTCTCATGCTGTTGAAACGGGAGTATTGTAATAAAAGTGATGCGATTTGTAGAAATAGGGGTTTTATCCCAATTTTTTTTACGTCCTTAAACGTCGAGAAATGTCTGCCATTTAAGTTATTTTATAATTATTATTTGCAATAATGCGGAAACCCGGGTTTTCGGTATCAATATTTTGTAAAAGTTTTTCCCCCAACGGCAACACAGCCGGAGAAATATCTGCGGTATTGGAAACGTAAAAAATTTTAGCAGTAAAATTGTATAGAATTCTCAAAATCAAATAATTTTATTTCAAAAAACGAGTATAATCCACTGAGTGATGGAAAGACGCCAGTTATTTGATTATTATTTTAATTGACTTGATCAGCTGTTCTTCCCATCCACCTAAAAAATCACCCTATATTTCTTAAATATATTACATATAAAGTTTTTAACATGACCATAATTCTTTTTAATAAGAAAAATTACAAAAATTCAAACCAATGATTATATATTAAAATATGTCCATGATGTCTGCTACATCAGACCTGCCGGGCATTATAATTAAATGTATATGGAATACATTTATTTGCATTTGTATAATTATGTGCAAATGTGCATGTACATAAGTGCAATATATGTAAATGGATGTATGATTTTAATTACTTTTTACAATGAAATAAACAACATGTAAAATTCCTTGGCAGATCAGAGCACTGAACTGTTAAATTCATCGAAAAAAACATCTTGAAGTTAAAAAAATTTATCGAAACCCCGTTTTAAGTAGGCGAACTAACGATTTTGCATTCTATTTTATTTATATAGCATTTCATAATTCATTTCCTAAATATTTCCAGTCCCATAACAATGATTACATTCCTTCAAAGCTGGCCACAGCTGGTGATGGCCAGCAGTTTTGGTTTGTTCTATTTACAGTGAATAATTTGTTTAGAATTTTAAATTTGATTTAAAAATGTATAAGCAAAACTGTGCAGTCGTCTGCTTATTTAAAGTAAAAATATTATTAAAACTAAAAATCATGTCCCAACATTAGGCTGGTCCTTCAAATTTGAATATTTTCCAAAGTGTCATAAAGAATCTATTTGGGATTTAAAAAAATATTAGAGATTTATAAAAGCTGTAATATGTAACGCATGTGAAAACATTATGCGAGTTTTAAGGTCAAATATTTTTGTATATATTTTTAATAAATTTTATGGTTTCATGCTTCACTAATCAAATAGGTAAATGTTTTTACTTTTTATAACTTACGTACAAAAAACAAGTCTTTCCCTTTCCAATGACACCACGTTGATTCCAATCAGATAATGCGTTCCAAAGTTATGACATTTTGGCTACAAGTACTGCGCATATTTTGTGAAAATCCTTCTTATTCAATTTGAAATAACTTTGGGCGGCTTCCTCTGATTTGAGCGAAAGTAGTACCATTCGAAAGGTTTGAATTTCTTCTTTTGACAAAGATTTTCGGTTCGTATAAAAGTTAATCCTTGCCAATAAACCAATCATGCAGAGATTTGCACATTATATTGGCTTTTCTTGGTCATTCCATCGCTAAGAAAAAGTACGAAAACTCCCGGTGCACATTGAATAGGAAATCGAGAGTAGAACATGATATTACCAAGCAAAAGGCAACTTAAATAGTGTTGCGGCAGAGCACATTTTATTTGTAATTGAAGAAATAAATATAATTTCAAGCTTCCCTTCTCTTAATTAATAAAAACTGTCCAAGTTTTATTAGAAAATGTTGCATATTTTAACGACCCGTCTAATGAACGATAAACACACACTCATTCATGTGCATGTAGGCAACTGTTTATGTATTTGTATGCAAAGAAATATAAAAACATGTAAATAAACATAAATAACAAGTGTATGTGTTCGTCCAAATGTGTATGTGTGTCATCAAAAGGTGTTAATTTGAAAATTTTTGAATTGTGGGTGATGCAAGTGCAGCGAGTCGAAACTAAGAAAATTAAAATTACAAAATGAAAATGAAAATACGAAAAATAAATAAATAATAAATGTTGCAAATAAATAAGTATTGAAGAAGATAAAATACAATAAAATAAAATACTACAAATACCGAGTAGCTAAAGAAACCTACTTCATTTTTATAACCACAAACTTTTGCAAGTGGATCTGTCAAATCCATGTCACTGTTAAAATAAAAATATTTAATTTTTTATAACTAAAGGAAATTGATTTATAAAAATGCATTCTGATGTTTGTAACATATAAATCTTTAATTTGCAAAGATTGAAATAACAACAAAAACCCAGTGTACCACCCGTTGATTCAATTAAAATGAGGTTCACTTCTCAATCACTCAAGACGTTTTATATTATTAACTCAACAACTTTTAACTAAAACCGTAACTGTGGAAGTAAGAATTGAATGCAGTTTTGAAAATTGATAAATTTCTTTTAATTAACATGTCAAAAAATGTTCTACAAACTATGCACAGTGGGAGATTTTAAAAGAAAAAATTTAATTGAAAAAAATTCTCTAGTTTCCAAATTTCCTAAATATTTAAAAAGGTTTTTTGAACTTGAGTTAAAAGTTTGAGTTAAAAGTGAGTGTGGAGCGAAAGGATCTCAAATCGGGTCACTACAGGACTAGGAAAAATTCACAACATTTTTTTATTTAATATTTTATATATATATATATATATATATTTTTGGGTAAATTTATACAAAATTTAGATCTTAGTAGAAAAAATTTTATCAAATGAATTATTTCTAGCTTGTTTTGTCAAAACGTCCCACTGTGCAACGAGAATTTTTTATAAAAAAAACAGAACCAGTAGAAATATTTATGTTAAAAGTGTTGTTAAATTTTTTTTCGAAACGTCCCACTGTGCAATGAGATATATTTTTGATACTATACAATTTCTGTATATTGAATTTAAATTTGGGAAATTTATTTACTTCGTGTATATGAAAAGTCTGTCTTCGTTTAGTTCTTTTAATAATTTTGCACTCCAAGTAAAATAAAGCAAATTAATCTAAACATCAATTTAATGAAAATATTAATTGAAAAAATATATTTACACTTAATGTTGGTTAATTTATGCAAAAATTAGTTTTCAGTAGAAAACACTATATGAAAAGTAAAGACATTAAAATAATTAATTCTATTTATTTGCAAAACGTCCCACTGTGCAAGGAGATTTTTAATTTTCTAACAAAACTTCCATTTATTGATTGTAAGCTTGTGTAACGTGTTCAAAGAAAGTCCGTTTTTATTTAAATATATTTTAATAACTTGACACCGAAAGTAAAATAAAATCAATTAACACAAACATCAATTTGATAAAATTATTAATTGGAAAAAAAACGTCTACACTTAATGCAAAAATTAGATTTCGGTAGAAAAAGCTATATTAAAAGTACAGACATTCGAATAAATATTTTTTTTAATTTGCAACACATCCCACTGTGCAAGGGGTCTTATTGTTTTTTTTTTTTTAATACAACTGCCATTTATTGATTGTGAAGTTGTATAAAGTGTTCATAGAAAGTCAGTCTTTATTTAAATATTTTAACAACTTCCCACTGAAGGGAAAATAAAATTAATTAACATAAACATCAATTTAGGGAAATTATTAATTGAGAAAAAAATATTTACTCTTAATGTCGGTTAATTTATGCAAAAATTTAATTTCAGTAGAAAAAAGTAAGGACATTAAAAGAACTATTTCCATGTGTTTGCAAACGTCCCACTGTGCAGGGAGACTTTTAGTTTTTTGAATAAAATTTCCATTTATTTATTGTAAGCTTGTGCAAAGTGTTTATAGAAACTCTGTATTTACTTACATAAATATTTTAATAACTTTGCAGGGTAAAATCAATTAACACAAACATCAATTTGATAAAATTATTAATTGAAAAAACAAAAACATTTACACTTAATGATTTCAGTAGAAAAAACTATATTAAAAGTACAGACATTCGAATAAATATTTTTTTTAATTTGCAAAACGTCCCACTGTGCAAGGGGTCTTATTGTTTTCTTTATTTTTTTAATACAACTTCCATTTATTTATTGTGAAGTTGTATAAAGTGTTCATAGAAAGTCAGTCTTTATTTAAATATTTTAACAACTTCCCACTTAGGGAAATTATTAATTGAGAAAAAAATATTCTCTTAATGTCGCTTAATTTATGCAAAAATTTAATTTCAGTAGAAAAAAAGTAAAGACATTAAAATAACTATTTCCATGTATTTGCAAAACGTCCCACTGTGCAGGGAGATTTTTAATTTTTTTTAATAAAATTTCCATTTATTTATAGTAAACTTGTGCAAAGTGTTTATAGAAAGTCTGTATTTACTTACATAAATATTTTGATAATTTTACAGGGTAAAATCAATTAACACAAACATCAATTCGATAAAATTATTAATTGAAAAAAAAAACGTCTACACTTAATGCAAAAATTAGATTTCAGTAGAAAAAACTATATTAAAAGTACAGACATTCGAATAAATATTTTTTTTTAATTTGCAACACATCCCACTGTGCAAGGGGTCTTATTGTTTTTTTTTTTTTTTTAATACAACTGCCATTTATTGATTGTGAAGTTGTATAAAGTGTTCATAGAAAGTCTGTCTTTATTTAAATATTTTAATAATTTCCCACTGAAGGGAAAATAAAATTAATTAACATAAACATCAATTTAAGGAAATTATTAATTGAGAAAAAAATATTTACACTTAATGTCGCTTAATTTATGCAAAAGTTTAATTTCAGTAGAAAAAAAGTAAAGACATTAAAAGAACTATTTCCATGTATTTGCAAAACGTCCCACTGTGCAGGGAGACTTTTAATTTTTTTAATAAAACTTCCATTTATTTATTGTAAACTTGTGCAAAGTGTTTATAGAAATTCTGTATTTACTTACTTAGATATTTTGATAATTTTACAGGGGAAAATCAATTAACACAAACATCAATTTGATAAAATTATTAATTGAAAAAAAAAAAACTTCTACACTTAATACAAAAATTAGATTTGAGTAGAAAAAACTATATTAAAAGTACAGACATTCGAATAAATATTTTTTTTAATTAGCGAAACGTCCCACTGTGCAAGGAGATTTTTAATTTTTTTAATAAAATTTCCATTTATTTATTGTAAACTTGTGCAAAGTGTTTATAGAAAGTCTGTATTTACTTACATAAATATTTTGATAACTTTACAGGGGAAAATCAATTAACACAAACATCAATTTGATAAAATTATTAATTGAAAAAACAAAAACATTTACACTTTTCTGTGTGTCCTTAAAAGCTTTTTATTGTTACCTCGTCAATTTCGCGTGTTTTATCAATCAAAATTTAATTGCTCGTACATCACCCACTTCTATTAAATCTATCCGCTGTCCATCGAAATGTAAAACAAAACAAAACGAAACAGAACACAACAAGACAAAACAAAACAAACTGTTTGTGAAAATAATGACATGTTAAAGTCATTTGCTGAAACACTTTGTTTTTCTCGCCTTTATTTTTATGATTTTACAACATCATGAATTGAATTGAATTGAATGGTGGTGCGTTGCGTCCAGAAGATTATGGCTGAAGTCTGTGGCCTACTCACTCGCTCCTCTTGCAGTTTAGCCGAGTGGTAATCTTGGCCGTACATAATGGGTTTGTTTATGTGTTTTGTTGTTGCTGTTGCAGTCCATAATAATGTGGTGCGATGTTAAATAGTAAAATGGAATTATGAGCATCATTGACTTTAAAGGGGAGTAAAAATGATTTTAACGACAGCAACGATTGAAACATTCCAACGTTTGTTGTTTTGCATCCGTTTTTGTTGCCTTTCCTGAATTGTATTCTCTTTTAGTTTATCTCGTTTTTTTTTTTTATTTCTTTGTTTCTCTAGTTTTATTGAAAGTTCTTCATTGTTGTGCTGTTGACTTGAGTTTATTGAATTAAAAGTGAAGTTAAGATATACGAGTATAAACAAGTTTGCTTTAACATGTTGCTGCATGATCGAGCAGAACACAGAACGAATAGAGTGGGTATGGCAGAGTAGTGTATGATGGCACAATGGGAGAGAGAATATTTGCCAGGAAAATCTCTGACTGAAATTGTTAGAGATGAAAAATTTGCTTTGAATTCTTTGAACATTTTTTTTATAAAAAAAAGTGTTTTAAAAATTCGCTGCATGTAAAAGCGTCGCACACAGACACTCATACATACAAAAGTGTGCTTGTATTGTTCTCCTCGTTCCTGTTTCATGCTGTTTTATGCTGCTGACTGGCGTGCTGTTAAAATATGTATTTTTTATTTAATTTTTTTTAAATTTTTTTTGCATTTCAAAGTGTAAAAAGATGCACTGACGCTTGAATGTTTCGTTTGTTTGTTCTTTCACTTTTTACAGTGGAACATGTTATTGAATTCTGGATTTCTATTTGTAGTAGTTTTTTGTTTGGTATTATTTATTTATAAATAAAACTGTTTATGTTGCTGTTATTTAATGGAATTCTCTTCTTTTATTTGTCTAGGCCAGAAATACTACGGCAACGCATTCGTAAATATGTACGTACGCCGCGTTGCATGTTGTGTGTGTCATGTACAAATAAAAGATTTCAAAATAATTATGAAATTTATTGTGTTAGACGGCGGTAATGAAAACTGACAAGTGCAACAAATAACAGGGATTGACACAAAAAGCTTGAATGGCCAATAAAATATTGAAAGACTTGACTTAAGATACTTAACAGACAGAATCCATGGGGACAAAATGTCTTAAAACTTATATATATATCAAAATTACATCCTAAAACTCGCGAAAGGAAAAACTTTCAAAAATAATTTTGCATAAAAACTAATGGCGTTTTCTTTTCTATAGAACATGTGAAATTTTTTTATTTATTTTCTAAAACGTGGCGGTTTGGAAAAGTTTTAAAACAGAAATTAGTTTTTGTGAGGGATGCAGGATTCATTTGTAATAAATTTCTTATTTTCAAATGTTGCCACTTTCTTTTAAAAAGTGTAAAAAATGTTGCATTATTTTCTAGAAAAGAAATCGACACAAATTCGAATTTATAAAAATTTCAAAAATATCTTTTAAAAAAGCAACTCGAAACAATTTATTTTTTAGGAAGTATTTTTTCTACAGTTTTTGTGATTAGAAAAACTTACTGGCCTTTAAGACAGTATTTTTTAATAAATAAATTTATTGCTTTTTCCAAAATCACTTTTAAAAAGTACTTTCGAAACAGTTTTATAAAAAGAGTTTTTAAAAACGTGCCGCTGGAAACAAGTTTTAATAAATAACTTCCATTCCACGTAAGTTTCATTACGAAAGTACTTTTTGAATAAGATATTTAAAAATAAATTTTCAAAAAAGTACCACTAAAAGTACTTTTTTAATAAATAAATTTAAAATGCAAATTTTGCATAAACTACTTAATAAATACCTGTTAAAAAGCCAAAAAATAGTACTTACAAAATACTTTTGCAAAACACATGCAACGAACTTTCAAAATACAGCTCTGGAAAAGTACCACTGAAAGTACTTTTTTGTAAAAGCAAGAGTATTTATAACTAACAACAAGTACTTTTTCACAAGGTAAAAGAAATTATTTATATAAAATGGAACGTTCCAAAACTGAAAGAATTAAAAATTGTAACTTTACAAAATGAATCGGGAAATTTGAGACACATTTTCACTTTTCAAAAACGCACCCTTTGAAACCCCTCATCAGGAATATTAAAAGGGAAGTTACTTTCAAAAATTAAATTATTAATCAAAGGATGGAGGCTTGCAAAGGACATAATATGAAAAAAGTACTTTGTAGCTTGCAGAATATGAAAAAAGTACTTTTTGGATTACAGAAAATGAAAAAAGTACTTTTTGGATTACAGAATGTGAAAAAAGTACTTTTTGGATTACAGAATATGAAAAAAGTACTTTTTGGATTACAGAATATGAAAAAAGTACTTTTTGGATTACAGAATATGAAAAAAGTACTTTTTGGATTACAGAATATGAAAAAAGTACGTTCTTAATTACATTTACATAAATCAAATTCGTTAAGAAAAAAATCTATAACTCCCCAAGAGGAACTTTTTAAAATATTTAACCCTGGATGATTACTGTTAGTCGAAACGACGATCATATACAATTGAGTGCATAAAAATATCAGGCGTATTCACGTTAGGATGGTCAAAGAAATATTATAACAGTATAACAGTTTTAACTGTCTATGAAAAAAGATTCTTACGAATATATTTTCCTGTTATAAATTATTTTGATGGACAGGTCCTGTTTTGTAAATCGAATGCGAGTACATTTCCCGTTTTCTTAACCCCCTGGATGGTTACTGTTCGTCGGATCGATGAAGCTCATTTACTCTCTGTCATTTAACTCTTTCATGTTGGCTGAAATTCGTAGCGAATTTTAAGAGAAAAAAAGTTTTTGTTATATTGATTAATTTTTTAAATAAATTTTTTTTATAAAATATTTAGCTAAAAATATTTTTCTTAATTTTTTTTAATTTGTTCTTTCATTCAATGAAGGAAGAGTAACCTAAAGGTACAAAAATTAACCATCCAGGGTTAAATTGGTTTTTTATCGTAACAAAAAGTACCAGCTAATAATGTATTTAATATCTTTATTAGGGTGTTATTAATCGTTAATAAAAGAAGAGGTTTGACTAGCGATCCCACGTTTTTTTGTGGCCATTTTTGCTCCTCTTTTTATTTATTTTATTCAATTTCATGTCGCCTTAATTTGCATACAAATTGCCGCAACTGTAATCAAATGAAATTACATTCAAATAATTGTATTAAAATAAATAAAATTCTTTGTTTTCTCTCCTTTCATTTATCCGTAAATTATTTTTCTTTGTGCTTTTATTATTATCTTTTGTAGGCAAAATTTAAGAAAGAAAAAATTATTTGAATGTAATTATTTACGCTAAAAAATATTCGCCATGCAGCCAAGAGAAGTTGCCTCAGTGTGCTCGTTGATGCCTTAAAATTATTTGTTTTACTAAATTGAAATTATTAACTAATTGAGAGGGGCTTGAAAACTGTTCCATAAAAGAAATGGATGACTCTGGAACAATTTATGGAATTTTAGTGAATCGCTTGTAATTGAGACACAGATTTAGAAGATCAGTAAAAACTCTTCATATTAAAATTTATATTCGAAAGGTGAAGTCGCATGTGCGTTAATAGTTAAAACTCTGTGAATAATTGCCGTTTTCTGAAAACCATATAATTCAAATTGACAATGGCAATTTTTCAAAAAATATTGAGAGTTTTAGAATAAAAAAACCACTATTTGAACAACGAAATATTTACAAAAATGCAAATACGCTGTTGTTCCAAGTAAACCACAGGCGTAACAGGTACATGCACGCAAAGACATGTCGTGTGCACATCCATACATCCACTCTTATGCTGCGGATGTGCATGTGTGTGCACGAATACACATGCTTCATATATTTTATTCTTATTTTTATTGTGAATTTGTATCCGTAAAACGTCAACGAAAAATAACAATTGAACTGAGTATTCATTTATAAAAGCCATTTAAAATTTCAAGAATTTTTATTTTGATTAATTATCGAATTGTGTGCAAAATATAAAAGAGGGGGAGAGAGAGAGAGAGACAGAGTGAAAGAAGAAGAATAAGGAAAAAACAGCAAAACAATAATTTAAATGGAAATTTATCATGGCATTTTGTGCCACAACGTTCAACTCTTTTTCAAAAAGTCATTAATCATTTGCAAACATGAAAATAAAAATAAAAAAAACAGCAACAAAAAGTATTTGAAACAATTACAGAATATTTTAATAGACAATCTTAACGAACATTTTACACCCTCCCACAAACGTTATGGTTTTTTAATAGTGGTCGGACCCCTTCTTTTAGATTTTCGGAATGTTTTCATAATTTTGTAAAGTTTTATAGGCTTCTGGTGATTGTCTTCAATTTCGTCTTCAATGTCATCGCATATTTCGGAGTAAATATTAAATGAAAATATTATATGATCATGTTCAAAATAAATGTTTCGTATAACAGTTTAAGATGCTTGTCTTTTTAAACACAAGAACTTTTCGGAGTAAATTTAATATGTTGAAAACTTTTCGGAGTAAATTTAATATGTTGCGTGCTGTTTCTTTTCTATACATATGTAAATAATTAATTTAATTGCAACAAATTAATTGTTTACATTTAGAAAAGAAACAGCTCGCAACATAATAAATTTACTCCGAAAAGTTTTTATATTAAAAAAATCTCAAACTGTTATATGAAAATTTAATTACAATACATGTATATATATGTTTTATTTATATTATTATTATTATTCTTTTTTTTTGTAAATCATATAAGTTTTCGGAGTAAAAGTTAAAGTTTTTCTAGCTGTTGCTTTTCTTAGTGTTGCGCTCTAAATAAAATTATTACATTCACATGTATTGTATACATTTACTACAGCATTTCCGACTACATGTACATATTTATATCGCGTTGACAATTTTCGGAAGACGTTAGCCATATATTCGGAGTACTTTATATGTGCATATTTACCAGAAATCATGTTTTTTATATTCATCTTAATTAAATTCGATTTCATTATCGCTTGGATACAACAAAAAATTAATTCGGAGAAGTTTTCAGTTTTCGGAGTTATTTGAATTCTTTGCAAATTTTTAATTTATACAGCGAAGCTGTTTGTTTCTAAAACGAAAATGTGTTTTGGTATGTAGATTCATAAGTGTGGAGTTTTCGGAGTATTATTAAAATTTTCGGAGTAACATGTGTTACTCCGAATTTTTTTCTTAGCAAAATTTTTGGTTACTGCACTATGTTAAACGGCTTTGTGGTCTGTATTTGTGTTTGGCAGCTCTTTTCAATGTTTTCGGACTAAATTTTACATCTGCGGAATTTTTTATATATTTTTAACTGTTTGCATGAGGTCATGCCTTCTTATTATTATGTTATTTATTTATTTTATATAATATATTAAGTTTTATTTATTTTAGTATTTTATATGTTAAGATTTAGAAAGTACATTTCAAATCCAGTTTGATATGGAAAAATAAGTATTTTAAAACAGAACGTTTCAGTTTGCTGTAGCACAGTGTAGTTTCATAAAAACAGCTGCTATAAATTGACAATAAAACAGCTCCAAACAATCACCTTTTTTTCATTAAACAAAATCCGATTCCTAAGAAGTTTGTCTTGAAAGTAGAATATTAATTAAATCAGATTATAAAAATTCAATTAAACTGTGGTAGAATAGTGTAATTAATTTACTCGCATATATTATAATTAAAGGCTTAATTAATAAATATTTTCAATGACTGGTGTTGGGTTGTGATAAATAATCAAATTAGAAGTCTTTTGAAACGTACAACTGTCGCTTCAGTTGCTACTCTGCGAAGTAGCAGACAACGAAGTCTGAAAAGTTGTTGCATTCAGTCAACAACAAGTCAATTACAAAAATAATGCTCTTATTTATTTATTATTTTTTGATGTTGTTGCTTTTTTTTATTTCTGGAAAATTTATGACCCCTGAGGTTGTTGTTAATGATCTCAAAGTTTTGTGGTTCATTAAACAAACGTTAAATAGGAAGCGTTCGTAGAACAAGTAACTGAAGTTACAGACAAACAGAAAATAATAACCAGCGTTTGAATTGTCTTCTGTGGCGAATGTGTTTCACGCCAAACCCTTGTGGGACTTGTAAATGAAGAGCATAATGGAGAAGCAGCTAATATTGCCCCCAAAAACAAATTCCCATTATTACGAAACAAACAAAGAAAAGGCGTGAAGAAAAAATTACATCATTTCGGAGAATTGTGTTGCGCTTAAAGCTGCCCGTACATGAAAAAAATAAACTGAACGGAGGCGTCACTGTATGAAGGCTTTTGAAGGAAATCGTATGATGCGCTAACAAATAAAAAAAAAATTGGAAAACGGTTAACCCTAAAGGCCAACCCGAGGTTTGATGTGCTGCTCCACGAAAACTGGACCCTTTTGGACCAACATATTTTAATAGCCCGGTATCGAATTTTCGCTTTTGTTTAATTTTTAATACAAATTTAATTTTCAAAATGTTAAAACTTTTGATTTAAAAGACCGGTTTATACGTGAATTGGTGGATTGTTGTAGTCGAGTTGTGTAAAGGCATCGAGAACACCAACTGATTGAATATATAATTTCGGAGTTTTTCACAAAAAAATACTTTTTTCGAATTTTGTTTCTTCATGATATCTCACAAACGGATCAAACCGATTTTGAACCGATTCGCAATGGCCGACGTGGTTGAGAGCTGATTAATTTCTGAAACCGATCGGTAAGGCCGTTTGAAAATTATTTACAAGAAAATTCACTTTAAAAAATGTTTTATCTAATTTTTTTTATATATCGTGTACCGGTTCGAATCGGTTTAAAGGAAATCTAAGTTGAGTAGAACCCTTCAGTTTGATTCAAATCGGTTAAGCAGTTCCAAAGTTGTAAGCGGGTGCAACACTTACACAAACACAAACACACACACATACACACACACACACACACACACTTACACATACACACACACAACATACACACACACAACATACAAACACACACACACACACACAACATACACATACACTTACACAAAGACACACACACACCCATACATACAGAAATAGTGACGGACTTTCAGAATTGATCAGGGATGCTTCCCAGGACCTCAAAATGTCAAGATCTGATGAGAAGTAGATTTTTTCAAAACGAGGTGAAACCAACAACTCCCCGATAATTTTTTTAATATTAAATTTCCGTAGCGGAAAGTTGAAAAATTAGTTCTTGGATTTATTGTTCTCAATTTTTTTGTGTAGCCTGAATGTTTGTAAATATTTGCCTTTTTTATAAATTCAAATTTTTATATTCTCTTTAACTGGAATATAAGAACTGCAAACTTTTATGTTTAACAATCTATAAATCCCTCAATTTGTAACAGATATCATGATGACGCTTAAAAACTTTGCTTGGATACCACCAAGAAGACAGTACCTGCAACTTGAAATTTATGGTCCTTCGAACCATATACAAAATTACAGCAACTGAGAGGCGCCCAATTTAAAGGCATTTAGTACTCAATTAGCGAGTTGTAAAACAAAAACTAGTTCAAGTATTGAATGAAAATTCTAATATTTTCATGCAATTAACAGCACACAAATCAGAATTTGTAAAATTAGACACGCTCGAGTGCAACTCACAACACGAGGTAACCCGATCTGGGCGATTAACTGCAGACAACTTCCACTGAATATGTGAAAAGAATAACTCATGATTGTTAATTAAAAGCAATTTAAAAAACATAAATTGCGTAAAATTATATGAAGACATCAAAAAAAAAATCGACAAAAAACACATTTAAAAATGCACCCAAAAAAAAGAAGAAGAAAATAGGTCAACAACTGAAAGAACACACACACTTTCACGCAGACATTCTCTAATTCCGAAATGTAGAAAATAGAAATAAAAATTAAAATTAATTATAAAAACGCCAAAATTGAGAAACTTTTTCAAAATGTAATTTGTTTTTATGGCACAAATTTTTCTTATGAAGTGTTTAAGTGCGCTTCCGTTAATTTATATTTCAAGTAAAAAAAATTTTGAAAAATTGAAAGAAAAAGCAAATTAAATTGATCGTCTATGAAAATTTTTATTGAGTTTTTAAAAATAAAACTAAAATTTCGCTCAACTTTGTTTGTTTGTAATTAATTGAGTTGCCGCAAGTAGGAAAAATTAAAATTAATTCAATTAGATTAACAACAACAACAACAAAAATAAAATAAAACTGACAACAACTAATTATTTGAACACCTTCTCAGCACGAGACAAGTTTATTGACTGCGAAAAAATATTTAAAATTAAAAATTAGAAAAGCAAAATGCCTCCTCTCTTTAAAATTATCCAGCAGCTAAAGTTTTTGCTTAAATTTAATACTTATAATGATAAAAACAACAACAACAAAATTAATGTTCAACAACAACAGCAATTTGTAATTCATTTACAAGTCAGATGCCATTTAATAATCGGTCTCTTCGCCAATAACTTGTTGCAAATTGCTCAACAGCCATCCTGCGGATCAATGACTTAATTGTTATAATTGCAATTTGATATCGATCGTTATTAATGGGGTAGGAAGGAAGGCGATCAGGCATGGCATGGCGCCACTGGACATGTTTGTGCTACTGCAAGACAAAAAAAAATTATTGTGTACAATTTTTTTTCCTTTTCCTTTCATCGATCGTTGTCTTCTATTGTCGCAACAACCATGACACTGGAGATGCTATAAAACGGAATGGCATTAGTTGCGCGCTACCTTTTCTAGTTGACGACAGGAGCAATTTTTTATTTTTTTTGCATTCTGCCATATCTGGGGACATTATTGACATCCGTTGCACAGTGGGCTTATAATAGATACTTAACCGAATATATTTTGGAATTATTGAAAATGCTTGTAGAATTTCAATTAAATAATTCTTCAGTGGATATAAATATTTCTACAAAAATTGCTAATTTTCGGAATAATTCCGAATTTAAATATTGCTATTTCGGTAGTACATGAAGCTTTTTCGGTGCATGTCAAACGACCTGAGAAAATTTGAAATTTTCGGAATACCTCCGAACTTTCGGAATAACTCCGAATTTTCGGAATAGTTCCGAATTTTCGGAGTAACCTTTATTTTGCGAGTTTTCGTTTGTATATTCGAGCAGTAATAGTTTCCAGTAGTGGTGAGGCATGACTGATAACATGGAAAATATAAAGTTGATTGAGAAAAAGTAAAGAAAATTAAAAAAAACTGTTTCCAATTTTAGCTAGAAAATCTTATATTTCTTTTTGTTGTTGATGTTGTTGTTGTTGTTGTTGTTATTGTTATTATTATTATTATTATTATTATTATTATTATTATTATTATTATTATTATTATTATTATTATTATTATTATTATTATTATTATTATTGTTGTTGTTGTTGTTGTTTTTACGACATTTTGCAATCGTTTCCACAATATGTTGGTTCCTGCTGCGTCTGCTCTCAACTATCTGATGTCATTGTTTGTTGTTGCTGCTGAGAAAATGCAATAAATAAATACCAGATCCCTTCATATTGTACTTGTGACTTGCCCTCACAAGTGACTTTGTGGCGCCACAGAAGGCAAAATTGATTTTCTTTACAGCGAACATGTTTCGCAAGTGAATTTTAAGTTCAGCTTTGATCAAGCAAAAGTCAATCAAAAATGTTGTGGCAAGTTTGAAGATGATGTTTATGGATACAAATAACGATCTATTATCTACACAATGCAAATTATTTAAATAATAACAACGTTCTTTGAAAGAAAAGGCAGCAAAGCATCATTAAATGAAGGCATGAAGGGAAAGCGAAGCAAGAAAAAAAAACAAACTGCAGCTGCACATGATGATGCATGGAAATTATGAAAAAGCTCTGCTATTTGCAGCATCTTAATAACCATTCATTTTGAAAATGTCTATGATTGAAAGATAGCCGAGTCTATTATATAATTCTATTATTATAAACATAAAGAACGATGATACTTCCGATTCATCAATCTTCTAACAATCACGTACTAAAACAGAGATGAAGATGCTGGTTTTTCGCCACTTCTAAGTAATAAATTTTGCAACTGCTGCTGCTGCTGCTGCTGGTACGGCCGCTGCTGCTGAAGAAGTCTTATGTGTTGCCTGTATAATTTTTAAACTTTATGATTGTTAATTTCTTGGAATGCTCCCTACATCTTTACGACAACAACAGCAACAACAAAACAGGATGATTTTATGTTGCAAAGTAGACAAAAACAAAGATGATTATGATGCTGCTGCTGCTGCCGCTGTTGCAGTTGCGTTTCTTTTGTATTTCAATCATCGATTTGTGAAAAGTTAACAAACAGCCAGACTCAGCATAGACTTAATGAATGACTGCATGACTGAAAGACTGACTGACTGACTGACTGACTAACAATTAACTAATTCGGCTACAACATGTTGTTAACATGTGCTTAAGCATACACAGACCCACACACATACACAAACACACACTCTCCCAATCATTCCTTTTCATATGTCAGTTATTCAGCCAGCCAGTCAGCCAGTCATTTTCATTTTAACTTTATATGAGTTTATTCAGATGTTTTTATTATACCGTTCGAGCTTTAAACGAAATATGCATGTGCCGACTTTTGTAAGTAAAATCTGACAGCAACTCGTCAAGTTGTCTTGATTTGAGGAAAAATAAAAACCATAAACTTTTATTAAATAGATGCTAAATGATTGAAAAAAAAGATATAGTGTTACATGCGAACGATGTTTGGGATAACAACAAAAACAACAAAAAACAATTCCATATAAAATGATTTTCTAAAGAAATTATTTTCTTTAAAATTAACAATGACTTGAATGAAGCGTGGCTGTAAAATATAATTTTAACTACGAAATTAATTTTAAAGCATCCCTCTGGTCTGCATTATTTTTTATGAATATGGGCGTTAACTGTCATAATGCTTTCGTATTCAATGTTAAATATTTTCTGTGTAGAAAATATTACTTTAATAGAGTTTTCAATAAGAATATTAATCTGCCTATTCTGTAAGTCGATGTGATTTTAAACGAGTCGATTTGAAAAAGTTAAAACCACAAATTAAAATACTTTTTGAGCTTTTTAGTTTTCTATGGCTTAAAACAGAAAATTTTTTATCTAAAATTACTGTTATTAAATATATCGAAGGGGGCTTATTTTAACCCTGGATGGTTCCTTTTCATTTTTGTAATATAAGGTTACTCTTCTTTGCAACAACGAACAACTTTTAGAAATAATTCTAGCAGAAAAAGTTTTGAAGTTCAAAATAAAAAAAATATTTTTTAGTTAAATAATAATTATAATTATTATAATTTATAAAAAAAAAATTATAAAAAATTTATAAAATATAACATAAAAACTTTTTTCTCTCTTAAAATACGATTCGAATTTAAGCCAAATAAAAGAGTAGCATGATAAAGGACAAATCAGCTTCGTGGATTCGACGAACAGTAACCATCCAGGCATAAGCAAACGAGAATTGTACTCGCGTTCGATTTGTCCAACAAAATAATTTATAACCCAAAAATATATTTAAAAAATATATATATAATAAAAAAGTTGCACGATAAAGAGCAAATGAGTTTCGTGGATTCGACGAACAGGGTTAAGAAAACGACAATTGTACTCACATTCGATTTACGAAATAGGACTTGTTCAACAAAATAATTTATAACCCAAAAATATATTTAAAAAATATATATATAATAAAAAAGTTGCACGATAAAGAGCAAATGAGTTTCGTGGATTCGACGAACAGGGTTAAGAAAACGACAATTGTACTCACATTCGATTTACGAAATAGGACTTGTTCAACAAAATAATTTATAACCCAAAAATATATTTAAAAAATATATATATAATAAAAAAGTTGCACGATAAAGAGCAAATGAGTTTCGTGGATTCGACGAACAGGGTTAAGAAAACGAGAATTGTACTCGCATTCGATTTACAAAACAGGACTTGTCCAACAAAATAATTCATAACCCAAAAATATATTCGTACACAAAACTGTTGTACGAAAAATTGTCACGAGTAGGCTACTCACGCCGCCCTGCTATTTTTGTGCACTCAATTGTATGTAATTCCATTAAGCTTAAATGATAATTTATGAATAAATTAGTAAATATGAAGTCGTTTAAGTATTGGAAATGAGGCAGTTTGTAGCTGCTTGTAAGCGTTCGTGTTTTTGCCAATAAAACAAAATAAATAAGCAGAGTTAAAATGAATCTGCGTACGAAAACATTCAGTTTAAAAGTGGTGGCCGCGCTAATGATGATGATAGTGGTGGTGACGGTGTTAATAGTTTATGTGCTAAAGCAGTTCTTGGCCAGCCCCCACCACGGCGGCTGCCCTGCCCCGCCCTCCATCATCATCTGTTTCATGGTACTCGAATTGAGAGTAAACTTTGGCCAACTTTTGTTTTTTGTTCGATTCAGTTCGTTTGTGTGTTGTTGTGGAAATCAACAAACCGAAAATGAAACTTATTTTACATTTTGGCTATAACTTTTGTTTGTGAGCCAAAAGAAAAAATAAATAAATAAAATTGCTAAAAACAAGCAACAGAGGACGGACTTTAACCGATTCGTATCACAATTTACAAGTTCTCAAGTGTTGTTTCTCTTTAGCTCTCTGGCTGCCTCTCTTCTTCAGTTGTACTCGCACCAGCATACAACAACACTTTGGCCACTTGCTGTTTTCCCATCATCATCATCGTTAGTCAGTATAACTAACAGCAGCACCACTTGAGCGAAATGAAGCACTGCATTGTTGACCCCAAAAAATCAAATTGGTTTTGGTTGTTTGTCTAACTACTGCTTTTGGTGTTGCTCTTGTTGCTGCTTCTATTACTGTTTAATGTTGTTGGGGTTAATTTAGATTAAAATTTGATTTAATTAATTTTTAAAAATGTTTACGAGTACGGGCGCTCTATAAACCAGATGGTTTGTTTTGTTGCTAATAAAAACTGTAACAACAACAGCAAAAGAAAAAAGTATGTAAAAAAACTTGCTTCAATATATTGCAACCGGCCATGTACTTCGGACAACAAACACAACAACAACAAACACCATGCACATGAACTTTGGAGTAGAACATGGAGTTGTAGCGGTTCATTAAAATTTACTAACTAATTTAATTAGTTGTTTTAATTTTCATTGCGGTTATCGACCTTTTTAATTGCAATTTTTCGCTTGAATGTAAATTTTACACTCACGCACACACACACATACACAAACAATTGCATATACAATTCCTAAAGGAAAGTACGTACTTGAAACAATTTTTAAATATTTTATCTTAAACAAAATGTTTTCACAAAAACAAAACATCACAAACTGTTATACATTTCTTATATAAAAACCGACAACTATTTTCAAAGGTTTTTTAACAAAATAGAACCACTTCAGCAAACTGTTATACGGCAACCACATTGAGAATTCAAAGTTGTAATTATATAGAAATTATAATCTGTTATATAATTTTATAGCTTTTCTTTTTTAAACAAAGTCTCCTTAATTAGTAGCTTGAGATGTCATATAACCAAAAATTATCTTCATCACAATTCCTTGATGAAAGTCCGAACAGATTTATTTTTTCCTCAGTAAATTTCCATAATTAGGACGAATTTTTATGGCGTTAAATGATTCCTGATGACTTGCTCACACCGTCTGACATTTTCAGCTGTCAAACGAGAGTTATCGTTATCGATAGTACATACAAATGCAGCTGAAGAACACCCGTTGTATAACAAAAATCTATTGATAATCCATTCTACCGTAAAATATACCACAAACTGTTATACACGATATATTTAAAGTGAAAATTATACATATATGACAATAAAATATATGACGTAAAATATACATATATGACAATAAATACTATTTTAATAAACTGTTATACGCGAAGTCGAACTAAAGTGAATCCAAACTGTATCCTTTTCATCTGCAAACTAGAAATTTTTATATTAATTTATTTGATGACATAGAAAATTATTATACAAAAACTGTTATACACAATATTTTTAAAGTGGGAATTGTTTAAATGATTTGTTTATGCCAAAAAATAGATATATAAAGAAACTGTTATACGTGAAGTTTTTTATTAGCTCCCATGCAAAAAATTGCATCGAATTGGTATCCCTTTTAATTTTAATCTGGAATTTTTTTATTGATTTATTGACGACATAGAAAATTATTATTAAAAAAAACTGTTATACACTATAATTTTAAAGTGGAAATTTTTTAAATGATTTTTTTGTTATACGTGAAATTTTTTAATTGGCTTTCAAGCAAAAAACTGCATCGAATCTGATATATTATTAATATATTGACGACATAGAAAATTATTTTAAAAAAACTGTTATACCCAATATTTTTAAAGTGGAAATAGTTCGAAAGTTTTTTTTTGACGACAAGAAATAATATTTTGAAACTGTTGTACACCTACTCTCACTAAAGTGTATCCAATCTGCATACTTTCATTTTTAATTTATTGACGACATGGAAAATTATTATACATAAACTGTTATACACCAGCTATTTCAATATTCTACAAAAAAAAAAATTGCCAACAAAACTATCTCACCTATAACCACAAACAATGTTTAAACGAATTTTCTAGAAATTTTTCACAACTGTTATACTGAAAAGCATATAAACATTTTTATAGAAAACTGTTATACAAATAAGAAATTTTTCAATTATCTATTTAAAATCATAAAACAATATTTGAGAAATAATTATTGCAATGCAAAAGCTAAATTTTTAATATTGTATGTGTTATACACAAAAGTGGGGGATGTAATATGTATTTATAAAAAAGGAAACTAACTGCTACGGGCACAATTTTATTATGAAAAACATTATTTTAATATAAAGTGTTGTTGTGTAGCAGGTGTTATAGGAAGTAGAATATTGTTGCACAGTGTAATTCATTTAATCGTATTCGCTGTTGAATTGGCATTGTCTTTCGTATATGAATTGAGAGAAAACTGAAATTTAACTAAATGAGAAGTCTAACACACTTTTGTGTGCTGCTGCATAATTGAAACTATTTAATTGCAAATTTTATATGTATTGAAGTTATTTCCGTTCAAGGCTTAAGTAGAACTTAAAGCTAATAAATATTCAAATACTCGCTTGACCAGTGTAATTACGGATTTAAGTGGAATTTTCTCTTTTCTCTAACGCAAATATTTGCCAATGAAATATTTCACGCTGGCTGTTGAGATGTGTGCTTAGCAAATCTACAATTCTAATCATATGCTGAGTCATCATACGTGTGTGTGTGTATGTGTGTGTGTGTGTGTGCTCTTTTTCTTTGTACTGCATGTTTGATTTACTGCCCCCAGTGCAAAAGTGCTGAAAAAAGCTTTAATGAATGCGATTAATGCTCCCGTTTGAAATATTAATTTTTTGCTATAAATTAAAATGTGTCTTCTACATTCCCAGAGGGAAGGAATGCCCATCAATGGAATTCAAATTTAATAAATACTTTGCAAAAGAAAATATTAATTGTTTCTCTATTATATTGTTTCTAAAGTCCTTTTAAATATATTTTCGATTGAATTTAAAGTTGGTGTATGAAAAAGTTTTTGGCTTAAAACTTTTATTTGAAATGTCATTAATTTTTTTTTTCTCCATGCGTAAACCTTCATGTTCTTTCTTGCGAACTGATATTGTTTTTAGCTCAGACCTAATTCCCTTATTTCCCCCCCTCTCCCACTCAAGTGGGGAGCTTAGCAGACTGTAGGTATTCCTTAGATGTTTACATAAAATCGTCATCGAATGTGCACATGTCAGGAATTGCAATTTCTCAAACATTAAAGAAGTTGAAAATAAGTTTTTTGTGTTAAACGCTGCTTTTTGTAAGAAAAAAACTAAGAAACTTTTATGCAAATACGCTGCTGTTTTAGTTGTTCGTTTTTGTCTCTGAAGTTTCATATTTTATTAAATATTTTCCAACTATACGAGTTTGTATGCAAGTCTGACGTGCATACAGTGGCATACAAAGTTAAAGCAACATGTGTTTCTTACTTCTTGCAATTTTGTTTAAAAATATATAGATCTAAAATGTTTTAAGATCTTGTGATTATTGTTTGACAACATTATCATGAGACTGATTGTCAATCAATTTATGAGTGGCCACCTGACAACATGTTGCCAGATGTCCGCCTATTGTATAAACGCTTATAAAATGTGTTTTTGTAAGTGTAAAACAAACAAAAAGAAACAATATAAAAATGTTGTTCATATTCAAGGAAATTTATGACACTTTCTTTAACTTTTATACAACAACAAAAATAAAAATTATTGTATTTTGTATATTTACATAAAAATACCTTTCATATAAAATCTGTTCCATCGAAATCGCTGGACAGTAAAATACTTAAAAGTGTACCACAAAAAAGTTGTTGGATTTTTTTTTTTTTTGTAAAAAGTTGTCAACAACCATATAAATAATTAATTATTATTAAGTTTATATGTATTCTTTTTTATTAATATATTCCATGTACGCGATATGTGTAAGTAAATGAACGATTTATAATATTTTTATAATGACACAGTGGGGAGATAGAACGGGATATCAAAGATAAAAGTACTTGAATAAACTACAATTAGCAAAATAACACTATTTTGTCTCTAATAAAATTTCAAAATCTCAAATGATAGGGCTGGAATCACGGGTGGCAAAACTGATCACTGCACTGTATTGTCTATTAAAACTTTTCACTTTGAAAAGTGTTGCCACTCGCTAGGAATAATATTTGAAATAGAATATGAGAATTCTTAAATTGACTCACTTTTGTTTAGTAGGAAACTCTCCATCCCTGCTGATTATTATTTCTAGTATTCTATATTCTCCTTGTTTTTTTTTTTAATTTATATTTAAGCTTTAAACACAATACTGACAGCAGGCTACACGAACACCGACTACAAAAGCCGTTGGCTACAATCGTCGCCTCGTAGTCAGCTACTTAATTATTTTTCAAACGACACCACGAAATCAATAACCATGTGTTGTTGTTTGTATTAGAATTCTCTTCAAACGCCAGTGTAGCCGCTTGCATATATGTAATACTCCTAAATAGTGTTATTCCATTAAAATATATATTTAAAGTCCACAATATATGCCAAGAAATTATTTCATTAGCTTGGAAATATAGTTTGTTGTTGCTTTTTGTATAATATAACAATATATTTTAAAGTTTACAATAATTGAATTTATTTATATTCTACTAATTATAATTATATTCTACATTGCATCTACTCATTGTCGCTCACCAAAATAGAAATTAGTTTAATTTGGCTACAACAACAAAAACAGCATGGACAACAACCCGTAGCCGTGTTGTCTGTAGTAATAAAAATAATTATTTATGTATTCTATTTTCAACAAGTTGTAGTCTGTAGTCTGCTGTCGTTATTGTGTTTAATGTTTTATGAAACTTAAAATTTAGTCAATATCCGACTCTGGGACCGCAAATTGCGAAGAAAGAAGAATTTCTATTAACAGGGAAAAATTTATTGGTAAAAGATTCCCTGCACAAATTCGTCACATGTAAACAAAACGACGACAGGTAACGACTTTTGTCGCTTCAAAAAGAAATGTTTATAAGAATCCGTTCACATTTATCAAATGTTTTGACAAAAAAGCGTAACCACTATATTCCAATGAAAAATATTTTTATCCAGATGCGTGCTTATGAAGTGAAACAGTTTCACACATAATTAATAAACAGTGTCATACAATCAGATACTATTAAAACTGTTTAAATGAATAACCAGTTGTGTAAATTAAAAATTTTTCATTTTAATTTAGTGGTTACGCTTGTTTATGCAAATATTTGACAAGTGCAAATATAAATATATTTATATTGAATCATGAATATAAATTTTTATAAAAAGAGGAAATAAACAAGTAGAAATTGGCATACTTACGAAAAAAAAAAATTGTAGTGTTCATTTAATTTCTTGTTGCACTGTAACAGCTCTTTCCTAATGTTCTCAAATACACTATTTCTTTTAAGTTCTTTTCATTTCACAAAAAAATTCGTATAAAAAGTGGGCGGGGTGTTGCCAGCATTTGAGTTAAGTATTCATCTTCGAACGTGTTCGATTAATAAACTCTGTTGTCTGGATGCCATTCGCAAATGGAAATAATGTAAATTAAATTACTTTTAAACTGTACAAACTTAAATAGACGTACAGTATTGTTTGGAATATTTATGGGCTGATTAGTTTGTGGAACAGCTTAACATGAATTTTTTTTACAAGAAATCCAAAAAAAGAGCATTTGAAAATACTTGCAACCCATTTTGGCTGTTTGTTTGTTTGTTATTTTTTTTTTATATGTTTTATAAAATATTTTTTTCTATTTAATGCACCACAACTTGTCTATTTCGTTTCATTTTCACTACCACGTATGGGCGTGTAATATTTTATGGCACAAGTGTATCTCAATGTGATTAAAACCATATTTATTTAGTAATTTTGATTTGGTTTTTGTTACAATTTTACCCAGGGGACTTACACGATTGCAAAATGTTTTGCATTCGAAAACGCATTATTGTGTGATAAAAACCACACAGACTCTTTGACAGATAATATTCTAAGCAGATACGCCCGATACATTTATTTAGCGTACATTTGCGAGGTAATAAATAATTCAGAGTAAATCGATAGTGTTTAAAAACTTTTGACTTTTGTCAGTTAGAAGATAACGCAACACCGCACTCACAGTGGGGCATTTTGAGAGAAAAAATTCAAATAAGTTTGCAGCCTTTAAACGGTTAGTCCAACTGCAATAATATTGCATGCACTATTTGAACACAGTGGGGCATTTTGAGAGAAAAAATGCAAATAATTTTGCAGCTTTTAAACGGTTAGTCCAACTGCAATAATATTGCATGCACTATTTGAACACAGTAGGGCATTTTGAGAGAAAAAATGCAAATAATTTTGCAGCCTTTAAACGCTTAGTCCAACTGCAATAATATTTCATACACTATTTGAACACCACACAGTGGGGCATTTTGAGAGAAAAAATGCAAACAATTTTACAGCCTTTCAACGGATAGTCCGATTGCAATAGTATTTCATGCACTATTCGAACACCACACAGTGGGGCATTTTGAGAAAAAAAATTAAAACAATTTTACAGCCTTTCAACGGATAGTCCGAATGCAATAGTATTTCATGCAGTATTTGAACACCTCACAGTGGGGCATTTTGAGAGAAAAAATGTAAATAATTTTGCAGCCTTTAAAAGGATAGTCCGATTGCAATAATATTTCATACACTATTTGAAGGTGTTTTTGGGCTTAAATTTCAAGTTTAAATTCTATAACTCTTCAAAAAGGCGTTTCCAATAGATTAAAAAGTGGCTCAGCTCGTGGTTATGAAAAAAAAATTTTTCACAAAGATTTGCCTACACAAAAATTAAAAAAAAAGTCCAACTGTATGTGTTTCCCTTTATGGTTAAAGAGTTATAACACTAAAAACTGTGTTGCTGAAGGGCAAGTCAAATCTTATCCGATTTGCAACAATAATTTCTCTTTGTGTATGGTCAGGTTTTTGAGATATTGAAAAAAAAACATCATTTAATTCGGCGAAATTATATATAAAAAAAAAATAATAATTTTTGCGCGTGCAAAAGAACTGAATAGAACGAATCGGAGCCTCTGAAGGGGTCGTGTGTAACTTTTTGTGGGTTTGGCATGGAACTACCCATATGCGTGTTTATATTTTAAGAAAAACTTGTTTGCTTCCTGTTTTAACATTCACTGAGAACTGATGCAGCAAAAAATAACTCATGGCTGATTCACGACAACATATATCCCTGGTGAGAGGAACAAAAGTTATATGAGAACCAGAATTCCTCTTATAATTCAAAATAGGGATTTTAAATTCTTATTTTTTTTTTTAATTTGAAAAGAGAGAATGAGCTTTCTCATGAAAAAGGGATCAAGAAAAAGTATGTTCAGTGTGACAAAGCACTGACTGTCAGTCTTCTGTGCAAGAAGATGTGCCATCCTGTTAGAGAGTGGAAGTAATGGAATACCCTTCCAATATTCAGGGTTGTATTACCTGAAGGAGTTAACGCGAAAATCCCTCGATCCCATACTTGATCATGACTTGGAGATGGAATTTATCTGATCTGAATTGTTTAATGTTCGTGTTAGTTATTGTCGGGTTGTTTCAATGGCACAGCCATAATAGTGTTCACGTGTATATTAACGACAGCAATTGTGACTATCATGCACCCTACTTTGCGCTACTAAAAATTTATGTAAAGTAAAAATTTAAATTCTCTATCTGCTCATCCTTCAGCGCCGTAGTTGAACAACCAAAAGAAGTTGCAATTCAGCAGACTTTGACCCTGAATTATGAAAATGGAGAGCGGAATGCATTTCGTTGCCAGCTGACTTCCTGAAAAATGCTTTCAAATGGGAAATGCTTTATTATCTACACACATATACACACACCTGCCTCATCAGATAATATCTCGTGATACATGCATCGGGATGAAACAAATTAAAACCCATTCAACTGTAGGGAAAACTATCATGTCACCACACCTCTAATTGATTTACATTCGAACCTCTGGTCCATTTTACATTCCCCCATCGTCATCATTCAACGGCTTAATGGCATTAAAGCGCAACCAACAATAAAATAAATTAACAATTAACTATTTTGCGATTGCGAGTGCAGAGGCATTATAAATAAATTGCAACAACGAGAGTGTAAAAACTGTGACCACAAAAAGAGGTCGGGGGAAGGGTTTCTGCTTTTGTTTTTGTTTCTGCTTTTGTTTTTGCTTGTTTCAATGAAAACAAAGACTAAAATAGATGTGCGTCAACCTGCGGCTTGTCTGCGGAACCAGCTAAACGTATAGATGCACCGAGTGATGGACGGATGAGTGGATTGATGGATGGACAGCTGGTGGAATAAGTTACCTACGACAACAACAAGAACAGCAACAACAAATGGAGCTTAAAACAAAAGCGGTCAATGCTACAAAAGCTTTTTTATTTATAATTATTTTATTTTTTATTTATTTATTAAACACGAGTATTGTGTACTCATAGAATTTGTTATTTATAAATCTGAACAAATAAAAGTGTAATTTTTCGCATAAAGAAAATTACAACCGAGTGGAGAACAGCGCTTTTATGTGGTTTATTTGGGATAGCAAAAAAAAAAAGAAGAAGAGATAGTTAAAGGATATTTACCTCATTTAGAATTTGACGCTTTTTCCAAGCGGAAGTGTACAGGGAAGCTGGTGCTGCTAATGACGAAGGCGTATAAGATGAATATTTATTGTTGTGTGTAGTTGTTGTTGCAGCTGCCGCTGCTGCTACAGCTGCCGAAGTATGCAGTGTGTTATCATTTTGTGGCCTGCGAGACCGTAAGGCTTGCATGGCATGCTGGTGTTGCAACTGTTTGCGATAATGCTCATGTTCGATTTTGTTCCACTTTTCATAGGACAGCTTGTCGTCATCATTATCATCATCATCATCTGAAGACTCATCAGAGGTGGAGGAGGAGGACTCCTCATCATTATCGTCTTCAGTATTTTCAGTGTCATCGTAATCATCACCATCATCATCGTTCTCCTCTTTGTTCTCGTTATTCGAGTTGGTTTTCCAAGCATCCGTATGCCTTAAATGGTGGCCAGGCTGTAGAGGGCTCCGAAAGCCGTAGCCTGTAGAGGGAGAAGAAGGCCGGTGCAATTCTCTCAATGGGTTTGTGTAACGCTTGACATTGATTTTGTTGTAGCCAGCCGATATGGAAGGATAATTGTTTTGCTTATTGATTTCCTTATTATCCGCATCGCCATCATCATCATCATCTTCATACGAGTAGTCGTTGTCATTGTCATTGTCATTGTCACTGTTATTGGCTTTGGCCTCATCGTAATTGGCACGGCCATCTTCATCTTCGTCTCGTTTATTCTTATGCAGTGTGTCTTTGCCTTTATTTGCTTTAACATTTTGCTGTTCAATTTCATGACCATCCACCAGCGACAAGGAGAACCGTTTAATGTCTTCGTCTTCATTTCGGTGATTGTTATTGCCCTCATCATCGCTGGCCAGACGATTATGGGGATTGTGTAGATATGCAATTGACTTCCAGTGCAGAGTTGTTGATCCTGTGTGCCTCAAAAGGGGTCCTTCTGTGGGATACATGTAGGAGCTTTCACGATCGAAATAGCGTTGATGTGGCAGCAGTTGTTTCATGTTTGTGGCTGTAATATTTTGCTTCCTCATTTCATGCTTCAAGTGACGCAGTTGTGGTTGACTGTGATGTTGGAGTTCTTGAGCAGCCTGGTGGTGTTGATGTCTTAAATGATGCTGTTGTTGTGGCCAAGTTAGTTCCGTTTGCTTGGCCAACCGTTGCTTGTCGAAGTGATGCTCATGGCGACGATGATGGGGTGGAGGGGAAGCAATGGGCTCCCTTAAAGCTCGTTGAATTTGCTCGTATCTTAAATTTCTATTGTACTGCGTTAGTTCTCGTTCTTGTACTTCAGCATCTGCGTCACCATCGATAATATCATCGTTAGCACTTTCATCTACATGTTGTTGCTGTTGTTGCTGCTGTTTGTGTCTTTCACCCAGTAGAATGCGTTGTTTGTAATGCTCCTGATGTCGCAGTGTATGAGCCGGCTGTATCATTTCTATGACTTCTGTAGAATGTTCATCTTCTTCCTCCGCAACAGCGTCTGCATTTCCAATTTTACTGCCTGATGCCTCAACTCTTTTGAACGTGGCATTATCGTTAGTTTTATCTGCATTTATGTTTATTTCAGCCTCGTCGTGCTGATGGCTTTGGCGATCATTGTTAAGAATGTTCTCACCTTTTGACGTTGCGTTGTACAATTCTTTGGCTTGAACATGAAGAGGTTTGAAAATCAGTGTTAAACAGCAGCTGACAAATATCAACAGCATTAAAAAACTCATTCTGCCGTAGTGCCTCTTCCGTCTCTTTGGCAATTGATCGTTGGCAAGCAGGCCGTGCTTTAAGTTTTTATTGTACGATTTTTTAAGACAGGCAGCAGCCATTATTGCAATTTCAGTTAGAAAAGAATTTCTTTGTTTGTTGGTTTTATTATTAGAAATATGTGATGCAATTAATTTCAACTCTTTCTTATATTTTTATTTTATTTGGTGTAACTAAAACATGTTATTAGCAAGTATTTTTATTTTGGTTTGTAAGATTCTTTTGTTTTAATCAAAACACTTATTGAACACTTGACTTATCAGGTTTCACGTCTTAGTGAGCGACAATTTGTCACAAATCCAAGGAAAACACTTTGTTTGACACACTCTGGCTGACAGTTCTGCACAACATCAGCTAAGAAACACACAACAATTAATTGCCAAACGGCTAAAGCGCACCTCTATTTGAAAATCGCACTTGAAACTGTTCAAGCTTTAAGCCTACAAATAACAAGTTGATCGTTTAAGCAGCCAACACAATTTTTAGTTTCTTAAAACCACTTTTTAAAAAGCCAAAAGTCTTGCAAGATATTTCCTCTGTTGCTTAATATTTTTGAAAGAAACTTCTTAACAACCAACAAACATTTTGTTTAAAATTCATATTTATGCAGCACATGCAACATAACGAACATAACGCGGGTAGTTATTTGAAATTCAAGTTCATACGCGGAAAACTCAAAGCACAAAGAATAAAAAGGTAAAATTTCAAATATTTTCAATTAACCTTTAAAAACCGTTTTCAAGCACAAAATTTATTTATTTATTTTTATTTTATTACATTCGCTGCAATTTGTTTTGCTTTTCCATAAAAAAACAAGTAAAACCAAAACATTCCTCTTAATTATTTGCATGCAGTTTCGTGTTCGAACATGCCAAAGAATGTTTGTGTGAATGCCTTGTAAACAATCACTTCAAAACAAATCACACCAGAGAGCAGAACAACAAAGATTCATTGATTTTATTTGTATATTTTTTCTCTCTTATTATTATTTATTTTATTTTTCTTATTCTACTCGATTTTACTACTGTCACCGTAAGTACGTTTCGAACAGTTGAACGTCACGTTATAAACTGAATCATGCCGATACACAAAACCACACCAGCAGCAACAACTACAACAAATATATAGATGAAAAAGAAGAAGAAGAAAAGTCAACAAACGGAAACAATATCGTTGTATTGTATTCCCCCCATTACATTGTATACAAAAAGCAAAACAGAAAAAGTCATGAAATGCAGTTACATGCGCAACATTTTGCCGGCAACATGTTGACACGCACTGGCATAAACAATAGAATCCACTAGGAGCCACAAGTAAAATACATGAAAACAGACAAGCACATACACACACACACACACATCACAGTCCATAAAACAAACAACACTCACACAAAATCAAAACAAAAAACAGCTGTTTAAATACACGAGAAAAAAAAACATGCACTCAAATATAGAATGGCATTCGTGAATGTTGCAACATTTGCAACCACAACTAAAACGTTTATTAACTCAACCGTATGAACATGTTTCTAAACATGATGCATTTAAAACACGGCATATTAACATGTCGTTGATGAGCCCGGTTGTTTATTTAGATGCTGCTAATGCACTCAACTCCTCTATTATAATGGAAACATGCACTCCGTCTCGTATGGCATCAAAACAAACACAGTTTGTAGCCAAGCAGATCTATTTAAGATAAGATAAAAATATAGGTGTAGTACTCGCTATTCACTGTTGTTGGTGTAATTTGAATGCGAGTATTGTGGTTAAATACAATAAATATTTTTTTTTTGTTTTGTTATAAAGCAAATTGTATTCATTCTCGGTGTAGGAAATAATTTCATTATAATATTTAGACAATAGCCAGCTTGTCTCTGGTGTTGGTCACAGTGAATCGGTTGGAAAATGTAATAAAAGTGAAGGGGGGAATTTCAGATTGATTTGAACTGCACTACCATTTATCATTGTTGTAGATAAGGTGCTGCTTTCGGGCCGATACTGCAGGTCTGTAATACAAGAGGGCCGTTTTAGAACTGGATTAATCACACGGATGTATTCAAATTAAATTAATTGAAACATTTTGAATTTTATTAGTTTATTTCTTTGCATTGCAATTAATTGTCTACAGCGCTAAATCACCACAAAAGGTTAATTATTCTCTTGACATTTCTAGACGTGCTAACAATTCACAATCTTTCCCACTGTTTTAGAAACACTAAAACATCTCCATAGAATATTATTAACACAACAATCTGTTATAGTTGTTTGGCTACATTATTTTCATACTTCACATTGCAATCGGTCTTTGTGTAAGTTATTATGTCTTTTTTTCCCCTTTTGTTTCTGTGTTGTCTGATAAGAGATTTGAAAAGTAAAAATATTTATAAGATGATGATTTAATTAATTCTGTTTTGTAATTAGAGTCTTTATATAAAAAAAAAAATTTTCGTAATATTTATATAAACGAGACACAAGGGAGCAGCACTATCGATTACAATAAATAAATGACACTGAACTATTAAAGCAAACTTGAAGGCAAAGCGTGTGATTGTTTTAATCATGCAAAATGTGGAATATAATAAATTTTAACAACTAAATCCAGTTGTTAGAATCAAATACAGCAAAGTTTATAGAGTTTTCTTTGCAGAAAAATATAAAAATGTAACAATTTTTAAAAAAGGTGCATTCTGCAACATTTATAATTGTTATTTGAGGAGAATAGAACACAAGTTATGGGAAAGAGCAAGGCCCTGGTATTATTACTGATCTGGACATAATAATTTAAAAGAGAATGTCTCCAATAATTGATTTAATGTCATCAGAACATTTTAATTTTTCCCTAAACAAAATTCGTTCTATTCAAAATATTGAATATATTTACAGAAAAATATAAAAATGTAACAATTTTTAAAAAAGGTGCATTCTGCAACATTTATAATTGTTATTTGAGGAGAATAGAACACAAGTTATGGGAAAGAGCAAGGCCCTGGTATTATTACTGATCTGGACATAATAATTTAAAAGAGAATGTCTCCAATAATTGATTTAATGTCATCAGAACATTTTAATTTTTCCCTAAACAAAATTCGTTCTATTCAAAATATTGAATATATTTACAGAAAAATATAAAAATGTAACAATTTTGAAAAAAGGTGCATTCTGCAACATTTATAATTGTTATTTGAGGAGAATAGAACACAAGTTATAGCAAAGAGCAAGGCCCTAGTATTGTTAACTGATCTTAATATCTTAATATTTAGTACCATCAGGGTATTTTAATTTTTATAAATTTTTCCCTAAACAAAATTTGTTTTATTTAAAATATTGAATATATTTCGTATTGTGATCACCTCTAAAGACCTGGAAGCAAATTAGAGCATTCGAGATCGTTGGAAATTTGTATTGAAATCGTGTGCGTTAATTTGTAAAAAATTTTGAAAACCATTTTCATGCTGATAAAACGTCTTAAAAGAAACAGAAACAGAAACAGAAACACAATTCTTTTGTAATTTTAAGAAATTCGTTTTAAATACCATAGAAATAAAAAATAAAAACATCAAACACTTTGACTTCTACGCCATCTAATCGCTTTTAACTTCTTCTCCCGATTACAAAATCTAAATTTATTACTTCAGCCTCTTGCACAATTAATTGATTAATGGGCTCATGGGAAACTTGTTGCCAGCGAACGCGATGCAGTTGAACTTTAAATTCTCTTTTCCTTAAATTTATTTTATTTTTGTTTGTTTTTTTTTTTTTTTTGAAATGCAATTAAATAACACACGCCCAAAATGCAGCCATGACATAATCACAGCAATTAGACAGGCCCAGACTGACTGATAAATACAATTGAAAAATAGTCATACATCAGGATCAAATGCCAAAAACCTTTTCAAATCAATGACTGACTGTGTTGTTTCGTTTGTGTTTATGTGTGTATGTGTGTGTGTGTGTGTTGTGTCTTTTGAATTACAATTCTTCTTAACTTGGAATACGAAATCACACACACACACACGCACACTTTTGTGCCAAAAGTAGTTACAAATCCAAACTACTGCGTTCGCTCTTCATATAAATCACTGGTGCTTGAGTGTGGCTGGTTGTTGGCAAAATCTATTAAAACGTCGACAAACGACAAAAACAAATTTTCAGCAACACCATCAGCCTCATCATCATCGTCATCATCTACTTTTTCTTTTATTAAATGAACCGAATACCGGTTGCAAAACTGAGTCGGTCCTTTTACGTTAAGAACACCACCTGCGGTGTTGAAATTTAATAATTCTTAAGGCTTTTTAAGGCAAACGGAACAAAAAATATTTCATGCAACACAATACGAGTTGCAAGCGCGTAAATCACCATGTACGGTTTTGAAATCTCTGGTATGCAAAACTGGAATTGATTTTTTCATTTAATTTGGATTTTTTTCTTACTTATTTTAAACATTTCCCATCAAAGTTTATTTCAAAGGAATGCGCCGCCATTTAAAGGGAAATAAATATTTAAGAAAAAAAATTTTCAAAAAATACCCACAGTAGTGCCAGCAAATTATAGTGTGTGCCTGTAAAACGCAACGTTTAATTAAGCGTTTCGGTAAACAACAGCAACAACAACAACATTAATTTGCTTACAATTTTACACAAACATAAAGAAAAGAAACAAACAAATTAAATAAACAGCAATTTAATATTTACATTTTCATTTTATTAAGGAAATAAAAATTGTACATGTAAAACGGGTGCTTGTTGCTGAGCGTTTATTGTAGGCTGATAAATAAAATAAAAAGAATATCATGCATTCCCTTGATTTAAAGGGTTATCCAGTTTGTTAAGTCCAAAGTAAAGCTAAAATCAGACAAATTCTGATATCTGCCATTGTGTGTTGAGGTTGCCAGAGCTGTTAGTCGCAAACGCTAGACTCTTGGCGATTTTAAATCGCCAGAGTAGGATGTGGTGAACTGAAGAACTTTGACTACTATTGCCTGCAGGGATATTATAGTCCTTTGAAGTAAAGAAATAAACAGAGAAGACTTAAAATGCTGAATAAATTAAATTCAATGTGTTTTAATTTTATTGGCATCATAAGTGGCAACACATTCTTGCAATTTTTAATAAAAATAAGAAATTTTAAAAATTGTCTTTATTTTCTTTGGCTGCAACAAGTTCTCCATCTTTTTATCTCTCTTCGTCTATCTTCCAAATATTCTCCCCTCCTCTTTAGTACCGCTACGAATCCCCGGAACTCGTAGGAGTCCTTCCCCTGAGTGCTGGTCCTTCTAAAAAATAGAAATGAGACTATCGAGGCTATTGAAAGTATTGTAGGGAAAATTAATTCGTTTCAGTTCTTAGTTCTGCGACATTAAATGGAAAAATATTGAATAACTGTCCCAGTGTGTAGGTAGACTAATTTTGGAACCGCCTACGTAAACTTCTGCTTACAAAATTTGGCTTTTAGGGAGCACATATTTTATATACGAAAGATATTCACACGAAATAAACAAAATAAACAGCACCACTGCAGAATTTCATGCAGGCGTTTTATTTAGGCGATTGTAAATGGCAACCCCAACAGTATAGCACAGGCTATATCACCCTCATCGGCTTTATAGCTCTAGAACTATACAAGAACTTACACAAAACAATCTTAAAAGCAGCGACTCAAAAAAAAACAAAAACGGGAAAACGTATGAGAAACCCTACGATCCCTAGAGAAGTTAAAAAGAGGGGGAAAAACTAGCCAACACAAGGATTTTTTATTAATGGGTTTTTAGCAAAATTAAATAATAATAAAATGAATAATTGATTCCAACAACAAAATTAATGGAAATCAAGACGAAGACTTTTATTAATATTTTCAAAGCCCACAAAATATTTACGAATCCCAGGAATTAATTCATTAACAAAAAACTTTATTCATTTTATTTAATTTTTTTTTTTTTTTTTTTGGAAGTGAGTCATTTTTGTTGCTTTACATATTATTATTTCACGCAGGCGTTTTATGTAGGCGATTATAAATGGCAACCCCAATAGTATAGCACAGGCTATAGCGCACTCATCAGCTCTATAACTATGCAAGAACTTACACAAAACAATCTTAAAATCAGGGACTAAAAAAAAGTAAAACCAGAAAACGTATGAGAAACCCTACGATCCCTAGAGAAGTTAATAAGAGAAGTTAATAAGAGTAAAATGAGTAATTGATTCCAATAACAAAATTAATTGAACTCAAGACGAAGACTTTTATTAATTTTTTCAAAACCCACAAAATTTTTACGAATCCCAGGAATTAATTCATTTACAAAAAAATTTATTTATTTAATATAATTTTTTTTTTTTTTTGGAAGTGAGTCATTTTTGGTGCGTTACATATATTTATTTCATGCAGGCGTTTTATTTAGGCGATTGTAAATGGCAACCCCAACAGTATAGCACAGACAATAGCGCACTCATCAGCTCTATAACTATGCAAGAACTTACACAAAACAATCTTAAAAGCAGGGACTAAAAAAAAGTAAAAACTAGAAAACGTATGAGAAACCCTACGATCCCTAGAGAAGTTAAAAAGAGGGGGGAAAAATAGCCAACACAAGGATTTCTTTATTAATGGGTTTTTATGGAAATTAAATAATAATAAAATGAATAATTGAGTCCAATAACAAAATTAATTGAAATCAAGACGAAGACTTTTATTAATATTTTCAAAGCCCACAAAATATTTACGAATCCCAGGAATTCATTAACAAAAAATTTTATTTTTTTTTTTGGAGTGAGTCATTTTTGGTGCGTGACATATTTTTTTACACAAACATTTTGAAAATATTTCCTCTTGTCTCTCAGTTCTATTCTCATCGCTTGTTCTGATAACAATTTATGGCTGCGCTACTAAATAAATATTTAATTTCGCTTGTAGATTTATTTCAATAGTTCCCAACCGTGCAATCTTGTGAATCTTATCAGCAGCTATTCTACTTTGGAGCACAACAACAACAACAAAACAAACTTTATTTCCTCACTTGCAGTGTTTTAATAAAAAAAAGTATTTATTTTTTTATATAAAAAATAGTGAAAAAAGTAGTAGAGAAAGTATTAAAATTTATCGCGTTAAAAAAAGGGATTTATTTTCTTTATCAATTTCCAACAAATCAACAACAGGTTGACGACAACGCAGACGGCTTCTATTTGAAGAGTGGCATGGAAATAAATCTGTTGAAGGTCATGGCGATGCGGATGATGAGAAATCTTTTCAAAAATTCTTTTTTATACGTTTTTCTTTCTTTTTGTTCACCCAGGTCGCAAAGCGTTACGCTGCTTCTGACAAAATGTAATATTTTTAAAATTTATCATCTGCCGAGTCTGGGGCTGATGCTGAGGGGCAGCTACAGCAAACTGCCAGTCAGCCACCCACCCACCCACTTTTAAATAAACACGAGCACACAAGCGCTCGTTTTTTATTTTATTTTATTTTTTCATAAAAATACCTTCAAAAGTGTGACGAAATTAATTCCGGCAAAGTATATGATAAGACACCAAAAGCCAAACAAAATATAAAATATTTCCAGCTACAGGGTGAATTTTTAAAATTAGGGTTTATATTTTAAAATGGAAAAAAATTACTCCTAATAAATTTACTCATAAAAATTTTTTAAGAAATCCATGTGGGAAAATCCATTAGCCAAAAAATCACCCTGTGCGTTGTTGAAAATGTTTATGGAAATAGTTGTGTTGGATTTTGGTTAAGCAAAATGTTTGCAATAAAATTCTGTTCAAATATTAAGTGGATTCCATTCGATTAAAGACATCTTATAGTCGTTGTTGTTGTTGTTGTTGTTGTTGTTGTTTTCACTCATCTTTTTGTTAAGAGAATAGCAACTAAATAAATATGTATTCTATTCAATAAATCATGCCAAATGCTTATTTGGAGGTGTTTGTGTGCGTCTGTGTCTGTGTCTGTGTCTGCCTGAGTGGGCCAACAAGTGTGTGTGTTTTATTTTCGTTTATTTGTACTTAATTGTTTTGTAATTAATTTTGCAATAATTGTAGCACATTTTTCTTAGCCACCAGCCAAAATAACTTAACATGCGGTGAATGCGAACGAACAACCAACAAAAAAGAAATTCCATTCGTCTGGTGAATATTTCAAAATACTCAACTCAATTCAATTCATTCATACGAAAATTGCTGCATCTGGCAAAACGAAAATGTTTTGTGTGTTTGTCTTCTACGAGCACAACGTGTGCACGCACGTACCCGTGGGCCGCAATAGTATTTGAAGTGCGTTTTAATATGAAACTGTAGCCCCAAGACAATTTCCCAGGAAAATATTTTCTAGGTTGAGAAAAAAAAAGTAAACATTGATTTTCTTTCTCTGTTTTGTTTTTGTTAATGGAATTAATCTCGGTCGTGAGTTGGTAAAACCTAAAATAAATTTAAGAAAAAAAAAATTGGATGGTTCCCTTTTTATGTTGTCCAAAACAAGGAAATTTTTATTACTCGCTGAACTTTTTATAGTAGAAAATCAAAGACAATCACGTGCATGATCCTGCATGCAAAAATTACAGAAAAAGTGAATGACCGACAGGGAAGAAGAAGAAGCATAAAAGGGTGAAGAAGACAATACGATTTGCATACCAGAGTTGCCAAATGATAACATCCAAATTGTACCAATAACATTTTGCAGTGGTACTTTTTCTAACCCAATTGTACCAAAATAAAAAATAACAATAATAAATAAATAAAAGAAAAGGGAAAACGGTTGACCCGAAAGGCCCGCCCTGCAACTTCCCTTTAATTTTATCCGCAAATTTAGCAAAACGTGGTTTGTTGTGCCGCTCTACGAATTTTTACGCTTTTGGACTAAAAAACTTTAATTGTCCGGTATCGAATTTTCAATTTTGTTTAATATTCAATGCAAATTGAATTTTCAAAATTTTATAACTTTCGAATTAATAAAATGATTTTCAAGCGAAATCGTGGATTGATGTAGTTTTTCGGGTTCTAGAAAAGGATAGATAAGTGATTGGGTATATAAATTCGGAGTTTTTAAAACAAACACTTTTTTAGAATTTTTTTTCGATTAACCGATTTTGACCCGATTGGGAGTGGCTGACGTGGTTTAATCTTGTCAGAGTTTCTGATATCGATCGGTAAAGCCATTCAAAAGTTATTTTAAATTATCACTTTTAAAAAAATGCTTTTTCCAAGTTTTTTGAAAATCTCTTGAAATTTACCGATTCGAATCGGTTCAAATTCACAGAAATCTAATTTCACATACACACATGCGTACATACACAGTCATGGGCTCTCAGAATTAGTCAGAGAACATCCTAGGATTTCAGAACGTCAAGAACTGATGAGAACTCGATTTTTTTCAAAACGGGGTAAAACCGATAACTTGCCGATTTTTTTTAATTTTCAATTTTCATAACGGGAATTTAAAAATTTTTTTTTTTTGGTACGATTTTTGATTTTCTCTGGTTACTTGAGTGAAAATCATAATTTTATTTAAATTCGTTAGATTTCATTTTTTAAATTATAGAGAAATAAAGTTCTTCTAATTTCTTCGTTCTTTTTGATTTTTATTTTTAATTCTTTTTGAGCAAAACATACACTTATAACCTTTTTATTTGATTCAAATAAAAAAATAGAGAAACAATTTGTAAAGATTTATAACAGTTTAATAAAACAAGTTAGTTCCGATCCCTGGAATCGAAAATTAAATTTTTTTTAAATTATTTGTTACCAATGGAAGTCTTTATGATGTATAAAGCGGTTTTATTTAAGAAAAATTACAAATTTGTTACCACTTTCGTTACCTTCATGTACTACAAAATATTGAAGTACCGAACCCTGGAATCGAAATTTTGATTTTTTTTTTTTAATTTTTTATACCAATTTTGTTTTGCCGAAATAAAAAGTAATTTTAACCAGGAAAAACAACGTCAGTTGATTTTTGGTTATTTTATTGTATAAAAAAAATTTGAATTTCCTAACCCTGGATGGTAACTCTAAATTTTTAAATTTTTTTTCATCAATGCAAATCTTCATTACACCAAAAACGGTTTAATTTAAGAAGAACTTAAAATTTTTAAACATTTTAGCTATGATATGTACCACAAAATACCGAATGTACCAAAAAAAATTTTTTAATTTCCCATCCCTGGAAATTTTTTTTTTTTTAGGTTTAAATGGAAAATTGAGGAGTCCCAAGGCTTGAAATAGGTTCAATTTTCAAATACGCAAGAAAATAATCGGTTTTTGGTGTTAATTTTGCGTCGAGAAATAGGTGTAAGCTTCCCAGCTCTGGAACCGTCCTTCCGATTTTTCTGAATTTCAATACCACTCTAAGTTAGCTCACTTCCAATCGATCAGTGCAAGAACGAAGTCTCTAGCTCTTCTGGGGGCTTGGGAAACCCGATTTCACGTACAGACAGACGGACAGACGGACATCGCTCAATCGTCATCGCTATTCATAAGGATCCGAAATATATATACTTTATGGGGTCGCATATTGATATCGAAGAAATTACACACGGAATGACAAACCTATATACCCTTTCACATTTTTGTGAAGGGTATAATAAATCACAAAGAACTGATAGCAAATATGAGTTGCCACTCCAGGGATATTTCATAAAAGCTGAGAAAGTTCACAAATTGTACCCAAAAAGCAATTGGCGTACCATTTCAATTTAGGGCCTGAAATTGTACCCAAAAAAAAACCCACATTTATTGCAACTCTCTCAACCCTGATGTATATACCCTTCATCACTGGTAGAAAGGCTAAATACAATTTCAAATTACTATAGCAAATTAGTTTCACACTCCATTTTGATGATAATTATTGCCTGACTGTTAAAAAAAACTGTCTGCTAAAAAAACAACTAAAAAAAATTTATATATAATAAATCATTATTTACGATGATAATGATGATGTTAAGCAAAGGATATAACCTCAATAAAACAAAAATGCATATAATTGAATTTCACCCTCGAATAGTAATTCAAAGGAAATGCAAAGCAAACATTAATTTGAATTAAAAAAAAAAAGAATTATCGACATATAAACTTGTCAGCAGGGAATGGCTGCGTTATCGTTGGAATTTATTGCATTTTAAAAGACAAAAGAACAGCAAAAAATAAATGAATATTAAAAGGATTTATTTGCATATTTGTCGCTCTCTCTCTCTCCCTCTCTCCTTTGGTTCACTCACTCACTTACTTGCTCACCTTTACTAAATAGAAGAACCACAAACCGTTTTAACCCCATTTAAGAGAGCAAAAATAAAAAACAAAAAGATTACAAAAGACAAAGAAAAAAGCCAAACTAAGAATTATTTAAAGAGCATTTATTCAAAACAATAAGAGGATTTGAAAACTGTATGGAGAAATATCCTGCTACGAAATCCCCTCACACATACGGAGGATGTTAATAAATAGAAACATTTCGATGCACGCACGCTTCTACATAAAACATGTGCGAATTGCTGAGCACAATGCGGGGTTGGTTAAACCGCCACAGAGCTGAAGAATACGAATATGAAACATATTAAACAAAAGCTGTTGAATACATTTTGAGGTGAAACTGCAAACTCCTCTTGGGAGCAAAACTCATTTTGTTAACAGCTCAAAAGTCATTTTGTTTTTCATTTTATTGTAGAACTCCTTTCAAAAAAATACGATGCCCCTTCAAAAGATAAATTCATAAACTTTTCACAAATTTTTTTTCTCTCACCGACATCCATAAACACATTTTAAATGCATTTAAAAATACATTTTAAAATTTAAGTATCGAAGTTGTTTCACTTCCAGTTCTTTTACTTATAAGAATTTTCCTACCATTTTTAACTCTCAGGCTTCACTAATTTAGTTTTAATTACTTTGGCTCACGTGCTCTAGAAATTTGTAAACAGTTTATTTGATGCCTTGCAACCAGCATGAGTCACGTATTTTGCCACTACCCGCTGCAAGCATTAACCTAAAGGTGACTAAACAAATACAAAACAAAATCGTATGTAACGTTCATAAAATCAAATGAATTAACAGAAAAGCGAAAAGAAAAACCAAAAACACCAAAAATATATTTAAAAAAAAAAAGGAGAAAAAGAAGTTGTAGAACATCAAAATAAAATGAATTGAATGGAATGGCATCGAATCGAATGCCATGAAAGAACAATAAAATCAGTGACAAAAGGAGGAGGGAGGATCTTTACAAAAACACGAAGAGTATCAGAACAGGAAATGGACGGAATGCATTTTACAGTCGTTGTAAAATTTTGTAGCACCAGTTCGTAAAATGACTAAATGGCTGGATAATAATTGTTTTATTTGATTGGAGTGTTTGTCAGTTTAGCTTGAATGCATTGGAAAAATAGTGAGACGTCGCCGTCATGGCAAGTTGACGCGGCTGGCGAAGAGTAATACAGTTGTCAGTCTGGCCGATAAACAATTGCTTATTTATGACAGGCGTCGCAAGCGACAGACTGAAAGACTTTTGAAAATTCTCGTTTTATTTCAATGCGTTTAAGTACGTTGCGGATAATGAATTTGCATAAAATCCACACAAGCAATTTGAATAAAACGTTTATCTAGAAGAACATAATAGTTAATTTCAGACAAGGCTAAAATAAGCAAATCTCCTCGGGGTTTGTCACAACTTTTTTTTGTAGTTAAAAACTACAATGTGTGTATTATGAATTGAAAAAAATTAAGTACGAAATTCCCTTGTCATAAACTTTGTTGTTGCTATTAAATCAGATAACCAACAATATTTTTAAAGTTCGAAACCATAATCGAATTTTCGTAGTAGTGTAAACTATATGGTTAGAAACTATTTTATAGTATTCGTGCCATAAAGTAAGTTTTGTTCGTTTATATTGGATTTCGAAGAGGATAATAACGCAGCCCAATCAAAAAATAACCCCAAATGTGTGAGTTTTGTATAAATAATGTTATATAACAAACATCTAACTTGTATTTGATAATTTCGAAAATTCGAACTTAACTTCGAAATTTCGAACATACTAAAAAACGTATTCTACCCGTACTCTGATGCCAGGGAAATAAAGCGTTTCATATATACCACATTATTAGAGACATTATTGAACGGTCCAACCCGATATATGAAAACTAATATTTTCATATGACTTGAACAGCCAAAAAATAATCAAGAATGTATGATTTTTGTATAAATAATAACATAACTTTTATTTATTAATTTCGAAAATTCGACCTTAACTTCGAAATTTCGAACATACTAAAAAACGTATTCTACACGTTATAATCAATATGTATGATTTTTGTATAAATAATAGCATGTAATAAAAATCTAACTTTTATTTACTAATTTCGAAAATTCTAACCTAACTTCGAAATTTCGAACATACTAAAAAACGTATTCTACACGTACTCTGATACCGGGGAAGTAAAGCATTTCACTTATATCTAATTATTGGAGCCTCTCCTACGGCTAGAACCCAGTCTCAGAGACGAAAACTACCATTTTCATATGGAAAAATAAACACCTCAGCCAAGGCTGTGTAAATGCTTCAAGATATTTTGACAGCTCACAACACAGAGAATTTTTCAAACCGATGAAAGACAATTTTCCAAATTGCTCGTTTGATCTCTAAATATTAAGCATAAGGCAGCTCTGCTACCAGCGAATCAGCTAATGGCATTTGATTTTAAAACACCAAACATTAATTGCTTTGCCAACATAAACTGTCAACTCAATTTAAAAGTTAATGACACCAACAAATTAATGCAAATAAAGTGGAACACGCACAAGTTTTGCGAGATATCGCTCAACTACTTGTTGATTACATTTTGAGTTGCTCATATTTTTAATAAAAAAAAACATTTTTACAACTATTTCTTTAACGTTCTACTTGTTTAATTTGAACAATATAATAAATATTTATTGGTTTATTAGCCAACTGCAAAGATGCACATTTCTCAATCAACTGTGATCGTCAACAAACGATGACTCACTCATAAGCTCTGCCCATTAAAACTTAAGTAACTTCTTGAACTTATGGCAAAGCATTTTGAATATTTCACAACAACAAAAAAAAAACAAGAACATGCCAGTACATGCATACATTCACAACAACAATTTGTCGGGACGAGTATAAACTGTTGTGCACTGTTGGCAGTGGAAGACAACTTGATATCGAGGTGTTCATAATTTATTGACTGTTGACTTCAGTTGTGAACTGTTAAAGGAAATTAAGAATATAAACCGAAACTTTTTTAACAGCCGGTGGAAAATAAAAGTACTTTTCAGTAAATGTTAGAGTGGAACCTTAAACAAAAACATAAAATTTGTTAACAATATGAAAATTAGTTTTATATTATATTTATCAAACGCACTTTGAACTTTAATTTTAAAAAAATTTAATATAAAACACGTCACTTTTGCGTTAAATAATTATGTCCTTTAAAATAGAAATAAAAAAGTCTTTAAAGTCCTAAAGAATTTCCATTAATATCTTTTTGATATTCCGCTGTTATAAATTTCACAATCAAACTGAAATATAATTTTCTTAATATTAACAAATCAATAAGAAATGCAAAACTACTCGTAAAGTTGATTGTAGCTCATGAAATATGTGCATAGTCCTACTCCTCTTCTCATAGTTATTTTTTATGTTTTACCAGGTTCTCAAAGCTTTCAGTTTTCACAATTGTTTTTTGTTCGTGTCATCAAATATTTATGTGTTTTAATAAATTTCTTAGAGGAAAATAGGTTTCTCTATGGCAGGTTTCAGTTTTCGCTATTTTAGTGTCTCATGTTGTTGTATCTCACTTGCTGGTGGTGGTAAGAAAGAGGTGGCAGTGAAGTGAATAGAAGAAAGTTGTGAATAAAAACTTTTACTTAATGACCACTTGTTAACTCCTCCTTTTATAGAAATAAATAAATAATTTATTAATTATGATGTGGATGTAATGTAAGAAGTATGGAGCGGTATTTATGTATGTGCATTTACACATACACAATCCTACTCGTACTGGTACTCGTAGATGTGTGTATGTTTGTGACAAAATTAATAACTATCATTATAAACGAAACATCAATATTTTCCCATGACGAATTATGGAAGAGATTTTTTATTAGGCTGGTGCAAATAAACTGGGGTTATGTTGTGCATCTGATAGTAATCTGGTGATCATATTTTGTTATATATTAATTAATTTCATTAAACTTTCTTACACTTATTAAAATCATGGAGTTTCTATCCCTCGCAAAATAGACCGTTAGTATCATATACTGCATTTTATCATTGCACCATAGTACCGACACTTTGAACTGCCTTATCTGCTGCAATGTAAGTTTTCCATTGAATGCTGCCATATGTAGCAATTGAAGAAGTGAGAAACTGTTAAGGAAAACTATAACGTATTCAAAACTTAAAATTATCTCTAATATGTTTTAAATGCTTAAAAAATATTATTTAGTCTCTTGCAAACAAAAGCAGAGTCTATGGACCAGCAGTCTGCAATATTTACTTACATGAAATCGAAACAGCAGTCGTCTTGTACAGATTTTGATCTGTTATTGGCAAATACTTTGTTATGGATTCAATAAATATTCATGCTGCTTTATGCTTCATTGATTAGTTAGAATTTCAGAGTATAATGAAAACATATCAAAAGCACAAACTTTCAGCTTGCAAATAAACAATATAAACATAATATAAATATACAACATTTTTCATACACATATTGTTGTCAAGGCATGCTAATACTTATTTTAAAATGAGAACTTTGCCCGAAGCTCTTCTAGAACGAGGAAAACCTGATAAGAAAGAAATATTATATAGTATAATATATAAAAGGTTAACAAAGTTCCCTTATATTCGCTCATACAATTGAAAATGCCATTCCAGTGATATGATGAAATTCGATGAGCCACTTTAAAAATAAATTATTATATAAAAAGAAACAACTGCTTAATTTGTGATATATATAAACAGAAATCTGTATAACGAATGACACATATATAAAAAAACGTAACGGCTTCTTTTCAAACAATGTGGCAACTGCAGCTCTGCTATTAATAAGAATAGCAATAGTTGGCAATTCGTTCCACACAGCTGTTTAGAAGTAACTTTTAATTCTTGTTAAAATATAAAGGAAAAGAAAAATTGTTTTCACACAAAAAATTAAATGTATCTGTTTCTAATAGTTTAAATATAAAACATTCGATACAAAAACAAGCCACATGTTTAAATAGTTATATTCCTCTATAGGACAAGTAAGTGCTAAATAAAAAAGTTTACCTAGGACGATTGAGATTTCTATCGAATGTTCTATTATTTTCAGCAAATAAATTTATAATATTTCGCAGACAAATCGAGAAAACGAAAATGTCTGTGTTGCGACAATGCGGTGCTCTAATAGCACGCCAATTAATTGCACCCCGGAAAAGTGCAAATAATTTTATTGGAATCTTGCCAGCTGTAGGGCAAGGTATAAAAGCAAACGACGCCACTCCTCTTGGCACTAGAGGCCATAAAAAATTTGGCCACCAAAAGGAAATAACTCCAACTTTTACCAAGATCTTCCATTTGATTATTGGTTCGATGTTCTTGTTTTGTCTAATGGATTTTAGAAAGTAGGTTTTACTACGAATTAACTGAGTCTCAATATATTAATTTAAGTTTTGTAGAATAAAAAAAATGCTTACGCCAAAGGTAGATGCGGATGCCGGTGTCGAAAATGTAGAACTTGAGAAAAAAGCTCGTAAAAAACCAAAGGATGAAAGAAAAGCTAAAGAGGGTATGCATAACACTAATGGGCATACCGATGATGAGGTAGAAAGCGATAGCGATGATGAAAAATCGTTGAGTGAACAGCCGGCAAAGGCTGTTAAGGAAAAAGTTGGCTTTCGAGAGAGAAAAGTATGTAACTTAGTTTTACAGTTTATTATCGTTTTTTTATTCCATATTGTTTTGTATAAGTATCTTTTGTGTTTTTATTAAATTTTTGTTTTTAAGATTATTGAATACGAAAATCGTATTCGCCAATTTTCTACACCCGACAAAATCTTTCGTTATTTTGCCACCGTCCGTTTGACGACACTTCATGGCACAACTGTTTGTATGACGCCAGATGATTTTCTACGTTCTATTTATCCAGGAATTAAACAACCCGAGGGTAATATTGAATATTTAGTTAAATCTACATAAAAATGCTAACTGAAGTAGGGAGATCTTTTGAAAAAAAAATTATATTCGAATAAACTTTTGCTGATAAACTAATATTGCTTCTCCCAAATTAACGACTAAATGTGCAGAAACTTCTCATACAACATATTTTTTTATGGACAGACTCTTAATTTTGTTTAAATACTTTTTGGTTTCTATATATTTTCTGGAGTACTTGTAATTCAATATTTTTGTTTCTTCATAATTTTATTAAATTTACTTCTGTTGTGTTACACCAATTTTGGTCTCATTTTGAAGATTAACTTAAAAATTTTATATAATCTTTAACGTAAATTTAGATAATTGAGTATGAAAATCGTATTCGCCAATTCTCAACACCCGATAAGGTGTTTCGTTATTTTGCAACAATACAAGTACCGACATCAGATGATCGTCATGAGATCTTTATGACACCATCTGACTTTTTAACTAGTATGACACCCGGTATGAAACAACCAGAGGGTACGTTAACATAACTTAATACCTATTAATCTAATTAAAATCTTTTATAAGGATAATAAAAGAAAAAAATTTTTTTATTGCAGGTTTGGGGCTTGACCAATATCGTCGTTATGATCCCAAGGTAAGATAATTATTAGCAAATAAAATATAGAATGTTAATTTTAAATAAATATATAAAACAATTTTAATCTTGTCTATTTTGAAAATATTGCTTAAATCAAACACTTAAAGCAAGTCTCCGGAAAGGTATATTTAGCTAATTTTTAAGGGAATATAGTTTCATTTATTAAAATCTGTACCACATTTTTGTATTAATGCATTTAACGAAAATTTATTCATGTTTATTTTCTTGTCTTAAGTAATTACTTCAATTAATTTAAAATTTTATTAATACTTGAAATACTCATGTCTATTATTCTTTAACTTCTTTTTTTGCAGTCTGTTGGTGAATGTTTAAATTTACATTTGGAAAAGAACAGCATCTTTTATAAACTGGGCTCTTACGGTTTAATCACATTTTCCGATTATATATTTTTGCTGACGGTGTTGTCAAGTAAGTAAATATGAATAAACCTCAAATAATTTTTTTTTCAAAAATTTGCTTAAGGTTTAAATTAAAGATTTTTTAAGTTACAAATCTAGCTCTTGTTTATAATTTTGGTCTTTGTGCCAAACATATAAAAAAGGGCGAATTACTTTATATATAATACTAATATAAACTTAAAAGGGGGCATAATCCTTTTCTTTTTAAATGAATTGAGAAAGTCTTGTAAGATTTATACAAAATATTAAATTTTAAAAAATTTAGGAGAACTAGTTTGACATAAAATTAGAATTTGGAGATAGTACATCTTTCTAAACAATAAACTCTAACCATGAAAACTTTTCACATTTCGGTTGTTCCGACAGGATTTCTACTTTCCCTAATTTTAACTGATCGATGTTAAGAATCTTATTTGATTTGTTTATACACCATTTAATTCTACAAACGATTTCGAAATAAACTCCTCAATTACTTATTTGCTTTTTATTTTATTAAATGTTATTAAATATCATAAAGTACAGTAAATTCTTCGAAATAGATGGAATAAATTTAATAATTTTGTTTTACATTTATAATATAAGAACATTGTTTTTGTTTTTTTATATATATATTTTTGTTTTGTTTTAAATATTTATGTTGAACAACATCACATTAATTGTACGAGTATAATAGTGTACATAAAAATGAAGTTAAACATTAAATTATAAATGCTTTTGGGGCTCCTTTTAAATTAAATTCGTTAACAATATATTAATTTCTCTTTTAAAAAATTATATTATATATAAATATTAAAAGTAAGTATACGGGAATTATAAAAGAACGTATGTTTTAGAAAACGTGTATGTATATAAGAAAAACGCTATAATTAAGATTAGTCTTTGGCCTTGTGTTTTTTGTTTTGTTTTGTTTATTTTTTATAATAATAAATTTGTTATTTTATCTTCTTAAAGTGTTAATTTTTGTTGGAAAACTTTTTAATTTGGCTTTTATTTTTCCAAAAAAGAAAAAGAACAAAAAGATTTCGTTATGATTGCTCTTTGGTTCGAGAACTTGTGTGTTTTAGCTTAGTTTTTCCTTTAATATTCAATTAATTTATATAAATATTTGTTGTTTTTGAAGAGAGGTACTTGGGTGGGCGTAGTTGGTTGTAAAAAAATTTATGAAAATATTTCAATATTATTAATTTTCCATGCAACTTCATAAGTTTTAATTCTTTTGTGTTTGTTTTTTGTTTTTGTTTTGCTGTTTTCTTAAGTTTTTGCTAGAGTAGAATTTGCTTGAGCTTTTAAAATGGTAGGCAATATAGGCTCTAAATCCATTGTTACATATTTATAATATTTGTTGTAGTCATAATCAAATAATTCAAAATCTAATTTGTAAATTTTTAATAATTGGTCTAAAGTTGAGCGATTAATTTCGGCAAAATACCTTTAAAAAAGTGATAAAAACTATTAGGATTTTAATTGCATATTTTAATGTTTAAGGGAAACTTACTTTTCAAGAGAATTGTTAGTTTTTGCTCCCTTGGACAAATTGCCAATTTTTCTGGACAACGTCTTTGGCAATTTACCCAGCAAAAGAGATTCTAATCCAGCTTGTCTTATAATAAACTCTGAATCTCTATTAAATGTTTCCACTTTTCCTATGATGGTAAAATTTATACTACATGGAGTACAAAAGCTGTAGATGGGTGACCAGTGCTCATCAAATGCCTTGCCTTGCGCATGCTGTTCGATTAAATATTGCACGAATTCATTAAATGTGGGTCCTGACTTGCCTCGACCGCCACCTGCTATTGGATGTTTGCGAAATCGATTAATAATTCTCCTGGCCAGGGTCTTGTAGTATGTGTTTTTGCCACCCTCCAGTTTATTGCGATAACCAGATACAATTCGCTCGAACGGATCACGCACAAAGAGGAAGGAGAGTGAGGAAGATAAAGCATCTGCCAAATCTTGCATATAAGGTCTGGGAAATCTTTTACGTGCCAATTCTAAAGGCTGAAATTCGGTGCGCTGTAGATATTTGATATCGTAGCCTCCTGAAATAAATATTCATTGTATCTTTAATTGTTCTATTAGCAGTAAATGTATAAAAAAAATTTAACACGGATAATATGAAACAACCTCTTACCTAAAATATTGAAATAATACATCCAAGTACTGCTGGCAGCTTTAAAAACGTTACACCATACTAAATTATGGCCAGGCGAGATAAAAAATTCACGTGGATTCGGTGGGTACATCGCTTGCAAATTATTTCTATTGCAAACTTGTTGAGCGTGCAAACGACGTTTTTTCAAATCCTTTTCGGTGGCACTATGAATTTCTTCAGAATATTCATAAACAGGATTTAAAGTACTTGTGACGGCAGGAGCCGAGGAAGTTTTCGTGACAATATTGTTGTCATCATCTGTCTTTAGGAAAATGCCCTTTGGATAGTGTTTTACACCAACTGATGAAATTTTTGGCTAAAATCAAAAATAAATATACGTAAATAGGAAATGGAAAAATTGACCTCTTGTAATAAATTTCAATATTAAAATTCATTTCCTAAGGCTCTTATGAATCAATTTCTGTTTTATAAATCAGACTGTAAATATTTACCTCTATTTTACTATTTTGAATAAGACCAACCGCAGCTGCCGCTGCTTCGGCTTTATCTTTGTTTTGTTCGAAGGCATTTAACGATTCGCGGAATAGGAAAGCAAAATAAAACACAGCAATCAATATGCAGGCAATAAGTTTCAACGAAGCTTGTACACGTCTGCCATAGCACAGGCGTATTATCATTGTCACTTCACTCACTCGGCGCTTAATGTTGTTTTGGAATTCCGTGAGGCTTTTCTATGGTAAAATATGGGCTGCTGAAATGAAAGGCAAGAAATAAACTAGAGAAAGTCAAGTGAAATCAGGATGGAGCTCATTTAAGGCATTATTTAGTAGTTTTAGTCGGTTACGATTTACGGAACAGGCCTCTGGATAAAGTTGCATAATTTAAAAAATATTGATTTTAGTAGTTCTAGTACAAACATTTTTAGAGAAAGTGTCAGTGTAGTATTTTTCATTTCCTGCACAAAGTTGTACGAATTCTTTCCTTGGATTAGTTCGGACTAGAATTAAATTATAAGTTCTTGTTTTTTTTTTGCATATGAAAACTAAAAAGAAAATTTGTGAATAAAGGAAGAAGTTTATTATTCAAAGAGTTATTAAAAAGAAAAGTGGAAGATATTGAAATTATTGACAGTAATTTTCTTTTTACTCTCGAAAGTCCGGACAGCCCTTTATGTGTGCCAAAGAGGTTTTAGATCAAACTTAGTAAACCAAAATAAAACGATGAAATCAACTGTTATATTAGAAAATATTAGAATTAATTATTTAAGAATCAAATTTTATGTCAAACATGTTAAAGGTTTAGTAGCTGGAAAGATATTGGCGTCCAGAGTGTAGTGGCTCGCTGCAGTAGATGCGAATACAAACATATTCTGAATGCCCTTAATTTTGTAATTTAAGTTATTATATTTTGAATTGAGATTTCTAATCCAATTAATATATTCAAAATTGTGGTTGAGCTCTGTTCATAGTTCGTTGTTCATATATAAAAGCCGCCTAATTTGTGTCCCTTATTTATGCACGAGGAAAATAACTTGTGTGAATTATTCAAGTATGAATCAGCAGTTATAAAGGTTGCCACTTGTAGCTCTTGCCGCAAAGAGGAGAAAAAAACAATCTTGAAATCTTGACAAATAATTCCATTAGCCACAAAGTTGATGGTAGAAAATACAGGGGAAAAATGCTTTTAACTGTTTGCTGTATTTTGCTGCTGCTTTGAAATGATAATACTTCACTTGGCAACACATGCCCGTGTTGTGATGACGTAAAAGCGAAAAGAACAAGGAAAATGTAAAATAAACTAGGGCGTAATGATGAAAAAAAACTAATAAAAATATAAAAAAATGTACAAATAAACACCTTGTTGAATGTCCATCGAAAAAGTATATACATTTACACTCGTACCCGCAAAAATGTTTTCTAGTTTTTTCTAAAACTTTTCTGCAGCTAAGAAATTTGAAAAGATTTTTTATTTAAATTATAATAATTTTACTTAAACGAGCACTCAAACACGTAATCTTCAAGGAGCAGCAGCACATAAATTATAATGAACTTGATTAAGTTGATGGAATTATAATTGAAATTGTGTTAGAAGTGGTTAAAACTTTATATTTTCTTAGTGGCAAAAAAAGTAGGTTTCTTTTATTATACTTTTACTCGAATTGAATTATTAAATAGATTAAAACTAAATTCTTTATTAACAACATAATTTTTCTGTATTCCGCAAATGTGTCTTCTTCATTAATTCCTCCTTCCTTTTACTCACTGTATATTTTTTTATTAGTTTATTACTTTTTTTTTATTATAATTTATGCTTTTGTTCGGGCATTCGACTGATGGCTTAACTTGCCAGTTGTTGTTCCTTACTCGTTAAATGTTTACTGTTAACTGCTTGGAAAGTTGGCGAATATATTGTTTTTTCTTGGTATGTGTTAAAGTCCTGGCGCGTTTTTCCTCTAGCCTGTGAATAGGGAGAGTTAATGCAAAATACGCAGGCGTTAAATTTTTCAAGTTGTACTATTATTTTCTTATCCTGAGAGTTGTTACCGTGGGCGCTATAACCGTTTGTTTTTCTTCTCATATTGTTTTGATTATTACAATTTATCTAATTTGCTTTTGTGTTCTGACTTTATGCATGTCCTGCTGATATTTATCAATTATTTTGTTTATATTCAAGCTTTGAAATTTCCGTTAAAATATTCTTATAAAGAAATTGTTGTATCAATTTGCTCTTACATATATATTTCACAACAAAATCAGTTAACAACTGAATAATAGCAAACATGAGTTTAAAAAATAATATGCTTTTATAAAATTTACAAAATAATTACGTTTGTATGTCTTGTGTATTTTTCTTTTAGCATCTCGCCGTCATTTTGAAATCGCTTTTCAAATGTTCGATCTGAATGGTGATGGCGATGTTGATTGTGAGGAATTTGAAATGGTAGCAACTCTTGTCAGACAGCAGACAAGCATTGGCAGCCGTCATCGTGATCATGCAAATACCGGCAATACATTTAAGGTAAGTTTTCTTCAAATTCTCTTAGTACTAATTATGTGTTTGGACAATAAAATAAGAATAACTAAGAAAAACAACAACAAACTTAATTCTCTATACCACTTTCTATTTTTTCCTAATCCTTATTAATCTAAATCTTTTGTAAAATAATTGCTAAAAGTCTAAGGTACTTATTTGGTTGTTAAGGACTTTATTTCATATATTATTTGCTATAAATCTTTGCACTGCCACATTTTTAACCAGCACACTTACAACGTGTCATGCCCATTAAAATTTTTTGTTTTTGGTCTCATTCCATTTGCTTTAACTGATCTCCTTCATTTCGCTTTAACACCGCACTTTGCACATTGTCTGGTTTTCTGTTTCAAAAGTTATTTATAATTTTTAAGTTTAAAGTGTTTAGTTTTTTAAAGAACTATAAAAAAATAATAAATTATTTTATAACAACAAAAAAAAAACAAACAAAAAATAACAGGGTGTTAACTCCGCCTTGACCACGTACTTCTTTGGTCCCAATCTGGATAAAAAATTAACTATACAAAAGTTTTTGGACTTTCAACAACAATTGCAACGAGAAATTTTATCTCTGGAATTTGAACGTAAATATCCCAATGAAGAGGGCATGATTACCGAAGCGGACTTTGCTGAGCTGTTGCTGGCTTATGCTGGCTATCCCATAAAGAAGAAACAACGCAAGTTAAAGAGGGTCAAGAGACGTTTCCGTGACCATTCTCTTGGTATATCGAAAAAGGATTATTTGGACTTTTTCCATTTTCTAAATAATATAAATGATGTTGATACGGCCTTGACATTTTATCATATTGCTGGTGCTTCCATTGACCAAGTGACTTTGAAGCATGTGGCCAAAACTGTAGCCATGGTTGAACTATCGGATCATGTTATTGATGTTGTTTTCACCATATTTGATGACAACAGTGAGTATTATATGTGTTGGTTAGTGATCTAAAATTGATCTATCATGATTAATCATAGTGTTATGAAATGTTTTAATGGGTTTTTTCTATCTCTTTTTCTAGATGACAATCAATTGAGTAATCGTGAATTTATTGCGGTTATGAAAAATCGCGTCCAACGTGGTTTGGAAAAACCTAAAGATACTGGTTTTATTAAACTCATGCGTTCAATGTTGAAATGTGCTCGTGATACGAAGCCTGTTTTGCTGGATCTTTAAATAATTGGACGTTAACGTTACATGTGACACATGTGACACATCTCTCCTGTGCGATTTTAATATTTTTATATGAATTATAATTATTGAGATTACAAAATATAAAAATCATTAATATACATATAAATTGCTGATGTTCCTGCTGCGATGTCTTCATAATAACGAATATTTAAATATGTGAAAATTGAATCATTTTATGTAAATACACAGAGCTGTCGTATTGTTATATGTTTATTTAACTAATTCAATCAATGTTATTTGTTAATAAACGTTTTGCTTTTTTTTTTCTTAAAAATATTCGTTGAACTTTTATTCTTAAACATTGTGAAATCCTTCACAAAGGGTTCAAGTAGGCTGGTACTCTTTCCCTTTCCTTTAACCAGCAACCTGTTGAAATGTTCTGTAGTTACAGCAAACTATTTGTATTCTTGTAAATTAATAGTACGCTCGAATTTAAATATCTTATTTGTTTTATTTCAAAGTAATCAATAATTATCTCGAATGCTATGCTTTGAGAGCAAATCTATATTCCCATTTTTAACAAGTCGGTGTCGTAATTGGTTTTGGAGTAACAGTTCCTATTGCGAATTGTTTGTTTTATTGCGTATTTGAGAAGTAACAGAAAATAGGAAATAAAATTGCATTTGATTCCGATATAAATTTTAATATGTACAGTTAGTTGTTGAACAACTTGGGGTAAAATGTACACATTGTCGTAACCTAATTTCCATACCTGTCTTACCAACACACATATATAAAAATAATTATTTAATATATTTGTATGAAAGGTACTCGTTTTTTATAATTTGATAAAAAAAATTGAACTCGATTCGGTTATCATCCTCTGGTGACAACTGCAATTTATTGTTCTAATTAAAAAAATGAAACACATAAGGCTCGTTTTTTTAATATGTTTTTTTAATTAAAACTTTTCTGATTATATAAATATTAACATTTAAAACATCTTCTTTTGTCAATTAATTATAACTTTTTAAAACAAAAAATTTAATAATAATTTACTGCTGCCCATACACGTTTGCAATTTTTATTAAAATTCTATTGGCGGCATGTAATAAATACATTTAAAAAATTTACTTGTAGTTGCTGTTGTTTGTTTTTGTTTTTTCTTTTTTGTGGTCATATTTCTAAAAGAAAAGTAATTAAAAATATTTATTACATTAACAACACTTTAGTCACAGAGTTTATGTTTTTTATATATATTTTCTTTTATTTAAAAACTTTCAATAAAATAATAACGATAAACTTAGAGTAGAATTAAAAATATATATTTTTATAAATTGTATAGAAATATAAATATGTATTGAGGAGTTTTTAAATTTAATTTTTGTGTTGAATATTTTATATCATAATTTCGTATAAAATATTTAAAACTATAGAAAACTTGTGTAATCTAATGAAAAGTTTTTAATGATAATTATTTTTATTTTTAAAGTATGCATGTAGGTTTGTTTAATAATTATACAGATTTATATATATCCTTGTATATACAATTAATTTATATATATATATTTGCTTACAAACATTTCAATATAAGGAAACTTATAGTTTGCTTTTACTTAGTTTAAGAAATTGTAAGCTGTTGGATTAACTTAAATACGTTTGCAAAGGATATTGTTGCAAAATAATATTTCAAACTTAAAAAGTTTTGTTTATTTGTAAACACAATCCATAGTAAAACATTAACAATTTTATTCTTTATGATTTTAATAAAACATTTATATTTATTTATTATTATTTTATTTTTTTTGTCACAAATATGTTAAAAACTAGTTCATTGCTGTTTTTCTCTGTACAAAGTATAATTTTTGTTTTCTTTCAAAATCTTAATGAAGTAATAAGTTAAAGGGAATGTGCCATTTGCATTAATGGAATTCCCATATATTTTTTATATTTTTGTTATTTATTAAAACAACTATTAAATATTAGAGTTTGTAATTTTGTAATACCGCTTTTGTAGTGATCTACATAGAAGTCAAATCAAGTTTTTTCTCTTTTCTCTAGTAAAAACATTGAGATCTGGGGTTTTATATCATCCTACACCCCATTTAATAATTAAAAAGTCATGCGAAAAAATTAATGTCTGATTTTTTTCTCATTAAAGCATGACTTGTTAAGATTTATTGTCTATCTTCTCTCTCCTTGAAAAAGAAAAATAAAAAAGTCCAAAAAAGATCACAAAACTTTTCAGAAATGTCCAACAGAATACCAAACAAAAAGTTGCAATTCACAAATAATTTGTAAAATAAAAATAGGAAATTGAATTGTAGCTCAATTCACTTATTATTCATATCTTTGCAACAGTCTTGCAGAGAATCTTGAATCTTTTATATTTTAAGATCTTGTTGTGCCAAATTTTGATCTGATGTGTAAATCATCATGTTCTTAATGGTGGCGACTTCTGATTCTAATCTGGCCAACTGAGACTTAAGAATATGTTCTCTTTCAGTAGGTGAAACTGTGACCACGGCTGAAGCAGTGCAGGCTTCTTTGCCGGCAACTAAAACTTTTCTTTGAAATTGAGCTGTCCATTCGGGACTGGGTATGGAAATACCCGAATCCCTTTCATCGCTGCTATTATCGCCGGAATTGTCGGCCCAAGCGGGCGGTGAGGCTCTGCTACTAATGGGTTCTTGTTTGATGTGTTGCAAGGCAAGCAAGGCATTGGCTGCAGCATCCTTATCACCCAAATGGGATTTGTGTCTTAACTTAAGCGGCAAGCAATTGTTGGAGTCGCTGCTGATGGGACTGGTAGTTGTACTGGCGAGATTGTGTTCGTGTGATTCTTCGGCCAATTCATGGTCGACTTCATGATCATCATCACCGGAAACGGCACCGGATGAGGAGGCCGAGGACATTGAAGATAGCCTGGAGGAGGAGGTAGTAGAAGAGAGTAAATTTTCATAGGCGGTAGGTGTGCTAGCCCGCCTAGAAAGATTTAAAACGCTAGCTGTTGCCCGGGCAGATGTAGATGTTACCGAATCGCCTGCATTCGAACTAACGGCTGTAGATTCAGCGCCATTTAAATAGCCATGGTCCTCTTTATTAAATTGGGCATACAGTGGATTGACATGCTGAGCGGCGCCTGCATAAAGGGCGACGGATTGAGCATTTGCGTACAAGCCACTTACCGAAGAAGGCAAATCAGCATTTGTATTGATGGCATCTACTACGGCAACAACTTTTCTTAAGTTATCCAAGTCACAGCGGCGATTGAGGGCTTGAAGGACATGCAGATTTTGTAAATTTGTGGGGGATTGTGTGTTTACTGTAGTAGAAGTAGCGGCTGTCACAACATGATGTTGAGGATTAATTGTCTCGTTTAATGCTGCTGGATTATAGACTCCTGCATTTGCTGCTGGGTTGGCAGCAGCGTATAAAGTTTGAGTTGTTTGGACGGCTGGTGTCAGAGGAGTGTTGCCATGAGTTGTTGCCAAGTGCAGGTTAGTTGCAGCAGCTGATGAAGATGAAGTAGTGGGTGATGTTATTGTTGTATTTAAACCATTCGGCTTAATAACTGTTTGAGATTGTAGTTTGTCATTAGTGGAGCTTAAAACCTCTGCTGGGGTTTTCTGTTGCATTAGAGATGCGGGTGTTTGTTGGGAGGAACTGTAGATTAAACTGTTGTTAGAATTGGAATTGAAATTATTTTGGGTGGCTGTTGCATTTGCTGTCATTTTGGCTCTTTTTGTTATGCTCAAGACCTGTTCGCTGGTGGGGAGAGAAGCCAAGATCTGTTCAACACTGACCAAATTCTCTCCAGATATATTAAATTTATCTTTAATCGCATCCAATTGAGCCTTGAGCACATGATTCTCTTTTGTCAGTTCAACCACTCGTTGTTCCAAAACCATATCGTTGTAACGTCTTTTTTCGCGGCTTCGCTTGGCCGCTTCGTTATTACGACGGCGACGATCCCAATAACTGTCGTCCTTTTTGCAATCGGGTGTGAATTCACGTTGTTTGCGCTGGGAAAATAATTCTTTTGCCGCGTTCGCCTGTTGCTTGGTCATGTGTTCGCCATTGAATGTTACATATTTGCCGTCCCTAGAAATGTGCATATCCGACATACTGTGGCCAGAATCACTAGATTGCGGGCTAACAGGGCCATTGTACATGGAAAGACTATGCACTAGAGGAGGGAATAATTAGATTAAGAGAAAATAGTTTTTTAATTAACTTTCTTTAAGTGTTTACTGGAAAACTAAAAAACTTACTATTTGTAGCCTCATTTGAGCTGCCATTCATTGATAGTGTCGGCGATATGGTTGACATGCGCACTGTGTTCATGGCCATGGCTGCGGCAGCTGCTGCTGCTGTTACTGGTGCCAGCGTTTGATGATTGTTGTTGTGATGATATTTTACTGTATTCAGACTATTCACGGCTGCTGCATGTAATACTTCAGGCATATTTGTTGTTGCTGCCGTTATTAAACGTTGTTGTTGTTGTTGCTGTTGTTGATGATGATGGTGATGATGAGCTTGTTGGTGATGTTGCAAATCTAATAGATCGCTATTTGTGTTTATTGTCAAGGGCGACCCTACGTTGGTGTTGCGTCTGACGAAGTCTGTTACCGTCAAACGAGATTTATAATCTGCTCCTTTTGTAGTATTTATAGTTTGATTTGCTACAGCTAAAAAGAAATACAGAAAAATAGGTTGATTAAAATCATATTAGACTAAAATAAAATGAAACATTTACAAAGTGTAGAAGATGTTTCAAGATTTTCATTGTCATTGCCCTCCCTGCTGCCTACTTTGTTTACTTTATAATTTTAAATAGAACTAATAAACCGTGTCAAGATATTTTTGTCTGATATTTTTAAATAAAACTTTAAAGTCTTCCTGCCCAAATTTTAAAATTCTTTGCTTCTTCAGCTCAGTTCTTCAAGAATAGAATAGAACAGAATGCGCATGAAAAGAATTAAAATGTTTTTCATATTTCCTTTCTAAAAATTCCATAACAATTTAATTGCTTTAGAAACAAATATTATTTGTTGTTTGCTCTGCCACTACGCGTGTTAAATTGTTGTTAACTGTATTTGAATTATATTTCTTTTGTTAAAAGTTAAGTCATTTTTTTAATATTTTTATTGCAGCTTTGCTGTTATTATATATGCCAGTTTAATAATGTAAGTTTTTCTTCACTTATTTGTAGATGTTATCAGCGAAGTAAAAATAAAAATAAAATTCAAATAGCTTTTATGTGACCTTCCTCAACAACTGTCAGGAATTTTTCCAGTACTTTCTACTACAGTCTGGTTAATGGAACGATATTAAAGCTGTGATTGCCCGATTTAATATATTTTGCATATGCAACTGGGGTAAGTCGTTTGAAAGTTTTATTTCTATTGTATTGTAAAAGCAGTAGTCGCCCTTTTTAGGAACAATAGAGAGTTTACCAACAACATCTAATAATTGAGTTCTGCCACTTATTTATCTAAAATATTTAGTTGTTATCTGATATATTTCATTATATAATATGGAACAAAAATAGTTTCAAACTTTTGATATCCCTGAGTTGCAAATTGTTAGCTTTTTATCGTTTAATAATAATCAACTGAATATTCTAATCAAGTCGTTACATTATCAATTACAAATTACCTATTTAAAGGAACAACTGACACCTCGATTGCATAAATAAAACTATTGTGTTCTATGACAAATAATATGTTCGTGGCTAAAGTCCATTAATGTTTTGCTTGGCCTTTTTATACACGAGCATTTTATTGATTTCGTAATAGTAAATCATTCTTCGTAATAGAAAACAAAACTATTTTAAAAATTTTGCTAGAAACTGAAATTATAAGTGACCGCCACGTGCAGTCGTTTGAAACACGATACAGAACTGGAAAACTAACACACAAGCAAGTGTTCAGTTTTGAAGGTAATACAATTATTCGCATGCCTCGACTCGATTTGAGGTACATGGCATCGACCATCGAAAACTGTGACTTTTACTTTGTGTTGCAATAATTAATAGATAATTCTGTAACAATATTTAATACGGTTACTTTCAATTGGCACAACAGAGTAGAACAGAGATATTTTCATAAGCCGCTGCACTTTCTTATCAATACTCAATTCTCCCGTTACGACATCGATCAATATAACGCATGCTGCAATCGCGGATCATTCTTCTGTGATTGAACATGATGTCCGTATGCAATTTGTGTGTAGTGTGCGTGTGTGTATGTGTATTATACCATATGTTTTAAATTAGTGAACTGATCGAAAAAATTTTAAAATTTAAAATTCACTCGTTATCGAGTGAACTCGTAACTGTTATATCCAAAAGGAACTGTTCTGTCATCATTTAGATTCTTCTTCAAATATATCTTATTTTCAAAATAATCAGCCTGGTTACGGTGGGGCTTTTTCGCCTACGAATCCGACAGTTTGTAAAAGATTAAAGACAAAACGTAGAATATTTTTTTTAATCTTTTACAAATTTAGAAATTTCAAGGCGAAAAACGCCAACCTGAATACGGTTTTTCTTTTACTCGAAAAATGTGTTTCTTTTACTTTTTAATGTGTTAAATATTATGATACATAATTTATTTTTATAATCAAATATTAATTAAAACTGTTGATAAAACGTTTCTAATCTTTTAAAGTAAACAGTTTTAGAGGAATCAAACTGCCTGCTCCCGTTGTTGTGAAGCGACAGTGGGATTTCTTATGAAATTAATTATGAAATTAAATAAAACTTAAATTTGTTGTTGTAGTGATGGTCTATTACATGAATTCTCAACTCTAAACAAATACTGACCTGCTATGCATCAAATTAATTAAAATATTATAGATTTTCGAACAATAATTATAATTGTAGCAAAAGGAAATTAAAAATAGAAAAAATATTTAAATATTAATTGCCATACTCAGAAATTGGAGCATTTTGGCTTGAGATAATTTGGCCCTAAGAGTTCGCTACATTTTTGCCATTTCTAAATTTGTAATTTTTACTAAATATTGAAATGATCTAGAAGTGTAATCGATTTGATAAATATTTTCATTGGCTGTACGTACATTTTTCTTTAATACAAATATTTGCTGATGAAATTTGAGTTGTGCTATTTGTATCCGTTAGTGATTTGTTGCAAGGAATTGTTGTTGTTGTTGTTATATTATTCTCAACCACAATATTATTGTGGTTGCTGCTGATAATGTTGTTATTGTTGCTGCTGCTGCAGTTATTGTTAATAATGTTGTTTTTCAAAACAAGTAAATTTTTTGTAGCCACAGGACCTTTAAATAAATTCACTTTGGGTTCTAGAGTACAAACAATCGACATTTTAAATGCAATTGTTAATGTTTTTTAATTGAATATTTTGTTGTTGTTTATTTGTCTTGTTTTCAAATTCTTTCTCTGCCACTTGTACCATAAATTGTTAATATGTTTTTGGAAAAAATTTGTAAATGTTGCGCATATTGTTTTGATAATTTTAGGCTGCTTTTAGATTTCAGCAGAATGTTAAAATATAAAAAAATATATATTTTATAATATTATTTAATTCCATTGCTTGCCTGCACTTGATTTAACATCCAACAAATAAATAGATGGAAAAAAACACAAGTCACATTTTCTAAAGTTCTTTGCTCTTTTGTTTTATTTGGTTAATTTGCTTTATATGTATTTAATAATTTCTTATTTTGAAAGCAAAATGAATGATTCACAGGAATTCTCAGCAAAATTGCAACACATTTATTTTCAGCTGAATTTAAATTTCAATTTGCATAAATTATTTGCGTTTTAAAATTTATTATTGTATTTGTTTTTTGTTCTTTAAAATATTTTTTTTAATTTCAGTTCTGTAGTACATATTTATTTATAATGTAGTCCCATATACGGTATAATAGATAAACACATACTATTTGTTTATACTGAAAGCATTATTTCACTTAAATAATTATGTTAATTATTATTTGTAGTATATTTTTTATGCGAATTCTATTTATTTTTTTGTGAATTGAACACTAATCAAATGAAATAAAAAACGACAATTGGAAATATTTGTTATCCGCTTTTAGCTGTTAGGCACAACCGTTAGCTATGACTGCCAAAACGCAATTGAATAGAAAAGCTTTCTCAATACAACCTCTTTCACTTTGGCCAATATATTTATGGTTCTTAGTGTTACTTGTGGTCACGTTGCAGAAACACGAATGGTTGTAGGCAATGACGTTAGCACCTCTTGAAAGTTGGAAACGTTTGCAACGCAACATGTCGGTTTGATAAACAACAAGTTTTCATTTAATAAATACAACACTTATACGAAAACACGCACACACACATTGACAGACTTAAACTTTCTTTCTCTCTGCCGCTCTCTTCTAGGTCATTGTTAAAGAGAGGGAGGTAATTATTTTGTGGGTTGGTATCAGAGATGGATATTTTAGTGCCATTGCAATATCACAATATAGTAGAAGCAAAATAATAAGGCATTATTATGTATGGTACGGTAAAAAATTAAGTTATTTGAGAAAATACTTCTTTAAATAGCAAAATACTTACCCCCTAATTCACAAACGATTGTTAGAGTTAATGAATGCTTTAAGGGATCTTTAACCTTACAAAATCCATACCTTAAAGCCACTTTAATATTAATAATCGTTTACGAATTAGGGGGTTAGACATATAAGGGAATTCTGCACCCCATGTAAATACCACTTCTTCTTCTAGTCATATAATCCAATCTCCGAAAAACATCTGCTATGAAATTTTGTCAGCATATTAGTTTCGGTGCAGCTGCTACACTGTTGATAAGGATTTGAATATTTTGGTAATAAGAATCGCGATGTTTAACCAGTCTTTGCATGTTTTAGCCAGCTGCTGCAAAAGTTGAGATTTCCAGCTATAAAATTCTATTACGACTTTCTGAAATGTGTCTGAAAAGCTCCTTAAGGTAGGGTGTCCGCGTCTATTAAAATCAAAGGGTAAAGGTCACAAAAATCTATTCATTCGATTCATTTAAAATATATCGCAAATACATACAATATATTTTCCTATGGTTTTGTTGTTGTTATTTGTGTAGCAATACAATCACCATTGTAGAAAATCACTACACAGCTTTTATATAAAACACCTTTTTATACGTTAAACGGTTTTCGAGATAATGCAAGTGCTACTTAAGAAATTACAAAGTTAGTTAATTAAACAAATTCTCAAGGCTTAAGATAACCGCTAAAGTGTTATTCACACTTTCCATGCCTTTTCAACATGCTGGTTTTACAGCTCTGAGCTGTGTATCTGACAAATGAATCTGTCTGTCTAACCGCTTTCTTTGTTTGCAAGCTTCTAGATTGTAAATCCATACACGTACACGAAAATGTATTGCAATCCGTTCTTTTTTCTTCTTCTTCTTAAGTTGTATATCAAACCTCTGGTTGCAACCCATATTTTTTAGGTAAAAGTGAAATTTTTTTCTGTTATTACAAAACGTTAGTTAAAATTGTTTCGAACCCATTTCTTCTTTGCATAAAAAGAAATTAAGAAAAACCTGGTTTGATGTTGGAAGACTGGGTTTCGTTAGTTTCGTCTATTGTTGGTTAATCATATCAAAAAAGAAGAAAATGAAAAAAAAACTTGTTTACTTGTGTGCTAACTGATCACATTGCAGAGACAGATGTTGAGTAATCAATTGTAATATTTTTATGGGTTGTGTGTGTATGAGCTTTTTTTTTTGTCTTAAATGGTTCTTAAACTACTCGTAAGCCAAATAATAGTGGATTGTTGCATTGCGCTCTCTCATAATGAACATTAAGCAACAACAAAAATCCTCCAACGTAATTTCGAAATATATATTTTTTATTTTTTAAAAAGAGGTCAGGAGAGAGACATGTTGCCGTGTATTCTTATGGCTGTTACCAATGACGCAAACCTAAGACTGGCTTATAAGCGGCCCATTATCTTTTAGTCTTTGTTTTCTAGCTCTCGTTTTATTGTCTTCATGATCGTTTTATAAATGAGAATTATTATAACTTTCTACTTGAAGCCTAGAATATTTTATATAATTTTTTTTGTCTGTTTGTCTGTTTGTCTGTTAACTCACGATGTTCTTTATTTAGGTTAAATTGTTGTTTGTTTAAACAATCATTAAAATATACTAGTGGCCCACTTTTTATAATTTGATCAAATCAATATTTCAAATTTCTTTCGCTATAGATCTATTGGATTTTATTGTAATCGTGTTGAAGCTAATAGGCTCTAAGAAAAGATTTCATTTGTTTCTTTTGATTCAGAATTTGTAGTGAAAAGTTAATGAAGTAGTTAAAATAATTCGAGTTTTTTTTTAAATTAGAAGAAGTTTTTCTTACATATTTCGTCTCAAAATTTATAAAATAAAATTATTTTAATTTAGGTTTTCTGTGCACTAGGGAAAATTCTTTCAACTTTATGTTGATCAATATGGTTGCACCTGGTATGGAACCACTATCAGGCATATCTTCAAACTCATATTTTTGCAATCAAATATATTTTAAAATCTTTATTGTAAATCCATTAGAGTCATTGAAAACCCCGATTTCGTAGAATATATGGGTTATGGTCTTTTACTTGAAACAATTAAAGCTAATAAATAACATTCAATTTATTTTTAGATGTTATATTAAAACATTCTTTTAATTCAACTTTTAATTGTAAAAAACCCCAATTGAAAAATATGCTGTTATTGTTTGATCCTCGTGTTTCGTTTGTTTGCTTTATAATTTAGGATTTTAGAGAACGCAGCTGTTTTCATTCTCAAACAAAAAAACAAGTCTTGCCAGACTACACATTTGCGTGTCAACTAAAGATCGGGATCTCCATCACAAGAAAAAAGAGTTTATAAATAAAAACAGTGGCCATATAAAACTTTGTAAATATCTTTTTATATATAATTTTGATTTTCGAAGAGCAGATCAGCTCTTGAGCGCATCAATAGTTTTGTATCTATTCGAGTTCGGAAAAAGCATATGGTCGCAGGAAATTAGATGTGGAGAATATATTGGATTTTTTTTATGAATTTATAGATTCTTTCCATACTGGCTGCACACGTCTGCACTCGTGCATGGCCTTGAAATTCAAGACGTTCTCGGTTTTTACCGCATTCAATGTATTAATAGATAGTGATTTAAGGCAGTAGTGTTGCTTTTAAAGTTAATGGAAGGGAAATTCAAAAATTCAGTCTACACGGCAGAATAGAACAACGTTCTTTTCGAAAGCCACTGCACTCTACTTGGGCAATGGCTTGATTGAATACGATAGCATTTCTTATATAGGGTGTTTTTTTATAGAGAGATACAAGTTTAAATCATTATAAAACATAGTAATGTATTTTTGATATTAATGACAATTTTATGACATTAATGTTTAAATATGATTTCGGCCATGTGGTCGCCAGGGATGACGCGTATAAGGCGCAATCAGGAACACCAATTTTTACAAACAGTAACATTTTTACCATCATCGTTTTTGAAGACATATGGGCCAATGAATCCGCCAGGCCATAAAGCGCACCAAACAGTAATTTTCTGTGGATGTAATGGTGTTTTGACAAAAGCTTGCGGACAATTGCAACAATTCTGTTTATGTACGTACCCATTCAATAAAAAAAATGGGCTTCATCGGAAACTAGAATTTTGAATGGACGAAGTGTACGATAAGTTTGACGAACAGAACCATTATTTTGATTAAAAATTTCCACAGTTTGCACACGTTGCTCTGGTGTACGGCGATCCATAATGGAATGTCAAAGCAAACTAAACAAAAAGCAACTACCAGCTGTTAAATGGGTGGTCAAATAAAGCAGTGATGCCTACTCAAAGTTGTATCACTCTGTAAAAAGTACCCTATACATATGTAAAAATGTTATGATAATTTGCTTACGAGAATTTAATTGTTTGTTATTACATAAATTTTATTATACATAAAACGCACTGTTACCGAATATGAAATAATGAGTAAAATCATGGATTCAAAAGCCAAATAGGCCTTTGACAGGGTATTTACTACGATTTTGCATTAATTCCTAGTTTGTCTGCTAGACTGTTAAAAGCTTTTCTAGCAACAATAATTCGGTTCGAAGGACCATCAAGTTTTCAATTTTCAAATTCTATATATTGTGCTTCAACATTCGGGCCTTAATTGTATAACAGCGTTATGAAAGCAAAGCCTTTTCGGTTTCACTACACATTTCGCTACCACTTTTCTCCCATTGGAAGTTTTTTTGAAGGTCCATCTTAAACGGAAACATCCATATTTTATAATGATGACTGACATCCTTCATTCAACTTGTTTCATTTTTAAATTAAAACGAAAAAAAAATACTCCAGTTTTTACTTGTTTTGCATAATTTTTAATAAGTTTGCATTCTATTTCAGCGTTTCGTAATCGCATTTCATTTCGTATCGTCAACATTTAAATGTATTTATGTTAACAAAAATATGTGCAAAGTTTGTGCATAAAACCAGCAAAGCAACAGCTCGTTACACTCGCTGTTATAATTATTCTCTTCTCACGTTTAGCAACCAATTGTTGCTGCAATCGTATTTCCCTTTAACGAGAAATGTGTTCATATGTAATCATGTTCTATTGCAGTTGTTCTAAGCTTTTACATTGAATTAAACACATACAATCGACACAACTGCAACAATCTTTACGGTCGTTCCATACTCAATCTTACATACACACACGGACATGACAAGCACATACATAAATATTTATTTTGTAATGAAAATATATTCTATTTATTTATACCGGTATCATTCTGAAAATGTTACGAAACCTTTAATCGAATAGAACTGAATAAAAAAGAAACTCACACACACACACACAAATGCCATACTGAATAATACGTAATAGATTGACAAACTAAACGACAAAATGACTTACGGGCTAAGCAATACAAATATGTGTGTGTGTGTGTGCATGTACACCTATTTTGCAACAACTTAACCTCGCTTTTCTCTTGTTCCTTCGTATAAAATCTGAGGTCCCCCCTAAACTGGCAGAAGTTATTTTTACCATTGAATAATAAACAACAGCGTCTCAGCTTTGTTCGGCACATGTGTCACGTGTAGAAAAAATGTGCACAAGTTTTTAAGTCCAGTACAACGATCCCATTGCTCACATGTTTAGAACAGACGCGACGCTGATTATACTTACAAACTTAAAGCAGTTGCAAAGAGGTAAGAATGTAGATTGTGGAAAGCGTTTTAGAACATTCGCTACACACACACACACATAAGTCGTTCGGAGAAGAACCAAGCAGACGTAACTGCTATTACGTATGAATCCAAGATGTTAATAGAAAACACAATTAGAACGATGAGAATAAATAATTAAAAGAAGAAGTATTAATAAGTTTAAAGTGGATTTTTTTTTTAAATATTAAAATAAAACCAATCCTTTTCAAATATTTTTTGTTAACACATCAGTTTTGGCAGTTTTTTTCCCCCGAGCAGGGAAACTCGCTATAACTTTTTAAGTGTTGTTGCAAGTGTTGTTAGTTCGAAATTTTGTTAAAATTGATTCTAAATTTATTTATATAAAATTTCCAAAGAAAATTTCTCAAATAAACAGTTTAAAAATGCAAAATAATTTTTTATGAATTATGCCTCAAGTAGTTTTAAATGATGATTACAACATTTAGTTTAACCCTGGATGGTGTTTCATGTCTTATACAAACCTTCGTTGAATCGACGAACAACTTTTAAAAATAAATCTAGCGGAACAATTTTTAAAGTTCAAAATGTACAAAAATATTGTTGTTTAAATATTTATGGCGTTTTCTTTTCTCGAAAAAATGTTGCCTTTTTTCATTTGTTTTATAAAAAGCAACAGTTTTGAGGAGTTTTAAAATAGAAATGGTTTTTCGTAAAGGATGATGAATGAATTTCGAATAAATTCTTAACTTTCAAATAACAGAATACGGCCATTATCTACTGAAAAGTGTAAAAAATGTTGCACTCTTTTGCAGAAAAGAAATCAACTTTAATTAAAAAAATAAAATAAACTAAAACATAAAAATTTATTTTCTCCCTTAAGATTCAATATGAATATGAGAAAACCTAAAAGAGTTATATGATAAAGAGTAAATGAGCTTCGTCGATTCGGCGAACAGTGATCATCCAGGGTTAAAAACAGTGGTGATTGAATTTCTCTATGAAAATTGTCTACATTTACGAATAAAAAATTAGTAGAAAAATAAAAAAAATAGATAAAAGAAGGAAATTTCAACGATGGCTAACTTGCAAATTTATTTGTTGCCAAGAAACTCCATGTAGAGTTTTCATAATTTTTTTATAAAATAATTTATTCTCTTTGTAGTAGTGTTTTCATAATTTTAAAATAATAATTTAAAAAATATAATAGAATTTCTATTTTAGAGTTCAAAGGAGAAATTCTTATATTTTATACAAGCAAAAACAGCTGCAGTACAGTTTGTGAATTAAGTGTTTACAAAAGGATAAGAAAAGAACATCAACAAGTGTATTTATTTTCTTGAGAAATTTAATATATTGTGATAAAATTTATTGGACAACTGTGCCAAAACCGGAATTTATTAAATCTGCAGTGTGAATGCAAAATCCCATGCTTATCGTTTTCACGTTAAAACCCAGGTTTAAACTTTCAGTGTTGAAACACTATGAAACAAGAATTTCCTGCTTTAAATTCGGGCACAACTTTTATTAGGTCAATAAAGTAAGTGACTTGTGCTGGAATTTCACTTTTCTAGAGAAAATATTCTTCACATTAACTTTTACTCATGTAATGTTTAGTTGACATATAAAAGCACACATTTACAGCAAGACCATCATAACTCAGAAAATGAAGAATTTTTTCTACATCTCATTCTTTTCATGGGGTAAAAATTTATAATATTAATTCTTACATTTGCATCAAGTCGTTAGTAAATTTAAAACTTTAAAAGGTTTCTCTGCAAATCTTGCTTTTCGAGTTATGACACTATTGAAGTAAATGGGCGTTATGACCGAGCATTTACTAACTGCTAGACCTTGTTATTTACTACTGCAGCGGTTGCAAGTGCATGTTCAAACAAACAACTTGAAATTTTTATTTCTTTCTTTCTTTTTTTTCAAAATTTCTAACAAAAAAATTCTCTTAAATAATTTCGAAATTTGTTTATATTTACCTAATTATTTATATACATACACACGTACATACATACATGTGGAAGAATGTTCGAGTGCGTATGCACGAGTATGTATGCGTGTGCGCTATCATCAGTGTGAAGAAAGAGCTTCAGACGAGTGTATTTCAAAGTACCACAAATAATTTTCGAAATTAATTTAATTGAATAAGCCAACATGTTGGAAATGGATAAAAACAAAAATAACGAAACAAAATCGAGTGCAAATGTGAATGAACTTGAATAAAGTTATGGTAAAATGACGACGAATACAATCATACAATGTATTAATTTAGTTGGCCATAAACTGAAAAAAAAGCTTAGGCCAGCACAACAGCAACAACAACAACAGCAGCAACAACAACTGCTTAAACTGAAATTCTGGTTCAATAATAACTTTCACGCTTTAAATTACGTGACTGCAGTTTTAAAAGAAGAAAACCTCAAACAGAGATAAATTTAAAGACGCATGTAGAAATTTTATATATATATTTTTTGTTTCTTATGATATGAAAAACAAAACAAACAAAAATATCTTCTGAAAGTTTTTGTTTTCTTAGCTAAACAGAAAAAAGTGATAAAAGACAAGTACTTAATTAAATACAAAGAAAAAAATGTTAATTTTGTTTGTTGGTGTTTTATCTCTTTATTTTTTTTTTTTTTAATTCATTATTGATTTCTTTAAAATTTTCCTATTTCAAAATTTCTTCAAGAATATTTCAACAAAGAAAGACTCATATTAAATGCTTTTGGTTATTTTCTAATTTTTAACTAAAAGAAAGTTCAGAAACTTAAATGAAGGGAGCAGAGGTATGATTTTGTTTTTCTTCAAAAAATTAACGATGTTAGTTATGAGCTGGCAAGTGTGATTGCGTGTATGGAAGTGTGTGCGCATGTATGCAGATTGTATATGTATTTATTACCTTATACAAAATAGGGTGATTTTTTCGGCATTTCTTGTTAAAATACAAAAAGTAAACAGCAGATTTTTTAAGAGTTTAAAAAACTTTTGTTCGAATTATTAAAAATATTATGGCTGATGTGAAAACTAACTTAAGCTTTTCGTTAGCTCTAGAATGGTTTTAGCTTCTCCAGTCTACAAGTTCAAATCCAGGGAATGTTTTTTTTTTTTTTTTTTTTTTTTTTTTTTAAATTAATATTTCATTTTTAGTTAATAAACTACGAATTATTATTATATAGAATCAAACTCAAATCCATGAACTTGTAAATCATGTTTTATTTGTATTAAATTTAGGCTGTAAATTAGGACCTTAATTTTTTTTATTAAAACTGCAACATGCAGAATATTTATTACACACATCACGAAATAGTTCCTGTACTGTTTTCGAAAGCCGCTACATTTTTTTCATTATTACGCGTGAATTTTCAATTAGTTAAATTTAATAACGATTCCTGTTTGTATCGATTTTATTACGAAATACAATCCGAGAACAGTATCGAACAATAATAAAAAAACCCAACTATAGAAAAAAAGACCTGCTTATTTTTGTTTGTATTTTCATACAATTAACAATTATCGTCTGTTTGGAAAAAAAACCGTTGTTCAACAGTCCATTCACATACTTTTTAAATCCATTAAAATACGAAAATTGTCCAATATTTAATACATACAAACACCGCGATCTCTTATGCATAACTACAACAATAATAAATTTCGAAAAAAAAAAAAAAAAATAAAATAATAATAAAAATTTGGGTCTTGCTCCAGTTTTCACATCTAAAGTTCAATGATCTACAGCAGCGGAGTAAAGTGATATTTGCCTCTCTACTTAATAATCGGTAGTCGTAGCATTTAGCATGTTGTTTCCAACTTATTTGACTAAAAATATTAACGAGATTCAAAAACGAAATATTTGGTATGTAGCTTTAAAAGAAACTTGATAATATTTAAAAAAAATATTTAAAAGGGCGGAGGAGAGCTTCTCTCGCAGTTCAGCTTAGCAACTTATATTTTATTATTATTAATATTATATTATTTATTTTGTTGTTCCTCCGCTGGTGTTTTTAGACTTGTAGGAAACAGCAAAGAAGATGAGATACTTGACGTCTTATTGTGACTAATAAAATGTAAATAATTTCTTTTAAATGACAGATGAAATATAAACATAATAAATTGTTGTTTATTACAATTATTTAATTGTGCATCTGTATGTTTGTACCTAAGAAATATATTTATGTAGTTTTGTAAGCTAAGAATTCACTTTTATTTTTGCGATTTTTGTATTTCATTGCATAAATTCTCAGAATATATCATAAAGCCTTTCTAGGATTTCAGATAAGATAAAATGTTATCAAAATAATAATTATCTTAATCGTAAAAAAAAACTATACACATTTACATAGAATAATTTATGTTAATTGTTCTTTATAGAAGTATTATATAATGGGCCCAATGAAAAATTCTACATATTAACAAGTTCTTCTCAATATATGATATGTTTTGACAAATCTGTTGTATATTCTGGTGGAAAATTAAGTCCCAGTATAATTGTACGGGATAAAGTTAATTTCAATATGTTTTAATACAAAATATATTCTCCTGATATCGCTCGATCTAAAGCATCAAACACAATAAAGACAGCAGGCTACATGAACACCGACTACAAATGCCGTAGGCTACAATCGTCGCCTCGTAGTCGGCTACTTAATTATTTTTTAAAACGATACCACCAAATCAATAACCATGAGTTATTGTTTGTAGTAGAATTCTCTTCAAACGCCAGTGTAGCCGCTTTCATATATTTAATACTCTTAAATAGTGTTATTCCAATAATATATATATATATATATATATATATATATATATATATATATATATATATAAAGTCCACAGTATATGACAAGAAATCATTTAATTAACTTGGAAATAAAGTTTGTTGTTTCTTTTTTATATAATAGAAAAGTATTTTTGCAAGTTTACAATAATTGAACTTATTTACATTATACTGGCAACATTGCATTTATTCATTGTCGCTAACCAAAATTAGTTTAATTTGGCTACAACCACAAAAACAGCATGGACAACAACCCGTAACCGTGTTGTCTGTAGTAGTAAAAATAATCATTCGTATATACGCACATGTATTATATATTTGACAGGTTGTAGTCTGTAGTCTGCTGTCGTTATTGTGTTTAATGCTTAATGAATAACATTTAAAGCAAAAATAATTTTTAAATATTGTTTATTCGATCGAACGATAGCTTGCGACAGCGGCAGTTGGTATTGAAAAAAAGTTTATCCAAATATTTTTTCATAAAAAGAGTGATTCTTTTGGCAACACTATTTCTGGCAGCTCAGCTGTTTACGTGTAACATGTTGCTGTTAAATATGTCCAGTTTGCGATGATTGCAAATTTGGTTTTGCCCAAAATAGAAGAGCTCTACTTGGCTGAGATTTGGTTTCAACATCACGGTGCCACTCGACATACAGCACGAAAAGAATGTCCCAATTGAGAGGCGAGTTCAGTGAACAGTTTATATTAGTTTTGGAGCCGGTTAATTGGCCCCCTAGATAGTGCGATTTAACGCCTTTAAACATATATTTTTTTGGAATATATCAAGGCTCCTTTCTATAAGGAAAAGCCAGGTTGACACACTGGAAGCCAACATTGACGAATTTATTCGCGACATAGCGGCCAATATGTTGGAAAGAGTTATAAAAAAATTGGATCCATTGTAATTTAAGGCAAAACCTCAATTTAAATATCGTTGCCAGTCATAAATAGAACATTTAAGATGCCATATAATCGGAATCGGTCTGCTTACAAGCCCAAATTAATGGGGGAAAATCGTTCACGGCTCTTAATTAAATCTGCGTGTGATTTTAGTGTCTGTGTAGCAAAAGTAATACCAAGATTTTCGCAAAATCCTAAACTCAGTTCAAAATCTTCCCCGGGGTCATATTAGCCACAAATTATTGTATTCGAATTTTTGTTCTGTTGCTATAGAGGTTTTGTCGAATGTTTGGAAATCGATTGAAAACGTGACTTTTACAAGTGCTTACACTCGTAGTAACAATTAAAATTTCAAAATGATTCAATCGACTTCATGCAATTGTCATCTCCTTCCGCAGCTTTTTGCGCCCCTTTATTAACCGGAAATTTTCTAATAACACTATTTCCAATGACAACAAACTATTGACTTGTATTGTTAATAGATGTGAATAACAGTGGCTGGCTGGCATTCAACTGATATTGAGAATAAATGCTTTATTTTTAACATTTTCTTTTTTAGATAATTTAGTCATTAATTACTAACAGTTTCATTGTGTGTGTGTGTGTGTGTGAAAATAAATATGCTTATTGCTGTAATATTAATTATTATTATTATAATTACACAACCTTGTCGTTAATGTGATAAGTAAAATAAAACAAACGAAAAATGTCGGCATCGCTGCACTTGTTGGCACCCTATATTTATGAGGTTATCTCTTTGCTGCCTGTTATCTCAGTCTTTAATAAAAAAAATTTTGATTTTGAAATTAGATTTAAGAGCTGGAATTTTTCTTTGTTAGTTTCTTATCGGAGTACAAATAATGATTTTTTTTTTAAATAAAATACTCAACAGCTGCTGCCACTGCAAGCGTTTAAAAATTCGTTGTACTTTAATTGTATGAAATAACTGATAAGAATTATTTAATTGCAGCAATAAAAAAATTACAGGTTATTCCGTTCTTACAGTGTTGTCAGAATAATTAGATTTCTTTTGTAATATTTTGTCATGATAACGTGAACCAATTCAGTCGCCTTGAATTTGTCCTTTTGATTACTTTGCCTCGACCTGAGTCTTTCGAAAATTAATTATTTTGCAACATTCAACCAAATGGCGTGGAACTTTACTACGACTCGATAGAAAAATAAACGAACAAAAAAAACCCAGCTTTGGAAAAAGTGAATCACCCTACACATGAATGCTTGTCTATTTTCGAATTTACGTGTCAGCAAATCGTTTCGTTTTATTTGTGCTGGTACTTCTGCTATTAACTAATGTTGGAGCTATTAACTTGAATAAATATCAGATGTGCTGTCACGTTAACTTGTTTGTTATTTAAAACTCACGTGTGTCGCTCACATGTAATTGAATGAAACTACACAAGTTTATTGTAAACGCAAACGGCTTTTTATTAATGTTTTTTTTTTCTTCTCACAAGTTATTGTCTAACGTGGATTGTTAGAAAATTATTTTATGAGCGTATTTCGTTTATTAGATGATCAATTATACTTTTCCGCAAAATATTGTGTGACGCAAATGTTTTAATAAATATATTTTGTTGTCAAAAAATTTTCCTTAAAAATATTCTAGGAAAAAAAAAATCTGTAAATTATGGGGTGGCAAAAGTATTTCTGCAGAGACGTTCTAGTGAGGAATTTTTTTGTAAAAACAATTTCTTTTAATTTGCAGAAAAAAAAATTTTTTTTCAAAATTCCTCCGATAAAAAAGAGTTTTGTGTCAAAATCATTATCGTTTCAAACGATTCTTTGTGTCGTACAATTTTTAATGAAAAATCTTTACGTGAAAAATTTTTCTAAATCTTTTTATATTTTTTGACAGCAGCTATTTTATAAAAAGCTTACGTATATGAAAATTTTAGTCCATAGAAACATATTTCTCACATATATCAGTTGCTTTTAATGTGTCGCCATCAAAAAGAATTATATTCTCTAAAAGAAATAATTATTACTTGAATATACCTGCATAAAGAAAATTTTCATAAAATCTTTCTTGAAAAAATATGTTATAAAAACAGTTTTTATAAAGAAAATGATATAAAAATTGTTGAAAAAAATATTTTTCTTTAAAAAGAATTATTTTTACTAAATTTCAAAATAGAAAAATATTTTTTATGAGGGTTTTTTAAACTCTTTAATTTTAATTATGTGCTAGTTCTTTTTTCCCAAAATCTTATAAAAAAATTTTTTTTATAAAATTGTTTCTATATTCAAAATTACATGCTAATCCGTACATAAGTATTTATCTGGTGTAAAAATGGTTCCAACGAACGTTATTAAATACATAATTAAAATTCAGATTTCATAAAATCCACCAGCGAATGAAATTACCAGCGAGATTTATAATGCCTCTAAATAAAAACCTCTCGCTATTTCAAAGAATTTCAACAGAATTTCAATGCGTCATTTTTTTAAGCTCTTACAACACGAAAACAATTTCTTATTTACGTTTTAGTGAAGGAGAAATTTGAAAAAGAAATTATAGTAACAAAAACAGTTCATTAACCTTTTTCTTTAATGAAATGATTGAATGAACGACCGGCCGTCCGTTTGTCTGTCTCAATGGCTGTGCGAGCAACATGTTTTCTATACATACACACATACATATTTACGTTTCTATGAAAACGTCAGTCACTTCTTTTGGTTTAACTACATCTCCAAAAACGAAATAATTATGTAGTTAAAAGTTAATAATGAAAATGAAATTAAAATGAAGAATTGCAATAAAAGAATGACAAGCGTTTGTGAATTTATTAATAATATGGCATAATTCTGCAAAGCCATGCATAATTGAATTGACATAATAAATATTTATGTAAATGCCTATCACTTTTAAAAAGATTATCATTACCAACGTCATCAACAATTGTCAGCAATTTGCATATGCTTAGAGCGTATTAAAATATCTATATGCATGTGTGTGTGTGTGTGTGTGTGCATGCTTGTTATTTGACTTTATTTAGATTAAATTGTGAAAAAAAATTTTAAAACCGCGCGTGTAACACTTTCTCCTTTCTTAACGAAAAAAAAAACAAAATAAATTTAATCAGTCAGTTACTTGTAGAAAGAAGCATGTTTGACTTGTGTGTTTTTATAGATAATGAATACGTTAAAACTTCTAAAGACCCAAACAATTAAAAAATTTAACACCGGTTGTTTAAAAACTGAATAGACAACTTCAAAGTAGCGGTTGATCGTAAAAGATTTTAAGGATAATTTTGCTTGGGCGAGCTTTTTAATTATACCCAAGATTTTGTGAAATTTATTCTATATATGAGAATTAAGGGCGTCTCTGAAAGCAACACGCAAGCAAACAACTGCAATTCGCTTTCGTCCAACAGCCCTTAAAATTCTCACGTGTACAAAAATTACGCACTGGATATGCAAAGCCATACCCCACTGGAGCATTTAACTATAAACATTAACGTGAAGCCAATGCTCGTGTACATAGTAAATGCTGCAATGCGTCTGCACTCTAGAGTTTTAAGGAAAAACTCCAATGTGGAATGAATGCACAAACGAGCACCCTTTTTACTGAACCTCAGTAAAACTAAAATACTTGTATCAGTAAATCCATAAAGAAAATGAGAATTGTGTTGAAAATGTGTATTTTAAATAAATAAGCATGAGATAGAACGGCCAGAACAACAACAGTACAGGGATGGAAAATTTGTTATTCATAAATTAAAAGTAGTCCTAATCAAATGATATGCTTCAGGACTTAAAATATGCAAAAGGAAATTATTATCGTTTCTAAATATTCTTTAAGCATTTACTGAAAATAATATAAAACGTGAAACTACTTTGTAAAAATTGTTGTTGTTTTAAAATACATACAAAATTTACAGGATTCATTTATATGCTGAAGTTTCTAAATGTTAATTTTCTGCTATACAAGACTGACTGTATTAAATGCAACGAATGAAGTATTGGATGATTCATCCAATTGTCGCTGTTTAGTCAGCTAATCAATAACCATGTAGTAGAATTCTCTACATACGCCAGTGTAGCCGCTTTCAGATATGTAATAATCTTAACTAGTTTGTTATTCCTTTCTGTATAATAATATAACTGGGGTATTCACACTTCGTGCTATTTAGTAATATTTTCATAGTCATAAAATATTAGACCAGTTTAAAAAAGTAGTTGTTGTGCAGCATATAAAAAAGTCATAAAATAATAGCACTCTTTCAGGTATGTGTTGTCATAAAATGCTCTAGAGATCTGAGTCGAACGGCTGCAAATCTTTAGGCGATACGGCGATAGTATATGGTTGCCACCGTTACTTATATATGATCCCCGACTAAAAAACGGTTAAAAAATTGTTCATACCTATATGTCTCTATATTAAATCACATTTTTATAACATAAAAAATATTAAAAGAGTACTAAATCGCAAAAACTAAATATTTACAAGTGAAATATTTTTCTCGTTTAACTTCCGTAGCTGGCAGCCACTGAACTTTTTGCCATGTGCCGCCGCCGCACAATGAATGCATTCAACTCATAACAAGGCAGCAGATGTTACAGTTTATGTATACAAATTTATTTAGCAGTCATATATTTTGTGCTATTATGTTATGACTTTATGACTACAGTGTGAATACCCCAAATGTATTATCAAGTTCCGCATAATTTTATATATTTATATTATACTTCATTGTCGCTCACCGAAATAGAAATTAATTTAATTTGACTACAACAACAAAAACAGCATGGACAACCACCAGAAGCCATGAATAGAACCATAATATTCAACTTTGAAATACATACATAAATATTTTATCCGTGTTCTGAATATTTCAATAAATACACTTAAATTATTATATATTAACTCTGGACTCGCTCATATGATTTTTGAATCATCATATTAATCGTTATATTTCGGTATAATTATAGTCGTATAAACTTGCAGGTGGTATTTAAAAACAATAACAATATCACTATATTTTCCAGCCCTGGTTGCACGCAAACAATATAATATGATTGTGCATGTGTGTGTGTGCATGTTTTAAGGCATAGTAATAAGTTAGTTAACCGGTTGTTCGGCAATTACATCTCTTTTTGTGGATGGAAATTAAGAACAATCACTTCACACATTCATACAAAGGTGTTTACATACCTACACATGTATGTATGCATGTATGTGTGTACACATATACTTACATAAATACATACTTAAAATTGAAAATTTTTGGAACTCTCTCAGATATATTGATAACGTTTTTGCTGTTGTTGTTTTCGTTTGGTTTGTTAAATATAATCCCCGTTATTTGGCCCAATTCTATATTGAAAACGCCAACCAACAACAACAAAAACACAAACATTACGTTACTAATCTTACGAAATTGAAAGAACCATTCCAACATACATACATCCATACTTAGGTTGTATGCATACACACAAACATACATACTTCTTACATATACACATAATGTAAGTCATAAAGCAAAATGAAATGGCAAAGTGAATAAATAAACAAAAGTTTCAAAGCGAGAGGGGGAAAACGCAGCTGGTAGAAAGAAAGTTTCATAATTGTAACTTAAAATTATGATGTAGAAATTTGTTGATTCCATGTTAAGTTTTAAGCTGATGAAGTCTAATCACCAGGGCAACCAGAAACATAAATTAAGTGTTTACATACGCTAGTTCATTTTCAACGTGGTAAATCCGGCAAGCGATGAAAAACGAATTAAGCACGAAAATAGTTGTTTGTAATAGATTTCTCCACATCTACTTTAATTTCTATATAACATAATTTCTTAGTTATATTACATTTTATCTTCTGCTGTAGGATTTCAAAGTCAATAATTTAAGACTAAACTAAAAATTAGATATAGACATCGATCGGAAATGTTTTGAACCGAAATACATAAATATGTGCATATTCACACGAACACATTTTACGTGTGTAAAATGGAAATTAAGGAAAATACGTTTTGAGCGCCAAAAAATGCTCTGACTTCCAACCAAACACACTCCTTAATTTTTGTTTATTAATTTCGCAGGCTGGAATATCTTGTATGTTGTGTACGTGCTAGTGATGTGTGAAATGTTAATGTGAGATATTCGAAAATATGAATACGAATGTCTGAAACAATATCTGTGAATAGAAATTGTGGTTCTATTAACGTCTGCTAAACGAAGAAAGAAGAATTTTATAGTTTGGGTACATTAAATGTGACAAGAATTTCCTAAAAATTTTGAACAGTGAAAAAGCAAATTTCTGTAGCAAAACGGTACGTACCATCATTAAAAATTTTCATTTGTTTTTCAAAGTTATTTGCAGAAAAGCCTAAAACAATTTAGAAAAATCGTCACACGTAGATCAAACTCGTTCATTTGATCATTTAAATTAATTTAAATTGTTTTTAAATAAAATTTTTGCTGAAAACGAGTGATTGAAGGAATTCCACTCAAGTCTACTTATGCATAATGTGGTTACACGGTATTTATGGTACAAAATTTTTAGAGATGTTCATCTCTTGGAACAAGAAATCAATGTTATTAACAGTACGTTTATTAGAATTTTTTGCTTATAAAATATCCGTGAATATCTAAAAATTCCCCAATATTCGAATACGAATACTCACACATCACTAGCACATTCATACATACAAATGTGTGTAAATGTTTTATATAAAATTTTTTCTAACTATTATTAGTTGGAATTAAAAAGAATGTAGTTGTAGTTACGCAAATTTTTGGTTCCCCTGCTAATCATTAAAACATTCTACACCATGTATGTAAGATGTGTGTATGTATATACAAATGCACACCCATACTTAGGGACATACATACATACATGTGTAGTGGGTATGTGCTACATTATTTAAGCGACGTGTTTGGCGAAAGTAGCTTCACTCCTTTATGAATATTAATGAGTTATAAAGCACCAAAAATATAATAGAAAAGTATTTAATTATGCCCAGAACTTTATTTTTATTTTAATAGTCATCCAAGATTACATAATCTGTAATACCTTTTTCTAAAGTTAGTGTTTTTCTATTTAACAAAATAATACCTACAGACACACATACATACATACATACATAAATAAGCATAAGCACACAAATACATACATATTTAGTTCATTATATCGTTGTTAGATCATAGAATCCAACAATAAGTACCTACGATAAGTGGAGCAGAAATTATATGTATAAACTTAAAATTAAGCTTTTGCGACACGCAATTTGTATCTGGGAATGTACGAAATAAATGTTATTCAATAAAAGTAGATGAGTAGATATTGTTGATCTTTAAGCAGAGAACACGCTATGACATTTTGTGACATTAGAGTTGTGCTGTCAATTAGAAATATACGGTTTGGAAGGCAATGCCATACAAGAAATATACGTTTTGTATGTTTTCGCCTTTAGCTTTCGTTTTATTAGTTGTCGTTCTGCTAATTACTAAATGACTGCAGAAACGGAATGTCTCAAAATGCCGTAGGGTTGTCTCGACTCAAGTAAATTATTTTTACTCTTTTTAAATTGGGGGACAAATTTTAAATACAATTGTTTGGGTTGCATAATAAAATTATAAATTGCGGAATTCCCATTTCGCCGGGAAATTTCAAAATGTTTTAGGGAAATCTTCAATGAGAAATTATTTATAAATATCTGAGGAATAATTGGAACACATTCAAACGTACGCTTATGGTATTTGGTTTCATTTCATTTTAAATTACCCAAACACATGCATGTATAATCGTATGTATTTCAACGTATTTGCTTGTAGTTGGAATTATTTAATCATAACGGAATTTATGACGAAAACATCTGTTTTCTGGTGGCATTATCTATCAATTTCGCATGTTTCGTTAAATGGCATTGGCTTGCAAACTTAATTCCCAAGTGACTGCACAAAAGCGGTGTTACAAATTGATATAGTCTTGATATCATATATACTCATATAGTTCTAACACCTTCTTCCTAAATTTATTAAATTTTGTTGATTAATTATATAAGTAATTTCTACTGCCTTGTTTACGCAAAAGTAGTTTATGTTTGAAGAGTGTTTATGCTTTCATACAAATTTAATTTAAAGTACCTTTCAAATACATGGAAATTATTATATTTTCAATCCTAAGAAATTCGTACTTTGAACAATAAATTAAATAAATAAATATTTTAATAAAATGAAACACATACCCTGCAGTCGGGGTGGGACCCAGTGTTCTTATGTCAACAGTTAATTTCAAGTGACAACTGGGGTAGTTTTATTATATAAAGTTTTTCTTCAATTCGTCAATATTAAAAAGAAAGAGTAAAAACAGATGTGGATGTACAAACAATGTCAATACAGGTATGGTTTCTTCATATGGTTCATTTCATATGTAAGAAATATGTAGTCACCAGAGAACGAAATAGTGTACAAGAAAATTTAATGTACACCTTCTGTACAATGTACACCCTCAATATGTTATAGGCATTGCATTTCTTTCTTTGTGTACACCTTCTGCCTGTACTTGTGTACATCTCGTGTACATGCTTTTGCAAACAATGAACATGAATGGTGGAGGGTTATTTCTCTCTACTACGCACACACGCACACACTAATTTTATGAAGACACAAAAACAAATATAATGTTATCATCACCGCAAATGTGTATACGAACATAAAGTAAATTCAGTGTTTTTAATGTCTTCAAAGTCTTCAATGTCTGTAATGCACAGTCCTTTACACTCAAGATGTACAGGACTGTGTATGTGTATAAAGTGTGGCATGTATAAATTTTTCAATTCTTTTTTTTCCATGTCGTTGATGTAAACACTTGTGTACACAAAGGCTAAAAATGTACACTATTTCGTTCTCTGGTACCTATAAATTTTTATATCCCATTATATATTATCATGTAATTATAATTCGGCTGAGCCGAATGAAACCAAACTGGTGTCATTCCAAAGAATGCTTTCAAACTTAGATTTCCTGTCAATTTGAACTGATTCGAACCGTTAGATTTCAAGAAGTCCCCAAACAAACCAACTGTGATTAATTTTTAACCGGTCAATTCATTCCTGAAATTACTTGATTTATCTGTTAGTGTCCTCGATTCTTTTATATTAATCGAAACCGAAGTACATCAATCACCCCTTCTCATGTGGGAATTGGTTGACTTCAAAATAGAGTTTCAGGTCGAAGAGCTGAAGAGGTTGCTTCAAAAATTTACGGAAAATTACAGGAACGGCCTTTAGGGTCAACCGTTTTCCGTAACAGAAAGATATGAAAGTAGAAATAGCAAGTTTTCATCATATCAGCACCTGATTGTGTCCAGGACACATTTTTTATACATTAATTTGTTAGTTGAAAATTCCCAATACACGCCTTCTGTCTTAATTTATGTGTTGGGTAATGCCGTTGCAGTCTCCAATGTTTGTTGGGCACACGTCCATGTGCATCATATTAAGTATTTATAGAAATAAATATTCTGGCATCCACTTACTACATAAATATGTATGTATGTAGGTATGTGCATGCATACATACATTTAGTATGCACGTACGAGTATATTTTCTATGTATGTATGTAGTAGGTGTGTAAGTGCTTGGATAAATAATTGAGAATATAAATTTAATGCCTGTGTATGGTAGTATTAAAATAATATTCTGTAAGAGTGCACAGACCTTTTTGCAATAACAAAATCCACACGTTAATATCATAATCAAATAAAGCAACAATAAAGAAATACACAACGAAAGTGACCTTGTACTGAGCCATTGCCATGCCATGCCATCTTTAACTGTATTCCCTCATTAATACAAACAAACAAGAGCAGACACTTAAACGTCATAGGAGCTACTGCATGAGGCTCTGTGTGTGTCGCTGTGCACACATGGATGGATGTGTTCAAAAATAAACCAACAGTATTTTTTAATCACAAATAACAAGAGAATTATAAAATAGCCCTTCATTCTACAGCCGTGCATTATTCATTACCTTGCAATAGGTTCTAGAACCCTTGGATGAATATACGTGTACATACACACACACACGCACACACACACACATGCATACAGGCATGCAAATGTATGTTATGCTGTGTTCTTTATACACACATGCCTGTTACAATTATTTCTTTATTTGTTTATTTCTGGAATCCCTAACATAACAAGACTGGGTCTTATAATTATAATGTAGGGTTGCAAAGTCTACAATAATATCGCCAATATTGCAGCAAATAAAACAAAAAACTTGATGAGCTTTTGAAAATTCTGAATCGATCACCACTGATATACATACACATATAAATAGTACACAAGATCTCGCCCTGTTATACAGAGTGTACAGAAATATCATATCATAATATGAAATTTATTTGTCGGGTGGTTAAGCAATGTCTATATGCAGTCAGTAGACTTCAACCACAGTTTTGAAAAGTTTCAAACTTCTCAACTTATTAAAAGACTTTTATAAACCATCTGAGAATTATGTTAATAAATTAACTATAAAAATTCACAAATGATTTAAAAAAATCACATTATAATAAGTGTAGTGGGCTATGAAACTTATACAAACCAAAAAAAAAAAAAAGCGCCAATGAAATGCATATAGACATCGCTTAACCTCCCAGCAAATAAATTTCATATTATAATAGTAAAATGACAATAGGTCAAATAGCTAATTTATAAAGAAATATCATATCGTTAGATAATTTCGTTCGTCCTGTTTACTTTCAAAACAAAAGTAAAAGCGTTGCTCTTATTTTGTATATAAATTGTACAATCAGGCCTTGAATGATCAACAATATAAATTGAATACGCTTTTTTTTCTATTTGAAGAAAAACTTGCTAAATATTTTCAAGATTTTATTCAAAATCACGCAGTTTAAAGACAGCCGTTTTTTTTTTTAAATTAACACCTCTTTCGAATGTAGCCTGTTCAAAGCCAGGCTGTAGGCATTTTAATTTAAAGTTTATTTGTTTGTTTGTGTTTATAAATCTGATATAACATTTGCATGTAAATATGTTTTCAATGATTCAACACATAAAAAAGAAAAAGTAAAAAAACACACCAGCAACAAATCGCGCAGTTTTAAGAACACGCTAAAATATATTTAAAACGTCAATAGCTATTCTTGTATGTGTGTGTGTGTGTGTGCAACTTAGGGACTTGAATTGGAAGGACTTAAGAAATTATATATATTGAGGAAAAAGGTTGTTATATTTACTTTCTAGATAATAAAGGCTCGCAAATTTTCTCACAAAATGCTATAGACTTCTATTAGCAGTCCGCAATAAATTGGGCCAATATTGTTTGCTCCTCCTTTCTATCTAATCTAAACTGCAACTTCTATCTATTAGATAAAGAAAAGTTGCTGCTTTTAATTAATACAAGAGCTTTATACGTTTGCAAAGTTACATACTTAAATTAAACATACATAAATGTTAAGGGCAACATTGTAAGAAGGCGTGGCCGTGAAGGTGCGTATATTATGTATGTCAAAAAGTATTACCTGCTTAATAGCCAAAATTCTTTGTCACAGAAAACAAAAACGCCATAAATTAACTGCGTATGCAATAACTTTATACCGCTGCCATTTAATTACATGCATACATATAAATCTTATAATCTGTCCAATAAAATTGTTTTGAATTTATTTTACTATCAACTGACACTGTACTTTCAACAAAAACAAAATTATATAAAACGCCATTTTTTGCTGTAATTCATTTGCTTTTGTTGATGCTGAGCAATTGCTGTCTTTATATTATATAATAATGTGTAATATGCATGCAAATACATACATACATACATACCCGTGCACACACACATATGCATACATTTGCATGTGTGTAAGCGTGTACGAGTAACACATGCATTTGTGCCCGTTTCTTTTTGCAATTCCACAATGTTGCAATCGTAAAATATATGTGTGTATGGATGTATGTGTGTGTGTGTGTGTGTGAGTGTATATATGTATGTATGTATTTTGCAATAGGCCGGATCTTTTTATAGGCATTGCTTGGGAATGCTCTGAGTATAATTGTTGTTCTTATTTGTTAAGAATAAAAATAAAAAAATAAAATTAACAAAGAACATTGTTGTTCTTGGTTGTTTGTGTCTTTTATTCCTTTTAGATTGTAGATACAGAAATAGTTTCATTTTGCCCCAATCATCCATCCATCGTATGGGAATATGTCTATACGTGTACATTAGGGGGGTACAAATGCAGATGTACATTTAACTTGTCTAGAACCCGATATAGTTATGATTATAAAAAGGGTTTCTTTAAGGAAACTTTAGCGGAAATTTTAAAAATGTCATCCAGCTTTTTCTGTACGAACATTCAGGCAGTTTTTAAAGGAAACAAAAGGATTTTAACATTTAAAAAAAAAATCCTTGTGTTAACCTGGAATAAGCAAAAAAAATGTAACCCAAAATTTTGATAAATAAAATTTATTATTAAGACCAGAATTATTATGCAGGCCCAATTTTCAACCCACGAATTTACAAATTAATTAATCCTATAAATTCGAATGATAACATGCTCATTCATGTTTGATAAATAAAATTGTTGCTGTGTCTTTTTGTTTAAGACTTTTTATGTGTTCTTATTTATTTTTTTTTTTTTTTTGATAATTTTTACTTTAAAATATAAACCGAAAAAAATTATTTGCGTTCCTAAAAATAAAAAACCGTTAAAATACACGGGATCTCTGAAATGGTAACGCCAAAGCAAACGTGTACGGCGAATTTTAGGTTATATTCTTGACTTTAAAATTAAGAAAATATTTTCGAAAAGTCAAAATTATTGAGGACGACAAGCAGCGTAAAATTTAAATGATATATTTTTTGAAGGCCAACAACAACAAAATATTCTCAATTCATGTAAATGGGTATTTCCCTAACGCACATACAAATACGCATACAAACAAAATTACAAATACATATTTATGTATTCCCTATGATTGTCTATATCTCCTTTAATTAACTTTTTACTCTATTTTGCTTTGAGGTCTTAACTAATCCTATTACAAAATAATCAACTGCGAATGAAGAAAACGTTGAAGTTTTGTACCAGCATGAAATTGTGCGTAAAATGACCCAAACAGCTTTGGAAGATGATGAATTAAAGGGTGGAAGGAAATTTGAAAACGGGATTGAGCGCTCCCGGCCTTTAGGAAAATCAAGAAAAGCATTACCCAGAATTTTCAAATTGTAAAAACTCAACATTTTTGAGTTTTTCCACGAAAGTGATCAATAATTATGTATTGAATTCATTAATCCCTAAAGAGAAGATCGTTTTGTTTTAAAATGCCAGTTAATTGCAAATTCTATTTCTAAATATAAAATGAAAACTGCTGGATTATTTTATGATAAGAAAATTATATTACAATTTAGGGGTAAGTCTGTCCGGTCACTAGATATCATTATAAAGAATAAACACTTTAAAAACGTGAACAAACATTGTGGAATTTTCTTTTGATTTGAATGTAATTGTGCGACAAAACGATATCAGTGACATCGTAGGACAGGCAGTTATTTTAAAAATATACTTCAGGTTTCAAGTATTTTAAAAAAATTTTGACCGATACCAAATTCCCAAAAGCTCGTTTGCACGATTGTTGATTCAGACTGTAATAAATAATATTTTGAATAAAAAAAAACATCAACGTAACAAAATAATTTTCCAAACATTCACTTAGTCATGCAGAGAGACGTTGTACAATATTTATTAAATATTTTATCTACTTTAAAAATGTTTTAGCAAAACATTTATTATTCTCTCCACCACCTGATCTTATTGTTTAAACCACAAGACGTTCATTTACTTGCATAAACAGACCAATAAATTTATTGCACAACAACAACAATAACAAAAATTGCAACCATTAACAATAAAGAATGCAGGCCATTAGGCTGAAAAGAGTGATAAAACAGAAAAGAGGTGATCTCGAAGCAGAACAATATTATTGCGCATTGAATTAAAAATAAATGATGGATCGCAGGAATGCCCGTGGGGTGGTGCAGAATTCTTGAAATTATATTAAAATACACACATACATACATAAGTATGTATCGATGTATGTTCTTATATACAGATGATGTAATTTTGATCTCAAAGCCAGGTTAGATTTCTCTTATTTCGAAATAACAATTCGTTGTTTGATTGTCTGCTTTTGTAATAATTAAGTAATTTTTTTATTCAGGATTTTATTTTAATATTTTACCAAATAAACAAGGGAACAAAAAAACAAGAAAAAATGCACTCAAATTTCGCTTTCATTGTTTTTGCTTCTTAAGTTTATCAAAATCAAACGTTCAGTTTTGTTGGTGTTTGTTAGCGAAAAAAGAACAAAATACACATATTTTTTTATGTAGTTCAATATATGTACATACATACATGCAAACATAATATGCCGGCATATTTTTCCATATATTCATGGTCCGTGATCTACATACTCGTATATACATGAATACATGAATGTATACACAACCATACATGTTCACAAGTACAATGTGACAGGATGAATCATGCTCATGCAAGCCAGAAATCACAAGTTTGCTGAAAATGTTAAGATTTCATTCTTTATTTATGACACGAAATTATATTTTCTATTAGATGATGTAAAATAAATTATTAAATAATTAATTTGTCTTTGTTTAATCATATGCATGTGTATGTCCCTAATTATTTAATCTTCTGCAAGATGGCAAACTTTAAAACACTATTTACATCTTTTAAAAATTATTTTTATTAAATATGTATGTACATGTGTACATACATATGTACATATGTACTCATGTCTATATGATTTCATTTCATCAGTCGACTTTAGCCTAATTCCGAGACAATCGGGCATGTGCTTCAACTTATGAAACATTTACATATTTTATTTGATAAATAAATAGATATTTGTTTGTGGAAGAAGGACGTTAAAATTTAAAGCCGCAAATTTATTTAGTTAAAAAAATATAAAAATGAAATTTTATTGTTTCTTCAGGCATTTTCAGTAGCTTTTTGTTATCTTTTCTACGTGGTACACTTTTAGATATCTTATCGCCCATCAATATTGACAAAATTTATATTATTGAAAAGGTATTTTTATGTAGATGCACACAATATTAACATATTTTCTAAGGTCTTAGAATGGAAGTGGTAAAAAAACGTGTTCCAGATGGTAGAAAACAAACTGGTCTTTTGAAATGTGTTGTTTAACGAATAAGATAAAATATGGAAAGCAATTTATTACTGATGCTTATAATATATTGTTTTTAAAACTAAAATTTTATTTTCCAACGAAGGACTTTTCTTGTATTGAAAGCTAAATTTCAACATCAGTGCTTATTTATAAAATAGCGAAATATTTTCAATATGTATCATTTTGTCGGAATTCGCTATTCTCCCTCCGCCCATACGATTTTCACAATGTCTTATTTGACATTTTACTGTGATTAGGACAAAGTCATGATCTTGTTTTCATCATAAAAATTACGAGTTCTGGCTAATAAAACAAACTGTGGGGCTCAAATTAAACTAAACTTATCCATTAAGTATTTTCAAACGTACATGCATACACACATACACACATACACACATGCATATGCTCGTGTGATATTGCATAAGACAATTTATGATACTTCTAAGCTAAAGGATGAAGTAATATTATGCCTTTTTTCCTTTTCACTTTGTTCATAAATCCACCAACAACATCTTATTCAAGTACCATTAAAAATACACACGCACATCGATATCCTATCCATCTGTACTACTACGTCTACAATATTTTCCCTATATTGGTCTGAGTTGTTTTTGTTTAAGTCTAAAATGACAAAAGCAACAACAACATGCGACTGATTTGTTCAGCCTTGAACTTCTACTGGGGTGCATTAACTCCAAAGAATACAACAACTGAAATATAAAAAGCACAACAAGCAAATTTCAAAACAGAACAGTATGTGCGCCAGCCAGACTGCAAAAAAATAAAAATAAAGAATTAAAGTACCAGCACAAACAACACCAACAAAAAAAAAGGAAAAAAAATATATATATGTATATACATACTTACATTTTATGCACACATCCATGCATCCAACTTGGCCGAGTATTTATTCACACAATGCCGCCTTTGACGAACACATTTCTGTATCTTTAAATAACAACAAAAATAAAGCAAACTTACTTGCACACACAGACATAAATACAAACTAAGGCAGGCACGCACACTTGCCCATAATTCAACAAGTAAAGTTCAGAGACACAATCATCAGTAGTGCATCAAGGAGGCCTGGGGTGCGTTTGAAAAGCCCCTTGTTGCTTGCTCCTCCTCAGGGTTCTGTGTAATGAATTTGTGTGGATGGATTTCTTGGTAATCAAATACTCAAATAAATATTGATTTTGAATGAGTATTTTGAAATGTAATCAGGGTGAGAAAAATATGGTTAATATTTATAAAACTGGTAGCTTATGGAGTAGGGACTTTAAGCTTCCAAGAATTAATGCAGCGTATCGAATAGGGAAACATATTTTTGAAAACCGTATAAACTTGCTTGCGTCCTTTGCAAGGCAGAGAGTATTTCGCGAGACTTAGCCCCTTATATCAAACTTGAAGAAATGCCTGAGTGGTAAGAGTTTTGTATCGGATGAAAAGATCGTAACCAAAACGAACGCCTATTTTGAGGCCCTAGAGAAGATGATTATTTGGAAAGCTTTCCGCACACTATTGCCAGATCTAACGATATTGTGGAGTGTTCCAGACTTAAAACTAAAGTCGGCTAGTTTTTCCAATATTAAAAATCTGTGCCTCGTTTCTGTAACTGGTGTGAGAAGTTCCCACATCGAAAAACTAAATAATTATGGCTGTCATGCTTTTTATTGTAGGGTTATCCATATAATAATATATTTTTGTTATTATAAAAAAGCAACAAACTTTTAAACGCGTCAAGAAATATATTCTAACTCATCCTGTGTTTCACAGAGTGTGGACAATTTTTTTGATGCGAGAAGTTCTCACTTCAGTTACAGAAACGAGGCAGTGCTTTAAATATTTTCCTCAAAAAAATTATATTTTTATTGTTTTCATATCTTGTGCAGCTAAAATATAAGCAAAAAGTATTTCCGATCTAATGACTTATTACATTTGCCAGAAAATGAAAGGAAAACAAGATAAAATAAAAAGAAGCAACAAATTTAAAAATAATAATGTAAACTTTTTAATAAAAATATAAGCGTGTTGCAAACAGACAAATAACATATATTGAATATTACAGTAAAGCTCGGTTATAACGAACACTATGGGACTAGCAAAAATAGCTCGTTATAAGAAAAGTTCCTAATAAGCGTAGTGACATGCAAACAAGTTTTCGCTTTTGAACCACACGTATGTATTGTGTGTAAATAAATATATTTTCAAATTTTCATAGAAGCTAATTTAATTAAAACAATTTATGTTGAAAGAAAACAATATTATTGATGAACGGGAAAGCTAATAAAAACCTAGAAAAGAAACAGCACAAATTAGGAACTGTTTTAAATGAAATTAACACACATTTCGACAAGTTCGCTGCAAGAGTAAAAATTAATACAATTTAATTTGTGGGATCACAAAAAGTAAAACATTACGGACGAGGATTTGTTATAAGTGTGCTCGCTATAACGCAGGATTTTTGTACGAAAATAGCAACAAAACTTTGGAAGTTTGAAATTAGTTTGTTACACTCAATTAACATTTTAGGAATAAGTGAATATATATTCTTCAAATCGCCAAGCAACGCCATTATTTATTGAAAACACACTTTTCCGTTTAAACTACAGTTTATGCTACACTGAAACTATTTTTTAAGCTTCTGAATTCTTACAGTAGGTACACTTTTTGATGGAAAATAGCTCCATATTTAGTAGAACACAAGGAGTTATTATCTATATTTTATTCTTACCTTTTTTAATATGCATTTTTGTCTCTTTATGGTATTTAACTTGAAAATAAATAAACTTTTGAACAAGTTCAATGTCAGTCTTAAAACACAAGCACACCCAGTTCATGCAATTTGAACGTATGGCTCACATTTTTTCTAAGAATAATTAATTAATAAATATATTAAATAATCAATATCTCACAAAACGCGGGTAGTTTTGCCTGTACGTGTGTCTCTACAAACAGCGAATTTATCGTGGCCGGCCACTCGAAACAACTCAAGAAATAAATACATGCACAGAAAAAAGTTCTCAAGTATTTAAGATGCTGTAGAATATTATGTTCTTAATAAACACTTTAATGTGATTATTGCATCATTCATGGCTTAAGGAAAACGGCTTTTAACTATTTTTATAATTCACAATTTTCAGGTACTAATATGCGACTTTAGCTGCTCCTACTTCGAAAAAAAAAAATAATGCAGTCGGAGGATGTTCTTTTTCATATATTTCATAATAACTTGCGGGATATCAGTAATCGAAATGCGAAAATATTTCTAGGGCTGCCAGAAAATTTTTTTAAAAATAAATCGTCCATTTGCGAGAAACAATTAATGCAGTCGGAAAATGGTCTTCTTCATATATTTCATAATAACTTGCGGGATATCAGTAATCGAAATGCGAAAATATTTTCAGGGCTGCCAGAAAATTTTTTTTTTAAATAAATCGTCCATTTGCGAGAAACAATTAATACAGTCGGAAACTTGCAGGATATCAAAAGATTTTTTAATACTCGTAATATGGAACATTTTTTTAAAATAAATAGTCCATTTGCGATAAAAATAAAAAATCGTCTTTTCCGTCTTAAAAATTTTGTCGCAAAATTAGAAAAGTGAAAACGACTTATTTAACTGATATACTGGAATGTATTTTAAAAAAATTTTTTAAATAAAAAAAAAATCACAAAAAACGTTACAGTTTCAGTTTTTTGTTACAATTTAATTTTTGTTACAGTTTAAGCTCAGAATGGTTAAACACATGCGAGGTTTGCTCAGAATATAAGTTTGTCGTTCAAGTTTTGCTTGTTCAGTGACATTCTGCTGTCGGATGGAATGCATCTTTGCCTAGAGTTTTGTGTAAAAAATATAATTGAATGCCAAAAAGTACTTGAAATGTTGACAGTGGCAGTCGAAGATTGTAGCTACTTCGAGCCACAAGCTTATTTACGAGGGGTACACTCTTTTCTAAGAAGTTCATCTCAAAATGGCCGAACTTCGATCCCAAAAAAACCGCTATTCACTAAACTTGAGCTGCGCCATTTTCCCCTTCCCAAGATGGTTCCTTTTAAAACGAATCATGGAAAAATTCGTTTTTAATACGAAATTTAATAACAAAATATATTCTGCTAAAGAAATGTTTGCTCCATTTATCTTCTCAAGTCCATTCTGTACACATTCTTTAATTTTTCATTGTGAAATTTTATGAATGAAATTTTTGTTTATCTCTTCTGGTTGCGGTCATAAATTGAGCGAAAGAAATATTTATTTATTTTTAATGATGGCTAAAAGTGCAAATAAACGAAATATAACATATACAACATTCTGGCTATAATTTCTGCCATTAATTAATAAATGATTTGCTAAAAAAAATAACGCATGCACAATTCGCCACACACTTATTAAATGAACACACATCCATTCGTACGAGTACATACCACGAGTATTCTTCAAACATGCAAACTCACTGACATCCCCACATCCACACACACATGCGATGTTTATGCTCTCTTACGAGTAGATGTACTCACGTTTGCAGTTAAGTGGTGTTGTTGCTGTTGTTAAGGTATCTAATGCAATCTAATGTGTACATTTCTTATTTGCAATCGAAAGGCCGGTGAGCACCAGTGTTGTAGTTGTATGTTTATGTGTTATGTATGTGCTCATTATGAATATATTTAACAAAATCACGTTTATTTGCCTGCTGACGTATGAGGAATATTTACGGTACGGTGCTAGAAGTGGGGGTTTTTGGGTATTTTAGGCCGTTATACCCTCTATTTGAATTAAGCAATTCAACAATAACAACTTATTTTGAAATTCAATTTTTAAAGCGCATTAATTTGTTTAATTTTTTTTTTATTTTCTTGTTTTGGTAATCTTGTTGTTAAATTCATCATTTTTATTTTTATAATCAAAAATAGGTCTTTTGCGCCTTGTTTTAATTTATAGAATTACTCAATATTATTTAAGAAATTCGTTATACAATGAAACAAACAAAAAAAATGTGTCATTTTTATTTATACGAAATGTACTCTTAAAATTTTATCAAACACTGTACAAAAAGATTAATTGTTTATTGTTTTTGTAACTTTCGTAATATTTGTTAACAAAACAAAAAGGGAAATAAATTTCGTCAATTTGTTTGCTACACCGCTGCTTAGTTCAGTTTGTTGTTCTTTTTAACACTGTTGCGTTTTTCATTTCATATGATGAAATTCCATTTTCATTCTCGTCCCCACCAATACCACTAACTCATCATGCATTGATAGCTGCAAACATACACACATTCATATACAATATAAAAGCAGGCTTTTTTATTTGTAACTTTTAATGTTGTTGATTCTCTTTGTTCGAAAGCAAGACAGTCGTTTTTATTAGCACCACATTAAATACATAAATAAGAATCATTCTCGCTCCCATTCACTATTGCCAATTCGGTGATTTTTTACTTTTAAATTAAAAGGGACTTGAGTGGTCAACGTAAAACTTTTTATTGTTTTATATTATTGGAACAGCTAATTACTGAGATGTGTCAGAGAATTCAATAATATCTCACATAATATGATAAAATGCTAATTACTGATTAGTAATAGCTGCACAACCGCTGTTAGGCATTTTCAGATTTGTATAAATATGTGTTATAGAATTTAAGAAGAACTCTTTTAATAGGAATACGACCTTGTTTTTCGTCTGTTCTTGAAGGTGGGGAAACAAAAAAAGCCCATTAATAACGAAAACAATCGTTTGCAATTTTCTATGAAATTTTTATATAAGTTGATGTTTATCACGCATACGAGTATATAACCAAAATTTGCTGAAAACAATAAATGCGGTGATATCATAACAGTAATAAGAACGATGCTATAATGGTAACACTGTTGAACAGTTTTGTAATATGCATGTGTTTATACCTTCTGTTGCACTTTAAAAAGTGACATAAACTGAGAACTGTGATGTCAACTCTACGGCAGTATAAAGCTTTTAAAATCGTAATTGTGAAATGCTCAAGCACTACGAATTTTTTTAATTTGTTCTACTACTTTGAAATTTTCATATCATACAGTTAGACATATTCCAAGAACTCTATTTAATTTAGTAGTTCGGCAACAATTAAACATCATAAGAAAAGAAATTATAACACAAAATAACACAAGTGCATACATATACTAAAGGGAAAGTCCTGAAATTAATGTGAAAATCGCTAACATGTTATCAGTGATTCTAATAACGTGCTCTAAAGAGTTGGTTGTTGTGGCTGCTTTTCATCTCACATTTTTGCCAACGTGAATTGGTTTGCCGGTGGGAGACGAGAAATTATTAGCTGTACACAAAGGTGACGCAAACCCAATGCGAAATTTCTTTTCATACATTCATGTGTCTGCCTATACGTGGGCGGCATAACAGCGGAAACTTTTAAAAAATTACAAAAATTTTCACACGTGTCCTCTGAATTTCTTTGATAATATTCGTAGTATATGCTCCGAAGGTAATCAAGTGTAGGTAGCACCACATGTATATCCATGTTTTATAAAAAATCAAACGACATAAATCATTTTTGGAACGCTTTTCGCACAACTTAGCATATAGTATTAATAAAAAGTCAATTAAACGTATAGAAAAATTTTCTCTTGGCTTCTTATACGCTTACAATTTAGCTTGCAAGACATTTCCTAGCGGGACTCAAATTTCCTCGTGCTTGTTTGACGCCAGCTAGCAAATGCGATTCACTTAAATGACTTAATAAAAAAAAAACACAACATGCATAACTACAAAAACAACAAAGAGCATATAGCACCAGTGGTACCAACCAAAGAAGCTTAAAAAAGCCCGAAAAAGCGATAGATAAATCACTAAAAATCCATATATTTTACACGTGACTAAACAAATGTTGTGAAATATATTTGAAACTAACTATTTAAGATTAAGAAATGAACGCGGACAAGTCTTTAGAAATAGTCCACCAGCCTGAAAGTTTTGAAATCGATATAATCTTATAAAATGTTTATAAATATATGTAAGAAGAAAATAAAGCACACTGATCCTTCTCTTAATAATTCTCTTGGAATTTTAATAAAAGCATGTCTGTTTATTATATTGCAAATATTGAAATTGGGCATGAAATATCCGGTCCACGTAGTGTATTTCACAAAAAATAGCGTTATTTGTTTTAATATTGTGTGTAGAATCAAATTTTCAACGTGTAAAATGCATATTTTTAAATGTTTTTCGTTTCAATTGCTGTACTCCTTATGTAAACAAGGAAAATCGCTCTTCGTACGTTGTGAATATATCACGTCTTTTACACTATGCATTTATATAAATTCTTAATTTGGGGATTATTTCGATGTGGATTTATACAGTTGGCTACTTTGGCAAGCACTTCCAAAAACTTGTTTACGTTTTGTTGTGTCTCAAAAAGAGAAACAACATTAACAAGTTCAATGTTCAAGTTCGAGGAAAATCGATGGCTTCGGTTGAAATGTGTTTATTAAAACTTGCATACACAACCGAAATCGCCGAACAAAATAATAAAATAACTAAATGCAAAACAACTATGAAAAAGTTGCAATCAAACACACACTGCGGTATGAAGCGAACTTTATTGACAAACATGACTGAAACAAACACTCCAATTAATTTGTTCCAACGCAAGAACTGCAAGAAATTTTTGTTGTAACCATTGCATGCATATATTACGAAATGAGCTTAATGATAGATGATCACAGGGATGGATAGCTGAGATTTTAAATTGTTATCAAGCACTCAAAATACAGTAAAACAAAAAAATTATATAGAGTTTGTAAATGGTTCTAGTTTGCAAAATGCATTCTTTTTTGATTAAACTAATATTATTAATAAAAATTAAATATAATCAAACTACGTCTTCTAATATGAGAAAAAACCGATATTGCGGCTCTGGAAATAAGAAAATTTACAACTTTCACAAAATATTGCAACAACATATGAAAACTTCTATTTATTACTTCCAACTAAAACTCATGGTTTCCATTCCTGATAGTTGATTTGATTAAATTTAGAAACCAACCTGCAATCTCTAAATAACATCTCCAAATCTAATGATAACGTTGGCTTTGTTGCATTGAAGTCGTAGCTTTACCAAACTTGGGTATTCCTTGGACTTGACCGAACTTTTAGCGGTTGCAAGCTGTTTGGAAATTCTGCTTGTTTGAACCCACTTTGCTGGCGAAACTTGTAAAACAAACAGCTTATTTGTAACAACGGCTAAGTGAGAATTTAATGCCACTCTAGCGGCCGACCCAGTTTATTCTTTTTCTTAAACAAAATTGTAAATACATTCATACATATATGACAATACATACATACATACAGTCGGTCGTGTACATGTAGGTTTGTATATTGAATTTTTCTTTCTTCAAACTTGTTTTCATTGTGTGCCAGATACTGATGGCGTAGTTGGGTTTGTTCGAATTGGATTGTTGTTAAATATTGGTGCTGTTTGTTTTATTTCTGTTTTAATTTTTTTGTTGTTGCATTCATGCACACTTACACACAAACATTTCTACATACAGATATTTCATTCTTTATGTAGAAAAGTCGCTTTCTCTTTTTATTATTACAATCTGATTTGGCCAAGTTCTGGTTTTGAATACATAAACAAATGGACTTAATGATTGATCTACACAAAAGTCAACAGCGTTGACCGACAAACGAAGTATCAATGGCCATAAAAACAAAATTAAATGCCTTAATAGATACGAGTATATTTCAAATTGGTTACCATTAATTGCCCGAATTCCCCTCAATCCTACTAACAAGGGGTTTGTATCGCAATGAACTCCGCGAGATCGTTCAATTTTGTTCGCTCAGAAATTTCTTTCTTTCAAAATATATAGAATTTGTATGAAAATTTCACTGGCGCAAAGTGATGTACACAAATGTAGCTGACTGCTCCTGTTAGAGTGGATTTGTGTATATGTGTATGTGTGTGTGTGTAAATATGTGACTAGTGGCGTTCCTAAACAGACATACCAAACTTTCGATTTACAGAAATCTAAAAAACAACAAGAAAAATTTTGTATTCAAATAAGTTTTTTCAGAAATAACTTAAACGATCGATTCCACCGATCTTAACATTGGAAAACCACGACGATCGCCTCTAAGCAATACGAAATTGGTCGATTCGGTTGGGAGACAAAAAAATTGGGAGGGGATTTTTTTTTTCATTTAGCAATCGTATATCTGATCAATTAGTGTTCTCGATTCTTCTATGTGACTGATTTTATTCCAAAGTTATAGTAGTTTCAAAATTGAAATAATAGCGTTTCATCAATCTCTCATTAAAAATTCTTCGGGAAGTTGCAGGGATGACCAGTTTTTTTATATTGATCCGCTCTAAATATTTTAAGAACTTTTCTCCATGGCACAAGAACTTTTTATGCGCTCTTATTTGAGGAATGCGATCTAAACAATTGATAAACATATCCCGTAGCAGCAGTTCCACTGTCTGAATTCTTAAATAAATTACCATGATACCATTTGATATCAGTACCACGATGCATTGCGTAAAGGCAAAACATTTTCACTTTTAAATTTCGAATGTACCCTCAAATAGATTTGAAAAAGGATAATTCAACCCTTCAAGAAATTTTCATAATTATTCCTATTCAAGAGGTCATTCTTGCCACGACATGTTCCGGTTCGTTAACTTTTCAATACAATATTTTGTACATGTGCTAAATATAAAAGTATCCAGACATTTATGGTCTCTTCAACAAGAAAGTAAGAGTCAATGAATGTGCGTTCGTTCGTTTTTTTAATACGAAAACATTAAATATGCGCTAAAATCCAATTGATAAAGCCAAAGAACCTAAAGTCAATGCACCTCTATACGAAATGATATTGAACTTTCTCATACTCTGCGGCATTAAGAAAATATTTGATAAAAGGACTCTCTGGAAATATTTGCTCAGAAAAGGACGAACATGTGAAGCAAATGTGAAACGAAAAGTATAGAACGAGTATGCGATATGAAACATTTCAATGTGAGTACATACACTTTCTTTGTGTTTCGAAGTCTGCACGGCAGTCGACATTAGGGCGGTACAGCCGGCAATGAATGAAGTATTGCTTATAAGCGATTCCGGTGTTTATATGCAAACTACTGTTTGATATAAAAGTTGTATAAAATCCTTGCCGGATAGGAGAAACAGGTTATTTATTGTTTTGTTAGTTAAGAGAAATAGAAAACTTTATGACATCGAGGCTTAAAGCTAATTACATCTAAATTAGGTACAGCGTCCATCCAGTCCTCTTAGATAACAGCAATGGAATATACAACAGCAACAATTCCAAGATTGAAAAGAAATTAAGTACAGGCCATCTATATACTCATCACAATAAAAGCTGTCGAGATAAAAAGTATTAATATTATTTATTGGTTAAACTTGTATATTATGCAACAGCCTATAAAACATAAAAAGTTTAGTTCAATTAACTGTAACGCCATCGCACAAAATCTTATTAAAATCTCTGAATGCTCATGTTGCGTTAAGTACCGAGTGTGAATAATTATTTATTGTATGTTACGGCCCTAATAGGATAAAAATGTGTGTATAAGTACACACAATGTTTTGTCATTCGGTTCGGTTTGTTTTTGTAGACTATATAATATTTAATGTCTGAGCTCGGTCTAATAACCTTTCCCTTTCGACCGAACCTCAAAAATCTAGACAACAAAAACGAAACACAAAGAACACCAAAACAAACATGAGTTTTTAAGACATTCCAGTTAATAAAAAAAGGACATGCGGGAAATGAGTACACAGTGGTTTTAATGTTATAAATCTACTGGTTTGATGATTATAAAAAATATTCAAAATATTCCAGTCCTAAAAAAAATTAATTCAATACAAATTCTTAAAAATGAACGCGATATGAACTTTTATATAAAATAATAAATTTATATGTAGTTTCTATTTTTGTAATCGGGAAGTTATTGGTTTTACCCCGTTTTGAAAAATTCGACTTCTCATCAGGTATCCGCGTTTCGAGGGCCCAGGAAGATTCCCTAACTAATTCTGAGAACGCGTCACTATGTCTGTATGTATATATATATATATATATATATATATATATATATGTATATATATATATATATATATATATATATATATATATATGTATATATATATATATATATATATATATATATATATATATGTGTGTGTGTGTGTGTGTAAGTATATGACCCGCTTATAACTTTGGAACGACTCGACCGATTTCTAAAGGGCACTACTGAAGACTTCCTGTGAATTTAAACCGATTCCATTTCAAAAAATTTTAAAAAATTAGAAAAAAAAATTTTTTAAAGCATTTTTTTAAGTAACTATTAAACGGCCTTACCGATCGATTCCAGAAACTAATCAGCGCTCAAGATTGAAGAACCACTTCTTCCCCTTCAAATAGTGTCAAAATTGGTTAATCCGTTCATGGTTTATACTATAATTTTTTCTTTCACTATAAACTTTATAGTGAAAGAAACAATTTCGAATAAAGTGATTTCTTAAAAAACTCCGCAATTATATAGCTGATCAGTTAGTCGATTTTTTAATATTAATCGAAAATTTTGTCAATCACTGTTTATCACGTAGGAATCCGCTGATTTAAAAATGAAGATAATGGTATTTTGGTACGAGAGCTTAAAAGCGTAGAATAGCACAAAAACCAGGTTACGATAGATTTCCGGTAAAATTAGCGGGAAGTCCTTTAGACTTAACTATTTTCAATTTGTTTTATTTTGTTTCGAATGAAATTTTTCATTATAATTTCTTTGGAACTTTGTGAAAAAAATTTTGTATCAAAAAAATTGAGCTTGTAACGTGATAAGATCTTAAATATCTTCATGATTTTCTTATTCTGGATGTGACAAACATTTTTTTTTTAATTTTTAATAAGAGAGAGATATTCAAAGATGTTTGTTTATTATGAATAATTGTAATAGTTCGCATACCCGCATAATACCACTGTGCGATTCAGTATGGGGCAATGACATAACATGAAGACATAACAACAAAGCGAGTATTTTTATTTATTCTGCTGACTATAATTTCACAATAATATATTGGGCAAGAGGGTGAAAAGGACCCTATGGAATTAAATGTGAAGGACCGTTTGCTACACAATTTACACAAAAATAGCTGCTAATCGTTTTCACGAGCTCCATTCTTATGACACAGTAGGATGTGGTTGTGTAGGATACAATTAAAATAGAATGAACTGGGACTACAGTCACAAACATGCTCTTTAACTTTCGCAAATTAAAGCTGTTTAGGGTAAAATTGCATTTGGATTAAGGATTTTAAAGTTTTGGCTAAGAAATAATGTGGACTCCGAGTGTTTTAAAAAACGATTTTTAAAACTATTTTGTTTAAAAGCACACATGAAGATAACTTTATTTTTCATAAATGTAGAAATTAATTTACATATTTTCATATTAAAAAATTTTCCTTGTTTATTTTTTATATTCCAATTCGTGCGTATATTCCCGTAAAACCGCTTGAAGTACTTCTTTCTCTTTAAAATTAACTTAATGCCATGAAGTTGGCAATACGGATGTGAAAACGTTATCACTTTCATTTCACTGTGAACAGTAGGTCCTTACCGATTATTTATATAGACATATTAATATCAAATCTTCATTCGCTACAATAATTTTGTTATTAATAGAACAGGGTAGGCAAATTTGAGGTTAGGAAGCGAATTGGCTGTCAAATGATGAAATATCAACAATTTAACTGTCATTCTTTGACATTTAATTAGCAAAAAGTTAAAAAATTTTAAATATGGAACATTTCACTACTTGACAAAGAATTTTCTATGTGAAAATTTACTATATTAACTATAAAGATTTTTATTAAAACTCGAATTTAATACAAATTTAAAAAAACTCGAATTTAAATAAATTAAAAAACTTGTATTTAGTACAAATTGGAAAAAATACTTTGTAAAATCGCGGATTTGAACTTGAGCCTGAATAATAATTTTTGTCGCAGTACATACTTAATTTTATTTATATTCAATATAAAATGATAATTTTATAAAAAAGGGGCTCGAGGGCTTTTAATTAAATCAAGCAAAAAACAGACCTAAAAGGCATCCTAAAATATTCGAAAATGATCAAGAGGCCAACACTGTTCCCCTGCTCTTTTGCAAGCATACCGAATGTGAGTTATAATGGCACGAACCGTTGCCTAATAAAATCACTTTGAATTAGAAAGTTTTGAATTTTATTTTTTATGAAGTTGTGAAAAGTGGTTGTGTGCCAAATCAAACTCCAGTAAATCGTTAACTGAGACAGTTTGAAAATATATTTAAAAAAACGACTTCTAGTTGCAACAAATGCTTGTCTGCAAAATTTACTTGCCACTGAAATTTGTATGTGTGACCCAAACCAGGATAATTGCTAATAAATAGTAAAAGGCTAAAGACCGTTGCAAATGTTAACAGCACGGTCGCCCTTCTATGCATGTGTATTAGTTCGGCCAAAGCATGTATCTATCTCTTGAATGGCAACGGGGGGCAAACAACAAACAACGTACTACCAAGCAAATGAACTTTTATATCAGTTGCTTTACCTACCCAGCGATAGTGTGGCAATTCGTTTTGTGTATGCGTGCGATTGTATCTATGAGTTTAATGTCATTGGACTAGATGTTGATGTGCTGCGATTTAGCCTTGAACAAATTGTTGGTAAAGTGTTTATGCACAAAGGACGACGCCAACCGTCAGCAGTGTATGAGTAATGAAAAATAAAAAAAACAGACAGTTGTGTGTGTGTGTGTGTATTCTTGCGAAATAACTTTGGCTCTGGCTTAATTTATAATATTTGTGTTTTATATTCTATAATATTTTACATGCATCCTACTTACATCGATACAGAAGATACAGTATGTTTATGTCGTAATTCCTGGTAAAGCAAAGGAGATCATTAAATGGTTATTATAAGAAATCCACCTTCCTAATCTTTAACTCATTAATGGCACGTTTAGTGATGTTGATGATATAAATACGAGAGTGTACCTCTACCCGTGTTCTATATACTCCTGTATAATTTAGCTAAGAGTTTAAATGCTGTTCTTTATTACCAACATGAACTTTGAACTGTTCCATTGCACTCTTTCAATAAATAAAATAATATAAACGTAAGTTTAGTTTTGCTAAATATTGACAAAAAAAACCTTCGCATTGACTTAAGAGTCCTGTATCTCCCATTCGAAAAGTTGGAGAATTTTCAAGTGAGTTTCTATATGATTTTGACGTTCAGTGAAACTAAAAAAATGCTGCCTTTTATTGAAATAAAAATTCTTTTGCGACTTTTCTTAAAATCTTAAATTTTTAATATCTTATGTTTATGTTAAAACAACAAATCATGTTAAATTAACATGAACTCGTTGTTAAAAATTGTAAAATCAAACTTGTTTTTAAATATTTTACCCCGATCTTTTTCTACATGCAGGAAAAAGAAAACATCCAATAAGTTACTCTGTAATTGTATGTACTCGTCAGCCTTATGAGCTTTTACGAAACATCAAATCCATAAACATAAATCATAATTACAACTCTAAGCAGAAAGTAACCCTATTGAGTCAATTTTCATTTTGTTAATATCATAATGACAACATACAGATATTTAGGCCAAAGAGAAATTCTGCTTGCATCTAGTCGCATTCATTTTTATCTGTGTGTGTGTGTGTGTGTATGTGTAAAATTCGATTGCATTGCAGTATGCTGCAAATGATAATGATTTGGAAGAAAAAAGTGCAACACAATATAATAGAAAATACGGCACAGCAGCAAGCAGGCAAGAGTCACTCATGCAGGAATTTCATACACTTTCTAATGCTGGTTCTGCAAAAAAAAAAAAATTAATAAAATAAAAAATCACACAACACAATGGCTACACAAAAATGAAATATCTTTGCCCCTCATATAACTGATCACTACTCACCGGTTGCATTTCTTGTTGCTGTTTTTCTTCTTCAATTTCTGCAACTGGTATGAGATGCAATAGAAAGCAAAGCGTTTTGGTGCTATAATTGTTAGCCATAATATCTAATATCCGCAGAGGATTGTGTTGCATTAGCAATGAAAATAAGATTGGCTTAATAACATTTAGACATAAGCATACCTACAGGCGTACATACCTACTAACTTATAAGTCTGTAGTGTAAAAAATGCTTCTTTGGTACAGAAAGACGCAGAGAGAGCGAGAGAGAGAGAGAGAGAGAGAGAGAGAGAGAGTCAGTCAGTCAGTAAGTCAATCTGTCTCTCAGCATTACATGTACGCGAGTACTTGCACCAATTGTGATGCAGTTATTGTGCAGTCAAACACAAACGGATGTACTAAGAAACCATCAAAAACAACAACAGCAACAACAACGACAACAGCAAATACTCTGGCAATTTCATCATGAACCACAGCTCAAGTTGTTTGTTGCTTTCAAATGTACGCTGCTTGTCTGTTTGATGTATAAAAAATTGCATTTAATTTTTGAAATGTGTGTTAACAGTGATAATTTCTCTTCTTGCCAACAACAAAAAAAAGCATTTTCTTTTTTTCATGTGAATTTTACTATTTGGATCATTTAGGCATTACTTAACTGAAACAGTTTCCCATGTTTTCTGTTATATTGAACTGATCTGGGATATCAGTCTAATATCACAGCCAAGCAAGTCACATTTTTAAGATGAGATTTGCCTTAATATTCTATCACTGTGAGGGCGGCGAGTCTGGTCTGGTCTGTCTCACAGCAACGAGTGAAAGTCTTTGTTGTGATATAATATGTAATAATAAATTAAATATAATAAAACATTTTCCAAAAAAAAAACATTTTCCAATAATTTCTATTAAAAACGATTGAACTTTCAAGTTGGGACCCCAGCCTTTTTGTTCAACATACATTGTAAACGTTGCACTACATATTCGTAATACTTGTAATCACTTTTTGTTCATGATATCTTTTCCTTTTTCATTCACATGTTTAGTTTTCGCTGTTTGACTTTTGAAATAACTACTTTTTAGTTGCATATACGAGCACAATTACGAACGTTTATTTGTTGTTGTCTTATTCATTGTCAGTGTCAGTGTTAAAGAAAAGTTTTTCACTAAATGGAAAATTATGTTCAAGTATTTTGGATGCAACAGACATAAAAAACAAGTTAAAGTTCAGGATTGTGTTTGTAAAAGCAGGGAAACGTAAATTGCCACTTTTATAAAATCGAGTCCGCTACAGCAAATCAGAAAATATCGACACCATATTCATGACTGAGTGCGGAATCGAACTCGGGAGATCTAAAGCATTGTCGTCTTGTGTTAACTACTTCAGCCAGCAGCAGCCTTAAACTGTAGCAGGATTAAATAGCTGATCGTTGATATTTATAACTTTCAATTTGAAGTTTAAGATAATTCAAGTATAAAAAAATATGACTGCCTCTCGATATCACAAAAGAAATTAATAAAAAATTAAAATATCAAAATTATTTCTTATTTTATATAAAAGGGTACTGTTCCTTTCGGGCAAATATTTGCCCTCAAAAGCGTAACCACTAAATACTAACGCTGTTATTCATAAACGCTTATTAAAATTAAAGTTGCTTTAAAGTATGGATTTTGTATGGTTAAATATTCCTTAAAGCATTCATTAACGTTAATAATCGTTTATGAATTAGAGTGTAATAATGATCATTTTAATTCACACAATTCTGTATCAAATAAAATGACTATTAATTTCGTATGAAAATTTCTCTCAAGAAACAGGTATTGATTTTAAAAATTTTTCTTTAGTGCGCTTCTTTGCTCAAATATTTGACAATTGTGATCGTTCCTTAACTATCGTACTACCCCCTACATGCATGTATTGTTATCTGTTATTTTGTCACATCCGACACTCGTCCAAGTCACTAGTCAAGCTTGCCAAAAAATCGGTGTTATACATACAAACATATACCCACTGATACAAGCATAATCCAAATCCATTCTAGATATTCTGATGTGGTAAAGATTCAAGCAATTAAAAAGTAAAAATATTTCCCAGACATCTGACGTAAAGCAGAAAGTTTTGCGTGTCACTCGAACTATTAATTTCTACACCTCAGCAGGGGTCCTTCTGAAGGCATAAATAGTCCCAGGAATGGACAAAAATTAGTTTTAATAACATCGCCACAACGGGGACGCTGGGAACCCCGTCGCTGCTTTTTAGATTTACTTTTCAAGGTATTTCTTTGTACTATTATTAATAATAATAATAATAATAATAATAATAATAATAATAATAATAATAATAATAATAATAATAATAATAATGATAATAATAATAATAATAATAATAATAATAATAATAATAATAATAATAATAATAATGATAATAATAATAATAATAATAATAATAATAATAATAATGATAATAATAATAATAATAATAATAATAATAATAATAATAATATCCTTGATATGCATATAAAAAATACATAATTTTTATTATGTGTGTGTGTGTTTATAATAATCGAAGTTTGATCGTTGAAAATTATACCCACAAAAGGAAACTTTTCTTTTATAATCGAGTTCTGATTTTATGTTAAAACGATACATGCCGACAGACACACAGCCACACTGACGTTATGCATAAGAGCTCAGAAAAAATGCAAGTATATTCATACACATGCATGCATGTGCACGTTCATACATACAAGAAAAAAAAGAAAGTTTTCTATTGCATTAGATGCACATAAATATTCGTACATAGATTTTCAATAGAAAAAAGCTTCCATTGTAGGTTAGTCGGTTGGCTGGTTGACTAGGGCTGGTTTTGAAACTTGCTTGTTGCTGGCTTGCAAAAACAAAAGCAAAAAAAAGATAAAAAAAGAAAGATAGAAAAAAAAAAGAAAAATGCAATAATTTTCTCTTCTGCCATTTATTTGGTTTGAAAAAGAAATAAAAAAAAATCATAAATATTGTGTAAAAGTTGCACATTTTCAAAGCCAAGCCAAACCAAGCCGCAGCCAGTTGGTTAGTCGCTTGTTGCAGTAACATGCACCAATACATGTTAACTGAACGAAAATGGATGTCACACATACGAGCATGTATTTGAATGGTTAAGATTATTTGCACAGTTTTAGTTTTAGTTTTAGTTTCATCATCATTATGATGATCATCAGCGATATTAATAGAAACTTTCATGTTTTTAGCATTAGAGCTTGTTGCAAATTTTTTCTATGTGCATTTTATTTTATTTTTGTTGCATTTTCTTTTTTTTTTTTTTGCTTTGCACTGCAGCGATATGTAATAATGATTGTTGGTTGCATTTGGCCCACTTTACTTTCACTCAACATACAACAGCATTAATTTCATTTAGCTATTTGTTGTTCGCTCTGTGCTAATGTTGTTGTTGTTGTTGCGATTGTTGCTGTGTTCGTTGTTGCTGTTGTTGCTATTGCTGTTGTTACTCTTGTTGCTAAATGAAGAAAATGTTAAAGTTGATAATCATCATCACCGGTGGTAATGGCGAGGATGATGAAGGTGATGTTGTATGCATTCGTTGCATTTTCATTTATTGTTTGCTGTCTATTTTACGAGTGTTGTGTATTTGACTGCTATTGTAAGAGTACACCTTCAAAAATAATACGATCAGACATTTTATCAAAAGATGTATGATCCCAACACCATGTTGCAAAGTTTTATATCACATCTTGTCTCGAATTTTCTAATATTCAGGCCCCGCTAAGTTATCAAAATTTATCCCATAAATCCAGTATCTTGCAACGCTAAGACTCATAGTCTTAAATAAGGTTCCCTTCTAATATTCTTAAAAAAGAGTTTTTAAACACAGTAAAACGGTTTTAATATCTTAAAGTATATCATGTTTATGAAAATGGGTCAATATATCTAAATTGAAATAAAATCTATATCTACTCGTCGCCCTTGTGAAATCACTAAAGATGGAGTTTTTAAATATTTTTATATAATTGCGAAGGGGAATTTTATATCTCAAAAACTACGATAGATAGACAAAAAAATTTATAAACGTACAATTAATGGTCACATGCTTCGTATTTATTTTTCTATATCGTTCCTACACCATGTCGAAGTTTTTTCAGATTCAATACCATCGTCCTTCATTGCATATCATCGGGATGGGATGCAGGGATGGGAAAAAGGGTAGTGTTACGCAACTCTAATAAAGTAGTTTGAATAAAGTGCAATTAGCAAATTTACACTATTTTATTATATGCATATATGCAATACTCCGCTGTTTCTGAAAAACAAAAAATTTTCGTGTGGGATAGTTCGACGTGCTGGGGACAATATGTTGTTATAGGGGCTGAATTTGGTACTTTTTTGCACATCATACACCTTCCAAACTTTAGCACATAACAGAAAGCTTTTCAGGGCGATTTATTGTTCAGAAAAAAATCTCGAATATTTTCTGGCATATTTTCAAAATTCCCAGCTATAAAGGGGTAAAATGTTACCCCATTTCTGGACTTCTTTTTATTAATTGAAAAGGGTAACCTGCTTGCCGATGCAATATAATATTTTGCACGTAGTTGTTATTCACTGTGATTGATTATTCTTCTAGACTTTCTCTAAGTGTATTAATAGTTTGATGTATTTGTGTTGGTTGGGGTTTTCTTTTCGCCAATTGTTTTAAGCTGTTAGTTGTAGGAAAAAGTAGGCCAAGCGCAATATCATGTTTTATTATTGTTATTAATGTTTGTATGTATGTATTGTGTTGGATCTTTTTTAAATATTTGTTTGTTGCATCGAATGCATTTAATTGGCTCCATTTCTATTATGAATTCTTGATTTTCATTTTATGAAAATTACATACATACACACATACTTATAAGGGATTTGGGATGTTTTGGATAAAATGTTCGTTAGCACGCTTTTTCGCCTGAGCTGATCGATCTAAAGTAACTCTCTTCTATAAAATAAATTTAAAACATATAAATTAGATATTTATCAATATCTTTTATAGACAAAATTTTGAAAGGCGGAATCATTTTTTCGATAGGATCAGCACACAAGGGATGGTCCGAAATTGAAATTTAAATAATTACAAGTTTAATAGTAAACAAAGATCTGGAAAGATCAGGGGCGAATAAGCCCCTGGAGCTACACGAGCCATTGCAACTGGCCGAATTCAGTGTAATATATTTGTTGAATAAAGTTCAAATTATTGGCTAATTAGCTGTTGAAAGGAAAAAAAATCGGTGTTTAATAATATATTTAACAATAAATTCTTTGTTTCCTCATATATAAAATGAATAAATCGATGAATGGGAAAACCACTCATGGATAAGGGAAAAGTTAAATTTTTTATTTTCGATTGCAATAAATGGAAATGGTGAACATCTCGAGGGAATAGTGTTTATGCCGCTTGTGATATTAGTTTTTTTTTCATCCTAAAAACGATCTGAAATTTCCGTAAAAGTTTTTCACAATGAGAAAAACATTTACATCCGAAATACAAATAAGTATTAGCATTCTCATGACGGTTTAGTATAAATAATACATTATCATTTTTAATTTTACAATTAATATTTAATTTTTATTAGATTTTAACTTTTTCTTGTGGTTTTTGCTTTCGAATTTATTTACATACAATTTTAAAATGGATATAGTAAGTAGTTGTATATCTATTTATACGTTTATTGCCAACTTGTAAGATAATGTATGTCTTGATGATATTGTTGGTAATATTTTGGTACATTAATTTACAAGTTAGTAGTAGTTGCTCTTAAATGGATATTTGCTTAGTTAAAAATGTTGTAGCAAGTAAGCATAGAGATGGATATACATGGATAAGTTTCAATAGAATAGATAAGACATAATTCTGCTCTTATAAGATAAATTCACTTTAATAATAAGTTTTTGATTACAGAAAAAGAGGGAAACTATTTGAACTGTAGTTTATATTATAATATTATATTTTATTTGTGTGATCTTTATTGTTGAAATTTCAAAAAACATGTTTAAGCAGAATTTAGTAAACAAAATTAAAAAAAGATACAATAAACAACACACTTAGCCTAATAAATTAAAAAAAAAATTAAATAAAAAAACAATAAGAAATAAAAGTGGGATAATGTGGGTGTGGTTCGATAATATATGTATTGGTTTGTCCTTAAAATTTTATTTATAATAAATGTAATGAATATAATTCGTTAAAAAGTAATTATCGCCTATGAAGAATATTGGATAAAGTTCGCATTTGTTTTTGTAACTCTGAATCCATTTTTGAAGCTTCTTCTTCAAATATATTACGCATTTGTCTCAAATCTGGCAACGATTTTTCCGGTTGTATATTTAAAATATCACCAAAGAACTGGTTCCAAACATGTTTTTTTAAATATCTTGGCAGTTTTTGCTTAATGTCCCATATACCGGCACGTTTCTGCAACTGCATATATTCACCAAATAACATGACGTGCACTGTACCAGCAATGCAAAACAAATCAGTTTCGTATGACCACGAACGACCTTCCTGCATTTCTATGCATGTGAATCCATCTGTCTGTATAACTTTACGGAATTTTGTTTTGTCGCCCTCCGGAAACAAAGTCATATCAATTGCACAGCCAAAATCAATTAAACGCAATGAGGGAAAGTGTAAATCCGTACTGGGCACACGCATTAGCAGAAAATTATCTGGCTTTATATCGGCATGAATAATTTTATTTTCATGTAGATAATGGATGATATTGCAAATTTGCGCTGAGAAATGCATAACCAATGACTCGTGCATTACTTTGGTGGTAGCTTGTCGAACTTTATTGTTAATATCTAAGAGGGAGCCGTATGGTGAAAACTCGGTAGCGATGAGACTGGCGTTAGGAGCAATTATAGCAGTTGATATATCCATGAGACCAGGTAAAATATTTGGCGATTGTATTCTTTTAAGTACCTGTAGGAAATGAAAAAATTTTATTTTAGATGACTATTTAAGGATTTTTTAATTTCTTCTTAAATATCAACGAATAAATTATTAAATAACTAAACATTAGGTTTTTAGCAACCAAAGGAAATTGGTTTCCTAGAACATGTAAAATGACTAAAACTAACTTTCTTGGCATTAGGATAGAATATAAAAATTTATCGAGAGCCAAGAATAATACATATGGGTATATTATAATGAACATATCTGTGGTATTATAATCTGTGGTTTTATTTTTGACTAAAGTATTTTTATACTTCATTAGGCAAATTAATGTCAAACACTACAACTATTTAAAAATAAATATCTCTACCTCATCAACATATACGAGGTTTGTTCGAACTTAACGATAACTGTACGTTATTATTGTGTATTAATAGAAATTTAATCCAAGTTGATAGTATTGATAAATTAAATTAATTTTTCGATATTGAAGTCCAATAAATATATGAATAATAAAAGAAAAAGAATACATATTAAGATGAAGAACTCTTACTTGATCACATATATAAATTTCCCAAGTATTAGCTGGCTTTTGAAATTTTAAGGCTACAACTGCGCCCGTGGCAACATCAGTTGCTTTGTATACTGAACCATAGGAACCGCGTCCAATCTCCTTGTCTATGTTAAACTGTATGCCATCGGCTAAATTCAATTGACGTGTATTGGCAATTTTTGGCAATGGAGTTTGTATAATTTTATAATTATCATGTGCCTCTCCATTTGCTCCGGGAAAATCAAGTTTAGTAAGGAATGCTCGACATAGCTCACTGTTAAACGGATCAATAGCCTCTTTGGCCATGTGACGATCTATCGTTTCTAAAGCTTTAGCTAGACGACGTTCCTTGGCTTCAGCATCATTTTGTGTTGAAAAATATGAGTTTTCTTGATAGGTAGAAATATCGGCAACGTTACTTTGATTTAAAGTGGAATTGTTTAAAGCGGTTGCATCACGGAAATTCAGTCTTCCGACAGCATTGCTAAGTGAACAATTTGAATTGTCTAAAGCTACCGCAGATGAGAATGAGTAGTTGGCATTGTCGTTGAAGGTGGCATTTTGAACTGAACGCTCTAATTGGTGTTGGTGCGTTTTACTTTCCGAAATAGCTGTCGGTGTCTTTTCTATTACAAAACTGTTGTTCGCAGAAGCATGACCATTTTCAGCTGAAGAGGAATTACTATTTGTACAACCCAACATTTGGAATTTATTAGATGGCTTTTTCAATTTCGATTTCTGGCGCTTAGTAGTGATCTTTGGTGTGGATGTTTGACCCAAAAGATAGGGATGAAAACTATTATTGTTACCATTGCGTTTGAGGACGTTTTCGTTTAACGAAGGCGACTCCACCTAAAAAGCGAGGAATAAATAGAAAGAAGTAAAAGACATATACATATTTACAATATTTATAACTTTTCATTACCTCCGGCTGGTAGTTGCGTTCAATTGTATAAGCACTATAATTATTACCATTGGGGGTATTACTAACAGCAGAGGGTCTCTCTTTTTTAAATTTAATTTTCAAAGTTTTGTTTTGAGATCCTTTGTTGGGCGTATGCATACTAAAACGTATTGTCGAGGCTTCAATTTGATCTTCCAAATCTCCTTCAGCATCTAAAGAACTTAGATTTTGTGAGTTTGTTGGTGGTTGTTGATGGTACATGTAGTTTTGATGTTGTTGCTGTGAAACCTGATGATTATATTGTTGTTCATCTTCAGTATCCTGATTGTCATCCTCTTCGTCTTGCTCTTGTTGGCCTTCAGCTTCTTCTTCCTCCGGTTTAGAGTAAAGCTGCTGCGGTTGTGGCTGCTGTTGTTGATGGTGATGCTCTTCATCTTCTTGTGAGCGATGTTGAAACTTTTGCTGATATCTCTGTTGTTCATAGTGATTTACATGGTATTGCTGTTGTATTGGATGTTGCTGTCGATGTTGTTGTTGAGCTTCAATCTGTGTTTGGATTACTTGTGAATGTTGCTCTTGATGATAAATTTGTGTTTCATGTTGCTGTTGATAGTATAAATGATTGTTATTAATCTGTTGCAAGTGTTGTTGCTGTTGTAAATAAAATTGTTGCGTTTGTTGTGTATGTGGCTCATACTTTGTTGTTTCAGGTTTAATTGAACCGATTTCTTGAACCTGCGCGTTCGTGTTCTGTTGCGGCTGCGATGTGTTATTCTGTAGCTCTCTATTGCTTCCATCTTGTTCCACCGTATGTTGCAATTGATAGTTCTGTTGTATAAACTTTTTTTTAAGTTCATCCATTTTACTTTTATAAAGTCTTGCTTTTATTTCCTCTGGACTAAACTCAGTAGCCATGCCAGTTGGATATACAGTAGATTTCGCATAATGGCAGATCTTCTGGGGATCATCGGGTTCTTCTAAAAACAAAGCTGGCTGCCATGTTTCGTGGTTATTACGACTGTATGTAGCAAATCTTTTTGGCAAACTTATACCACACACTTGAATATTTGTACTACCATTTGCTTGTTGCGAACTTTGCATTGCATGTCGTTTAGCGGAAGCCTCTATAGCGCGCTCGTACTGATGACGGGTCATACTTTGTGTTGCTGCCGGCAGTTGTTGTTCTATTGGAACGCTATAGTTTACATGCTCCTGCCGCGATTGTATTTGTTGTGACTGATTCTCGTGCACTTGCTGCTGCTGCACATGTTGTGTGCTCACGTTTTGTTGTTGGTGGGCAATTTTGCTCTGTGCATTGTAAGCTGAAGACTCGGAAACCTAAAACGGCATAGAGATGATGAAATTTTAAGTATTTTCAATAAATTTGTGATTGAGAAATCTCAAAAAGAAAAAAACTTTAACATAAGTACGAGATGTTTACCTGATCAATAGATTCTTTTAGCTGAGGGACATCTACTGCAGCATTTGCCTGCGAATGAATGTGATGATGGGAAACTTGAGCTTCATGTATACTTTGATGTTGGTTTTGATAATGGTTATGATTCGGAAGGTTGTGAAAGACATGAGATTGCATTTGTTGTGGAGGGAGGGGGTGTTGATTATGATGATGAGTTATCGGTGGCTGCTGCTCCACTGGTTGTGTTTGAGCTGTTCCATGATGATAGGAAATTTGTTGGCGATATTGCTGCTGCTGATGATGAATTTCCATATTAGTGGCATTGGTAGCTGGAGGTAACGCAACAGTATTTGTAGATTGCAACGCTGCAGATGCTTGATACGGAGTATGCTGGGGATGATGCAATTGCTGCTGTTGGGCCTGAGCGTGCATTGTTTTACTATAGATCAATTTGCTATGTCCATGATGTAATTCAGCATAGGGCTGAGCTTTCTCCTGAAATGCCAAATTATAAACAGCTTCAGCTTCTTTGAATGCATTCACCGACTCGTAGTATGTAGCCCACCCAATATAAAAACACGCTATCTGTTTACCCACTCCTCTCTGATGTAACACTTGATAAAAATGCAGTGGATTACTTTGCATGTCAATATATTTGAGCCATAACCGTACCATTCTAACGTCGTGCTTATAATAGTCGCTATGCTCATATAAAGTTAGACATCTTTCCAACGTTTCTCGAAATTTGTTATCTGGATCACCATGACCATGATTTTCATACCAACATATATAGTTCCACCAATGATCCAAAGGATCTGGTCCTTGGTATAAAGCAATGGCATTCTCCCACGCCTGCTTGTCCTTGAGAAAACTGTGCATTTGATCGGCAGGCACTGTTGACTGTCTTATATATGAATTCATTTCATAAATATTTTTTTTCACTTTAAATGAGACAATCAAAGCGCTTTGCTTATGCAAAATCTTCGGGATGCTTGCGTCAATTAGAATTGTTCCCCGATCATCAATACCGCGTCAGATTCACACACACTCCGGTAAAGGAATATTGTTTTTATTGATTTCTTTCCTATTATGTGATAATGCTTCCAAAAATTTCTTCGATTTCAAAGTATTTTATCAAAAATAGCATTCATTGCAAGTAAATTAAAACAACAAATATTTTTTTAACCAAAAAAACCCAAAGAAAATATTATTTCTTCCTCATCAAAAACTCTCCACAGTGAAGAAGAAGAAGAAGAAGATAAGAGAGAATAAGAAAACAATGCTGCATTTTTCTAACGCCGTTATACACGAGTTTTAGCAGCGGTTACAGACGTGGAAATCACCTGACTTAAATGAAACATATATAATGTTGTTTTATGAATGATCAGCTTAGAAAACATTAAATTAAACAGTCACCCCAATAACTTCAAAACAATAATATAGAATTGGAATAACGATATATGAAATAAACAAAACTTTGGATAAAATATATGCGATCTTATCGCACAGAAAATGAGAACTCATACTCTGACATCCCATAGAATATGTGTGTGCTTGTTTAGAAATGAAGAAAAGAACTATCACCAAGGCTTAAACAATTATCAATATGCTCTTCAAAGAACGTGTTCTTACTGTGAATTATTATATAAAAAGCAAAGGTGAAAAAATAATTTCTGAAATAAATTTTCGAGGTTTTTATGTAATGCTTATACATTTTATAAATATGTTTGCAAAGAACAATCCATAAAAAGCGATATATACAATGAGTACGATGAGTAACAATTACACTGTATTGTATTCGCAGTACCATAAAAATAATTAAGTTGACTTCATTATTTCATCTTAAACTGCTAGCTAAAACCAAAAAATTGTTGTCCACAATGATATACAATTGTGTATATGAGCAAGTTGTAATATATATAGCGGTAAACCATATAATATAGTAATATAACAATTCAGTTTGATATGGCAGCCTTATTGACTTATTTCATTTTACATTTCATGAAGGGATGTATTCTGTGGAGAGTACGAACTCAAAATATAATAAAGCGAATAAGAAAATAAATAAGTGCTGAACTCACAAAATACATCAGTGCTGCCAGCTCTGGGACAAATATAATGAAATATCCAAAATATAAATGGGTTTTCAGTTCATAGTTGCACAACAGCTTTCCTCAAATAAATATATTGAAATATATTGGTTTCAAAATATACATCGTTGAAGCATCAAAAACAGCTGTAGTTTCAAATTTCTACAAAGTTCTCTTAATATACTGCAATAGGATAGCCAATAGCTTAGCTTGAGATTATATTTTTAAGCCGAGCACACGTAAATTCTGATATATGAAAGGCTAAATGCAAAAATGCATATAGTGAATCGGTTATAAACTTGAATTGTTATATAATATATTCTTATATATAATAAGTCCTTGAAACTACAAATAATTTTTGGTAAAGTAAAATAGTTAACAATAAATGCTTATTCAGGAAACAGCTTGTTTTTAAATCTTTAGTAAAAAACAGTTTCGGCGTAAGCTTTTACAGCTCACCCAATCATGGACATAATATCCCCTTAGCAATAAATGTATAAAACGGCAACATGGTTTTCGATATGCATGAGCATTAAACAGACGAATAGACATAATTTAACAAAAGTAGACATAAAAAATTAGTTTATTTTTTTATTTTTTCTTATTTTTAACTAATTTAAATAACTGTGCTATTTAAATGCTGTTAGTAGTTTTCTTACTTGGTGCTCTTTATCAGAATAACAATTTTGTAATATAGTGTGAAAATAATATATTATTTCATTCCTTGTATCATAACTGACATCATATTTTGTTTTTGTATGCGGTGGTCTCCAACGGCGCAGCAGTGAAGCCAATGTAAAGAAAAAGGAACTAAGCAGCACAAAAGAAAACATTAAAGTCTCATGCAAGACCAAAAGAAAAACAAAACGAGTTGTATATTTTATTGATTTCCACACAAATTAAAATAGTGTTTTGATTTCTTTATTAGAAAGTAAAATGGAATTTTCAACCGACCCATATGAATATAAATTATATCAAATGTTCCAGAGTTGTGATACAAAACAGTGTGGTTACTTAGACGAAAACTCTTTGAGACGTTTGTGTGCTCAATTAGAATTACGTGATAAGGGTGCAGTGCTTATTGAAAATTTAGCAAAAGAAGAACGTACTTCACATGTTACCTTTGAAAACTTCAAGGAGGCTTTGTTAAATTTCTTAGGAACCGAAATAGATGGTGCAAATAATGATATAGCAGCAGAACAAAGAAAAGAACAAAATGCAAAACTAAAAAATGATTTAGTTAGATCCTGTGATGGTAAGTCTTTATTTAACGTTGGTCTCATTGTTTGCATTTACTTTTTTCAAAATTACGTCAAAATTTCAATCAATAAAATGTGAACCGATTAGCATGTGTGATAAGAAATTCTTATAGAAAATCCAATTCGTGATTATCTTGAAGACGCGCATATTTGTGTTATGAATTTTATTTGGATGAAATATGCGTAAATACACACACATGTATGTATGTAAATTTTTTTCGTACTTTAAAAATAAAAAATGAGAATGTTTGTGTCAATATAAGCGACCTTATACGGCTTAGATTAGAGATGTCCACGTGATTGGCTTTTATCACTTGCGAACATTACATATTTAGTTACTGGTATGAAGTACGCAAAAGAACAAATTTTCAATGCATAAGATTTAAAACTTTAAAATTCCAACAAATAGAAATTACTAATTAGGATGCGCATCGTCAGTAAAATAAGTTCGCAGTCAAGGAACTATTTAAGAATTCCGCATACTTACAAGCACGGGAGGATTAATTTTAAATTTTTAAGTAAAAATGTGTAGGCCATACTTGAGTAGATAAACAAAGGAGTTTTATGGTACTTCTTCGCACAATTATATGAATATTGTGTCATTGTTGGTTATTACTAAGCGTTGCTTATACTTGAGGACTTGTATGTATGTGTGTTTGAGATATAGAATCTACCCACTTTTAATGTCCTTGAACATTTAAAACATATCCTAGTAGACTTAACGGTTCATTTGGCTATCTGTACCTTTTTCTGAGATTATATGTATTAAAGAAAATGTTAATGCACTTAGGTAAATGCTATATTTCTGAAAAGTAGCTAACATCTATATACATATTCCACTTTGTCTCACTTTTGCATATGAAACAAAAACAAATTCTAAACTATTTTTTTGAGTTGAGTTACTTGTTTTAAATGCTACCTATAGTGGAACATGCAGCATTTCTACTTTGTAAAAATATTAGCCTCAGTGGTAAGTTAGACGTAAAAGTATACGAATATGTCGATAAATTGTTCACAAAAGTTCTAAATGGGTACTAAGTTGTTTTACAAAAAAGCTACGGTTTATAAGGATCCCACAGAGGATGAATTGGCTAGACTATTTCGTAAGAACTCTTTATGTAGATTATTAAATATCAAATTTTTTTTTTTTCAAATACTATTTCAAGCGAATTTTCCATAAATTACAGAACGTGCTTTAATAATATCCGATGAACAGGAATCCTTTATTGTAGACAGCCCGGTCGAATCATCGGATCGCGAAGTTTCACCCAAATTGGTGGTGGGCACTAAAAAATATGGTCGTCGCTCTCGCCCTCAAACTCATAGAATATTAGATGAACAGTCGGCTTCAGACTCTGATGATTCCATTGACGATCAAGATTCGAATTCTCATAGAAACTGTAATACGCAACAAGTTAAAAGATCAACATCGCACAACGATATTCCTGGTACCAAAAAACGCACCGCTGCAGGCTGTACTGAAAGTAAATTGAAAAGATGTGCCTCTTTGCCTGCCCAAAGAAACATTTTTAATCAAAACAAACCCAAATCGGTGGCTAACAAAGGAAAACTGGCGAACGAATCATTAATGCCGCTAAACAAAAACACACTCAGTAGCAGCGTGGAATCTTTAGGTATGTATGAATTTCTAAGTGGTTGTTAAATGTCGTGTCAATTCTTCTTACTTTTTTTGGAAAACATTAAAGCTTTAGTTTTACCATATCTTATAACTTATCGATCCACTTTCGTTACTCTATTATAATTCTTAAATGAAATGATTATTAAGCTTTAAAGGTCTTGGGATAGATAAAAACATATTATGGAATGCAATGTTAGGCTTTAGGGCTAGAATTCATAAATATTATCAAATTCTCATTTTTCATTCAAAGTTTATCATACAAGTGACTTCTTTATTATAATTATTCAAATGCACTTAAATTATTTGCTATTAACTTTCATTCTGCTTCAAATATGCATAAATTCATTTATTGTTACTGAAATACATGTACAATTTACGGATGCCTTGTTAAATTTGTTAAAAAGCGTAACCAAATGCAGTAATTGATATAAACCCATTTTTATTCTATAAAATGTATCACTGTGCACGTTCACATTCTTTTGGCTGTCGTAAATGTTAATAGTAGTTCGTCTTGAGTGCCGATACATTGTGATTGTAATTAATTTTGTTAAGTTGATTAGTTTTGAATTTGTCTTTCATCTCTTGACAATCGTAATATTCACCTTCAAATTCACCGTATATCTAAAATATAGGTTTGAAAAATCTTTCATCTGCCATGCACGCTGTTTGGAGTACTTACGACTGGGAGTTTAGCAAAAAGCATTTTAAATCTGGATATTTGTCTAAAGGTTTGTTTTTCCCAACTAAATCAAATTATTTGGCATTGATTTATAAAAAGAAAAAAAATCATTAAAAACGGCTGGTGGTATAAAACGCACACTCTTCACTGAGTGGCTAGTAGTAGAACAATAAATATGGCACATTTTCAGTATTACTTAGTTCGTTTTTAAGCACTTGGCAAAATTACACTAAAACTTTTCATTCATTCTTTTTTTTTCTGTTTGGATAGAGAGATTTCAAAACAAATGACATCTTTTTGTTTTTATTAATAAATTTATTTCTTCTAAATTTATTTGTAAAGGCAAATTTTGATTTTGATTTCCTTTATATTTCTAAAACCCTAAAAGTCTATAGACACATTATTGTTTTTCTAAATCTTACTCATGAATTTATTGAATTGAAATTTGGTTTTTGTTTTGTATTAAAGCCGTGAATATGTAATTAATTAAATAAAAAATATGTTTGAAATCACAGAATCACCAGGTCTTATGGAAACTTTGCCCATAAACAGCATTTTAGATATATGGGAACGGTCTTCAATACCCAATGGCCGTGGTATACTAATCGCGTTGGGTTTTGATAATGATGAAATAAATATTGCCCAGCTGAACAAGGTGATGGAAGAGGAAATTAATAATATTGAAGAAGAGCCACAAATGGCTTTAACAAAAGCCTGTTTAGTTCTGCAGTCAGAGGAACTTGGAAATTTAAGACAATTTTCGAAACAACAACGTGATGAAAATGCTAAATTAAGAGCTGACAATAAGGATGCTAATAGACGTATTGCTTTATTGGCAGCAGAGATCGATGAACGACATGCTTCTTTAGAAGATGCTACCAAAAAAGAGGTAAAGTATATATAAATTAAGTGTAAAAATAATCTTGTATTGGCTTATCGCTGTTTTTAACGATACTAATAAAAGCAACAAAAAATATATATTGCACTTGCTCAACAATACTGCATGTAATAACTGAAAAAGTTCAAAGTGTGTAGCCTACAAAAAAAAAATCGGTAATATTAAAAAATCCATTGCGCTGTATATGCTTTTCAAATGAGTTAATTTTTACAAAAACACACAATTTCACAGTAACAACACATTGTTGGGGAAGAAATGGTAGTCTTAACTATGGGAATATTTTACCTAGACATAAGTGTTATGTATTGGTTTTTGCGAAAAGGAAAAAAATTTAAACACATTGACTTAATACAGTATTGTTGAACGAGTGCGATATGTATTTTAATTTCCGCTCCTTTGGGGGTGATGTAATATTTTACAATTATTACTTTGGTTTAGTTTTGTTTGTCAATGTTACTATCTGTTCGTTTTTGTTCGGGAAACATCGTTTGCTGTGTGCATATGGTTTAGTCAATCTGCACGTTTTATTAAGTTTATTTGAAATAAATAACCTACTTCTTATTATCGGATAAATTCTGATATTTTAGTATTAGAAGCTCATAAAATTTTATATAAATAATAGATAATTCAAGAACTTTATAGCTACATAAAATACAAAGAATATTTACGCTCCGTTTTGTTATTATTGAAATAATGAAAATAAACTCACTTTAACGATGTTTCGTTTAAGTTATTCCGAAAAAATATGCTAAAACTGGAGTTTAGAACTTGTGCTCATCTCAATTTTTTGAATTTGTTTTAGATACGCCTTTTAGAACAGCGACATGCTGGTGTGGTAAGGGACCTAACTGCACGTTTATCTAATGATCGTGAGAATTGGTCTAGCTTAAACAATCGTTTAGAGTCCAAACTCAAAATATTTGAACAAAGTGAAATTAAACTTAAAACTGAACTCGAATTAGTGCGCAAAGAAAATGACAGCTTGGATTGTGAAAAACAAAAAATGCAAAAACAAATTACTGAATTGTTAGAGAAGAATATAGACTTGCAAACAGAGTTAACAGAAATGGATGAAACCAATCATTCTAATAGTCGAAAACAACAATTCGAAAAATCCAATGACGACGAAGAAGTTCTACGACTTGTGGAAAAGGTTTCAGCTTTGCAAGTTGAAAATTGTAACCTTCGGGACAAAAATGATGAGTTAATAGCTGAAGTGGAAATTCTAAATCATGATTTAAATAAAATGAAAATGAAATGGAAAAAAATAACTCTAAATCAGGAAGCTACAAATCAAGATTTAGATGAAAACGAAATGAACTCTTCCAGTACAGCAATAAAAAGGAGAGGAGACTCCCCTTCGAAAACAAGATTGATTGAAGAGAGTCCTCGTTTGGGTAAATTACGGAAATGTACCAATGACTCGAATAATACTTGTAGCGAAAATAGTGACACTAGTGGAGAATGGATGGCTCTAAATTCTGAACTGCATAATTCTCAAACAAAATCAACTTCTCAACTGCAAACAGAAATAGAAAACCTTAAAAAAAGAATCTCAGATTTAGAAACTCAACTGCAACAAGCTAACGATAAGCTACAGGCTCAAGCACCCACAACTTCATCTACATCGATTACATATGAAGAACGCTGCAAGGAATTGGAAACCAGTTTGGAACAAATGCAAAAAGCTTATGAAGAGTGTGAAGATTATTGGCAAGCCAAACTTACTGAGGAAAGAAATTTATTCGAAAAAGAGCGGCAGATTTATGAAGAAGAACAGCAGGAGAGTGATAAGAAATTCACAGAACTTATGGAAAAAGTACGAGAGTATGAGGAACAGTTTAGTAAGGACGGCCGACTGTCACCTATTGAAGAGAAAGATGTGCTTGAACAGCAATATGCCGACTTAGAGGCTGAAGCAGAAGAAATACGAGAAAATGCTCGTAAAATTTTTGAAGAAAAGTCAATAGAGATTGAAGCTTTACAGGCAGAAATAGAAGATTTGAAAGTACGTTTGGGAGAAAGTGTTGAGATTTTAACGGGAGCTTACGAACTCAAGCCAGAAACTGTTGCCACTAATTCAAATTTAACTGAAATCGGTAGACCAGCCAATTCTCCTATAAGCTATTTATGGCAACAAAGTACTATACAAGAACCAGTCCAAAACTGCCCGCCTTTAGAATCGCATTCAAAAGAAATGTGTTCATTGTTACCTGTGACTAATCAGATATCAGCAGTACGGTTAGTATATATTTTTACATTAAAAGAACTTTTCCTTTTTGTATTCAATCTATTAAAAATTGGAATATTAAACTTTTTTCAAACATTATATTACTTTCCAATTTGTGAAAAAATAAAAATATCGAACGAGCCAAAGCGATAAATAAAATCTTAATATTGAGAGCAAATGAAATTCCTTGGATATTGGCATTCTTACCCCACAACAATCAAAACGTATGCTTAAGATAATAACTGAGCCAATATCTCAAATAAATTATTTTATTACTGTCTGGTAAGATAGGGTAATTAAATTTATTACTTATCTGGAGCAGATTTCTAAAGCTTAAATTAGCGCACGCATGCCTGGAAACTTTTCATGCTATGGTCAACATTTTTTCAACGTGTGATTTTTCTATATTATTTATGCTAAAAATTTTTTAAAATTAAAAAAACACTTAATTTAAGTTATATTATTATAAGAAATTTATTTAAATTACAGTGTTAATTTGTCAACCTCTGAGACAACAATATTCAGTACAACACCACAAACTCAATCCCAACAGTCTCCCATTGAAAATCCCATACAATTTCAAACACAATCCACACACTCAGATACTGGAGATGTTGCCGATTGTGAAACATCTTCAAATGCGTCCGGCAAGAGTTTCGAAACGCACAGTATTCATTCGAATCAAAGTTATCAACAACGAAATAACCAAACGATAACTAAATCGCTAACAAATACTAAGAATGGTTCACCTAGTCCCACACCAAGTGTTTTAAAAGATGAACTTAAACGTTTAAAATATTTTGAAATTTCTTTGAAAGAACAAATTAAAGACTTATCGCTGCAAAGAGATGGGTTGATTATGGAGTTGCAACAATTGCAAGAAGCTAAGCCCGTATTGGAAAAGGCATATGCTGTGAGTTATTTTGTATGATGATTTATTTGAATTGCAGGAATACTTAATAATTTAAAACACTTGATAATTTAAGCGTACCTCTCATCCTTCCTTAATGCAAAGAGTCAATCAACTGGAATTGAAAAATAGACATTTGCAAAATGTTGTTAAACAGCAACAACAATACACCGAATCAATAATGCAACGTAGGTTTCCTTCTAAGTGGTTTTAATTATGTATTATATGCATATACGAGTAACTTTCTACTTCTTTAGAATCTTGGCGTCATCATCAAATCGAATTAAACGGTTTACATGGACGTTTAGAAGCACAGGGTGCCTTAATAGCTGAACAAGTACAGCGTTTGCAAAATGCTGATATTTTAGTTAAAGACTTATATGTTGAGAATTCCCATCTCACGGCATCTGTGCAACGACTAGAACAACAAAGAGTACGAGCTAATATGTTGCAGCAACAACAAAGATCAAATTGTGCGGGACTACAAGGAATACCTTAATTTAAATAAACTTAAAGGAAACACGTAATTTTTGGAACCGAACTTCATCATTGTCATCATAATAGTCACAAAAAAATGCAGTTTGATAAGGTAAGCACAGTTATTATTATTATGTAGTACATAGATTTTTTATTTATCTACAAACAATGATAAAACTGCCTACATCAATTAAATTTTATTTGATAATTGAACGACTATTAATACTACAATGATATCTACGTACATGGTCTATTCGAACGTGCTGCGCCCGTACCACGTGCTTATTATGTTGACTACATATACAAATATACAGAGCTGCAGTTAAAGACATTAGTTATACTCTTTTAAAATTTTAAATTAATTTAACAATAGTTACATACTAAAACTAGTAATAGGAATAAATCAACGCGCAATAAAATGTTATGCATACATACGTAAGAGCAATGTATGTGTGTGTTATGGTTAAAGAAATTGTTATACACGTTAAATTTTAAGATTTTTAATAGAAAATAACTTTGATAATTTTTACTAACTATCAAATACTAAAGGAACATAATTTACTTTTTTATTTTATTTTCGCAATCGGAGCATTCTTAAACTTTGTATTTTTTAAATTTGAGCATTATATAGTTTCAAATTCTTTAAATTTGAAAAAAACCAAAGTATGAAAAATGGTTGGTAGAATTTTTTTTTCGTTTCACTTTTTTACTTTTAAACGCTAATTCATAAAAAAGATATTTCATGCTTATAATATTCTGACTAGACAAATTTCTATACAAAATTTGTCAATCAGCTGTTACAAACATAAAATATTTTTAATGAATTTGACTTTAAATGCTTATTTACCCAACTCTAATTGACTATAAGTACTATTTTTTAATAGTCTTCGTATAATCGTTGTTTTAAATGTCAAAAATATTTAAGATCCAATATAAAGGTATCGTGTTCTTCACTACAATGTATTGATAATAATTACACACATTCTATATTTGTTTGGTGATTTCGTTTCATATATATTTTATTTATTTGAATCGAGAAGCCCTTTGTAGATTGTACATATCTTATTGTAAAGTATTATATATTGTTTATATAGAATCAATATTGATCTATTCTAATTATTTATGTATTTAAATCATATTTAAAATATATGCTTTTGTTTCTGAAAGTCTTACATGGTTACCTTAATGAAAAACTGTTGTAACCAAAAATTACATTTGGCTGATAGTAAATTGATGAAATATGGAGGGAAATAAATGAATTTAGCCTTCTAAATATTTTTAAAAGGTAAACTTATTGCTTCATGTACCCATTTTATTAATCATCGAGTTGCTGTTCATCTTGCTTAAACGGCAATGTTACCAGTGTCCTGAAGAGACGTTTTCTTCAAATAGCGAAAAACAATAAAAAGAAAAAAGATATATAACATTTAATACATGCAAAATTTGAAACTGGCGCGACGTTTGTGACAATATATACTTTTTATAATTTTATAAAATGTATTTAATTCCAATTTTTTCCCGGTTTGTTGTGTGAACAATATATAAATTGTAATAGTTTTCTGTTCAAAACCCTTCATGTCAGAGCAAAACAAGTTTAAAAAGGGTGTTGGGAAACTATTTAACTTTTAGTGAAAATATTGAAAATTTGTTAAGATTCACAAAAACTTACAGTATTGAACTTGATGATGATCTCTTGCCATGACAATTGCCTCCGGAGTCCCTATTTTGATTTGAACGACAACGTTGTTGTCTTTGCGCTACTATTTGTGGTGCTCGATGAGAGCGATGAACTTTTACTTTAAAAATTCTTGAATTTGGAAAAATATAAGAGTCTTGATTTTTTAAAGTAGAATGTCTGGATTGAAGTTGAGCAGGCATGTCATAATTTAAGTTCTCCAATTGATGCTTGGATTTAATAACTGGTTCTTCAATCGCATATATCGGTTCGACTTTGCTACGTGATTTAGTGTCGACAGCCGGACGATGTGTACTGAAAAATGTCATAACATCTTCTACATTATTTTGGAATTTCTTTTGATTTGTATTTGAAGTATTTGTATTTGAAGTAGAAGTTTCTTCGGTATCATTTGAAGTTGTTACGTCAGCAGGTGAAATTGTGGTTTGCACAAGTGGAGTTCTCGTATTAAAAAAAGGCTTAATTGAAGTTGTGCTGCTCTTAATGTTAAGAGGCTTAACTGTCAAATCATCTTCGTCGTAATAGTATTCTTCATCATTGTAGGTTTGCTGCAAACAGGTTAAAAATATATTAACGTACACTGCAATTAATAAATATGTATGTACATACCTCGGCTACTTCGTTTTGATCCATTTCTATAATTGCTACATCTTTAATAACTACATGGATATTATATTTTCCACTTTGCCTTTGGTCATAAACTATGTGAGCAGCAGGTAACTCTGCTTCATCATTATTTGCCCGCATACCATTTATGTGACGCATATCAGCAGAAAATAAAATTAATAAAACCAAACTCTTAACCAGTTTGGTAGAAGCCATTTTAAAAGAATCTTCTTAATTCAATTTGCGTGCTGCACCTTTATGTTTCACTCTTTACAGTTCAAATACAACTGATCAACTTCTGACCATAAAGGGCTAAGGTAGACGCGTTTATCCTATTTGGTGCATATTTGAGCAAACACTTAGTATGAAGATCACACAGAATAAACGAAAAATGCATACACATTCATACAAACATAAGTAATTTATAACAACATTCTAGTTTGTATGGCGAGCAGTTCAGTTCTGATTTGGATTGGTATTAAATGCAATGATTCCCTTTAAAATCTTGTTCTTGAAAGTAACGAACATTGTTTATATGGACCTGCTGAAAGCAAACAGAACCATTAAACAGGTGCGGTTTGCTAAAGAGAATTTTTTTGTGATGTGTTTAAACAAGTAATTGTGCTTTTCAGTCTAGTCTTATTTCGTTAGCAATGAAAAATAGCTGAAGATGTACATAATTGTTTAAACGAGCTTAGAATATTTCTAATTGTTGGTTTTTACAGGTGTATTGTGTATTCCCAAAAAAAAAAAAAAAATTAATAAAAAATGTCAATCTGCTTTTGTTTGTAAAAAATAATTTTACAGAAAATTATTAATTTATTTTTGCAATTAAACTTGAGATGTTTTCAAAAGTTTTTGTTGTCTTCCTTATAAATTATAAGTCTAAGCAGTAAATCATACCACAGTGTACAAGTGCGTGTGTGTCAACAGTTTGGTCATGCCGTTACGTAGCAATAGAAAATAATTTAATGCACATATTACTTATGGAACCCGTTTCCTGGTACCGAATATGACAAGAATAGCTCAGTTGAGAAAAGATTAAAGAAATGAAATATTTTACCCGTTGCTTTTAATCTTTCCTCATGTTAGTTTATGCATATATAAGAGTTTATTTTTAATTATATGGATGGTCGTGCTTGCGTGCAGGTTATGCCATGTTAGATGTGAATTAATAAATCACTGACTTCCAACTTTGGAAGTCAGTGCTCTGATTTGAAAGATAATGTGGTAACGAATCAGTCGATAAAAGTGTTTACGTTGAAATTTCTGCTGTGATGTTCACGTATAATGTAAAAACGACCATGCAGCTGTTTATACAATAATTCTGACAATTGCAAACGGTGGTTGTTTTCTTTTGGATTGTTCAATATTTTGTGTTGCAGTTCTTTGGGTTACATTAAATAAAACGAAAAAACAAAAGGACTGGCTGCACGAAGAAAATATAAATCGCTTAAATATATACAAATAAAGTTTGTTTATCATCGATCAAATGGAGAATGAATATTTTTGTCTGGCATATATGCATAAATAAAAAACGAATTATTACCAAAATGGATGCTAATAGAATTTATAACCATTGTGAGATTTTTATATTATTAACAATTTGCATTCCTTTAATACTATGTGAAAATACTTTCGTTACTACGGAGACTTCCGCAACATTACATGAATCTACGCAAGATGTGCATACACCCGTAAATACACGTAATATTGGTGATGAAGACTTGACAGCGTTATGTCCCAATATGTTACGTTATGTATTTGAAAGTGCAATGCCAAGAGATGAATTCAAAGCTGGAGTATTTGAAAAATATCCCTCTAAAGAGGATGTGTCAGAGAGTGTGGTAGTAGACTTACGTTCATGTGTAGAAGCTTGCTGTGAAAAGGCTAGAAATAATACATGTAATGTTGTTTTTATGTATAAGCGCAAGTGCTATCATGTTAGATGTGTGAGCAATGAATCCTGTCTGCCTAAAGAGCACAGAAGCGTAGAACGTATACAAATGGTGTTGGTGAATCCGGTTAAGCAAACGCACAACGATAAAGAACAAGAATCATGGTTAAGCTCTTTAAGGTCATCCAAAGTTTTAAGTGAAATGATGCCTTTAGAAGAAACAAATGAAAATATTAATTCGTTAAATTTTTGGAAGCAGTCGCATAAATTTCCTTATTTTACACGATCCGGCGTTGAAAGTAGTAACTATGATGAAGAGGATTTTCCAATGGCCGAGAAAAGAGTTAAACAATTACTCATGTCATCAAGTTTGGATGAGAATGATGCGATTTTGCCGGAGGATTTAACTTACTATAGGGAAAATATGTCGCCAGATCTACCTGGTGTTACTAATTTCTTGACATGCAGTTTGGAAATGACTCCGCCGGCAGAAAATAGATGTCCGTTAAATGAAGAATGTGCTTCTGTACGAGAAGATGTAAATACTGGAATATGCAAATGCAAAAATGGCTTTGTGCGTAATCATTTGAGGGTTTGTGTACCAGAGACAGTAGACTACAATTTATTGGATGAGTCTAGCGCAGGACATAACACGATGTTGGAAGCATCTACATCGAATGGCGACGCAGTGCAATTAAAAGCTAAATCGGAAACAACGCCCAAAACCGAAACTACTAAGAAGTTAATGGTTTCAGTGGTATCAAAGGAAGTTCGGTTGCCCGAAAAAGAGGTTACTTTGGCTGCTTTTACTGTGCCTGATGAAGAGTCAAGTAATATGAAGTATAAGTATCTTTGGACATTGATAAATCAACCAAAAAGTCCAATGAATGGCACTATATCCGACCAAAGTCAATCAAAAGTAAAATTATCAAATCTCTCGGAAGGTCTTTACACATTTAAAGTAACTGTCACTGGTGATGGGACCTATGGAGAAGCTATGGCCAATGTGACCGTACTACCAGAGAAAAGAATAAATAGAGTACCACAAGTAATTATAACACCCAGTGAACAAACTATAAGGCAGCCAACTACGAATGCTATATTAGACGGCAGCACTAGCACAGATGATGACAAAATTGTATCCTGGCATTGGGAAGTTGTGTCTGGTCCTATTGGATATCAACCCAAATTGCCTGAAGTGAATACTTTGCAATTGACTGATCTCACTTCTCCCGGGAATTATACGTTTAAATTAACAGTAATGGACACTGACAATGTAACGAATTTTACCACAGCCACTATAACAGTTTTAAAGGGAACAGACTATCCTCCTGTGGCAAATGCCGGCGATGCTGTAATTTTGTATTTACCCAACAATAATGTTACCCTCAATGGTACCGCCAGCTCAGATGACCACGAAATTGTTGCTTGGGAATGGACTAAAGATGCAAGTGACGAAGCAAAGGCCGTTGATATGCAAAATACTAGAACACCATATGTCCAACTATCCAATTTGGAAGAAGGCATGTATACATTTGTACTTAAAGTAACAGACGGTAGCGGTCAATCTAGTACCGCGAAAGTACATGTGTTTGTAAAACCTCCTACAAACTCGCCTCCTAAAGCCATAGCTGGAACTAATATGGTAAAGAAATGAATTTCAACATATTACAATGTTAAGTTTTTCATTAACTAAAATTTTTAGACAATAAATTTGCCTATTAACTGGATAACTTTGAATGGTTCAGCATCAACAGATGACATCGGTATTAAAACCTATCAATGGAAGGAAATTTCCGGACCTAATAACGCACTTCTACTAAAAGCAAATGAAACGGTACTTCAAAATAATTATGAAACAAACAAGGGACTGACTGTGTTTGGATAAAATTCTTTAAATTTTAGATTGCAAATGCCACTGGTCTTACTTTGGGTTTGTATGAGTTTGAGCTAACTGTTGCGGATGAAAGTAACAATACAGCATCTGATAGCATGTGGTTAAAAGTGGTGCAAGAGAAAAATTCTCCTCCAATTGCTAATGCTGGTGGTGACCAAAGTATAACGTTACCAGTATCAGCAATATTTTTTAATGGCAACTTATCATCGGATGACTTGGGAGTTGTGAAATACGAGTGGACCAGAGAAGATGCTAGTCTGGCTGCTGGTCAAGTTGTTGCTGACACTAACAAACAACCACAAATGATAGTAAGTATTGTTTTGGTCGATATGTATACATGTTGCAAATGCATGATCTGTACCATTCGCTTCAAAGCTAACAAATCTTGTATCGGGCCGGTATGTATTCAAATTAACTGTGAGCGATGAGCAGGGTTTAACCAGTTCGGATACAGCTAGCGTATTTGTTCATCCTGATCCGATGCTTTTGAATCTAGTACAACTTACACTGCCGACGAATATATCAATTCTGACACATTCCACTCTAAACACAATTGTACAAAAAATTGGTTTGCTGTTAGGTGATCTAAAGATTCAAGTACGTGAACTACAGCATGATACTAGAACAAAAGCAGCTATATTGGTGTTTTATGTGGAGGTCTGTAAATTATTTTAAGATTTGTTTTTTAAAAGTAACATTAAATTTAGATAGAAAACGGTGGAGAACGACGAGCTATGGATGGCTTGACAATCGAACACTTATTGAAAGATAAATTACAAAGAGATGCTTCGATTCTGGGTACAGTATTTGCCGATGTACGAACTGTTGTATGCCAAAATAAATGCTCTGGACATGGTGTTTGCAATGATGATACGAGAGCTTGTTTCTGTGAAGCGTTTTGGATGCCTTCATTCGGTTACTTTTGGGGAATCGAAGACGCCAATTGCGGTAATAAATAGATTTATTAGTGCATCAAAAACACATTAAATTTTTCATACTTTCCATTATTAAAAAAATATTAGATTGGTCGGTATTGTATGTTTTTGTGGGTGTTATAATATCTCTACTGCTACTGTCAGTCGTATTCTGGCTGATTGCAATGGCTTGTAGGCAATCGAAAAAACCACGATCTAGACCAAAAGCACAAAAGTATTCTCTCATTGGAAACCAAGATGAGGAGGCACCAAATTGTAAGAATTATAGCACAATTATAGCATTAAAAGCTCTGACAAGTACTACTTTTATAATATTTAGATTCTCGCAATATCTCTTTAACTGATTCTGAAACCGATTCTGATGTTTTATTCGAATCACGTTCTAAGTCAAATGGTAGTTTACGTTTAAATGGCACATTAAAAAATAAACATAATGGCCTGGATCGTGCAAAATATCCCGGCAAACATGGTCGTAAAATTAAGACGTAAAATATACGTGTACTGTTTTGTCTTTAATATTTTATAATTTTGTGATGTATTTCAAATAGTGTATTATTTTATTTATAACAAAAGTTCTTCTTGTATACATTCAAATGTGCCTAATTGCGCATATTATTTTATAATGTATGTTATATGTATGTTCCTTTAACTTTGTTGTATTGAATTGCTTTTTTGTATTATAATTTAATTTGCAATTATATGTATATGTAATTTTGTTTAAGCTTTTTTATGTGTAATAATACGCACAGCTTTACTATTTTCTATTTTATTTAAAATATTAAATAAATTTGGAAATATTAGAAAAATTAGTAAATTCTTTTATTCTGTTCGAGCATGTAATTGTATTCGACAAGAGATCAAACATGTGTTGAAATTCCGCGAAAAAGTTTTAATAAAAGTTTTTCAAATTCATGTCGTTCGTTGTCCAAAGCTTCACTCTACTCCCTCGAATGTCATTTATTTTCAATTAGATATAATTATCTAGTTATTTTATTAAATTATTTATTTCTTTTTTCAAAACGAATGCCAAAATGTTGCTTAATGATGCCAAAATAACCGTTTTCCCGGGGCATTTTCGCCAACCAAGTTGTCGTTACCTAAAAACTCCTGTCTTCCACCATAAAACTTTTTTTCAAGTTGTACTTCATTACTTACCATCACCACAGTTGTTGTCTTCTAATCAAAATACGGCTACAAAACTGTTTTATTCGTTTATTCAAACAAACTCTTGAATAAAAAAAGAAGCAATCGTATCTCGAACAAAAATAGGGCAGAAACAAGCTAATTGTTAGTTGTCCGGGAATTTTCTTTTGAAATTATAATACAATTTTGGATTATATTTCTCATATAACGGATGTTTACTAACAATGTAACGAAAATGCCAACGTTCAAATAAAATCGCCACACAACCGCAAAAATAACCAATCGCTAATGGTACGAATGAACCCCAAAATTTATGTAAATCAATTAGAGCTTCTTCTGGCATTTCCTTTTCATTTGGGAAATGTTGAACATTATTCTGAATCCACTTACCTAATAAGCCCGATTCCATTAAACGTTGCAAATATTTATCAATTGAAGGTTTCAAAGGCGAGTTGCGGATTAGACCTAAAGCCACAGGCATTTTCACTACACAATCACGCATAATGTGTAAAACATCATCGGTTCCGGCAGCCTGTAGACGTAAATTCTTTAAAAAGTATTGATTATCATAATAAGCGTAGCCACCTTTAGCTATTTTATCCGTCTGTAAGTACGTACACATAAAATTGTTTTTGGTTAGAAATGGGGTTTTTTTTACAAGACTTTCACTTACTATATCACTTATATCCGTTACTATATCCGTTTTTGTGCCCAACTCCTTGAGGATTTCGTCGAATGCATTGTCAAATAAATTCTTATTTTCTATGGAACCCACCGTTAGTGTTAAACGGCTTTGCAATAACTCCTCCAAAGTGTCAATAGTAATGCGGGGTGCCGGATTAGCTAATATGGCTGTAAAACTTGCACGATAACTTACGGTTATCAAAATGCAATATAACCAATACCATCCTGTAAGAACACGTAGAGGCCAGTTACGTGGGGTTTTTGGTAAGGAAACATACATCAACATGGAGTACGTTAATAGTATACAATTTCCAAAATCATCAAATAAATCTTCTGTCTTTAATAAAACCACCATTTGGTTAAGATAACTCCGAAATTTAACATTTTTGTATGTTGCTGTCGATATGCGATTTACCGATTTTCGACGAAATAGTTTAAAAAATTTCCTAGAATTAAAGCGCGATGATTTCTTGTGCATTAACAAGGCATGTATAAAGGATAACATGTAAAATATCGTTCCTACTAAAAACAAAGATAATAAAACTCCGGCCCACATACTTCCGCTGAATGGTTGTATAAATGTCTTCCATGCGTTATCCTGTGATGATTCCGGTGTTAAAAATGTTAAACACTCATAACTATGAGGTGTACTAAAGTCAATAATTGATCTGAAGGCATTAAAAACATGCAAATCTCCAATAGCTATTACGGTTGAATTTGAACTCTGAAATAAATGTGCACATAAGTAAATCCTTCATCAGCTTTATGGTCCTTCCTACACTGTATGATTATTTTAGTTTTCACAAATATTAAGCAACTATCGGTTTGCTTAATACGTACTACTTAACTGAAGTTTAACGATTCTTATTGCACAATCCTTTGTTCCATTAATAACAGCTTATTGTGTAAGTTTAAGCTTATTTTTAATCATACATTGTAAAAGAACGTTTATTTAAAAAACGGTCTGAAAAATATGTATGTTCTCACCAATTGTCCAACAAGTCCTGTATATGAACCATTCGGCAATTGCCTTCCCCAACGTTCTTGTTGACTGTTTGGACTTTCATAGAATTGCGGCTTAAAATTCATAGCTTTACCCAGTGCTGAAACGATTTCAATCTCAACGCCTTTATAACTCATACCCGTCCTGCTTTGGTTTATATATACAACCATGGGTAAATGTGCAAAAACTGCCACCGGTAATTTTATACCTCAGGAATGAAATGCATATATTATTCAATCTTGTTTCGACTATTCTAAAACCTGAAGAAACTGCTTGGTTTTGAAAACAAAACAAAAAATTTCCTCAGGAATTTTATATTAAAAAAATTTAAATTTGTTTTTGTTTCCTATATAGAGTCTCAAACGAAAATTTTTATTTCATTTACAAGAAACCGACCGCGAATTTCGTCGTGTAAGACAAAAGCGATTTTGATTTATTATAAATGAACTTGACTCTATATAATTTTTTAAACTTTTTCTACCCTACAGTGTATTGTTGTACCAGTCACCGAGCAGTTTTGGCTTTATGTGAACACAAAAATTGAATTTTCTTATATCTTTCATAGAAATTATGAAAGGCAAAGAGACGCTTGTATATTTCTGGAAAACCAAATATTGAAATGTTTTAGAAATTTATTTTGCTTGCCTTTAAATTTCATTAACGCCAAGTGATCTAGAAAATTAGAGCCTTAATTTCAATTGGATTTTCTCTGAATTAAATTGTATTGTAATTGATGCTTGAAGTAAACGCCAATTGTAATTAAAACAAAAACTTGTGTGCATAAATTCAGTAAGCGATAAACTTTTAGTACCAGTTTGCTATTTTTCTGCAAAATAATTTTGTTTGGTAATACGAAAGTTTTATTGAAATTGTTCGTCCACACGACATACATGTTTTGTTCCTCTTTGGGTGTGTTGTGTTCACCGTTCAGTACACTGGACGGTCTATAACTTCGAGTCACGTTCTTATTATTTAGTAAAATTTATCTCAGAGAATATTATTGTATCAATATAAATATAAAATATAGTTATGTCCAAATGGATAATGAGAAATAAAATGAAAATGAATCAGTTGATATGCCATCCAATAACTCAGATAATAATATTTTATTTACCATTTAAGTTTGAGGATGTGTTTTCCAATAAAATCTTTCTGCTTAAATACTTGCCCTTAGACCACACAAATAGTTGCTTAGGAATTATAAGACCACTGGACAAAATATTAGGAAAAGCAATAGTAGAGATCATAAAGCTTTAAATTAATTAGTTAAAATATGCATGAAAAAAAATTATATGACATTTACCTATTCTTGTCCCTTAATGGCTTTATGAAAAAGGAAAAAATCATATTGCTCCATACGCGAAACATATTATGCTCAAAAAGTCGATCATCGTGGATAAATAGAAACCTTCGTTTGGTATTTAAAATGCGAAAGTGCTCCACAAATAATAATAAACGTTTTACTTGTATGCCATTTAATATTGTGATAATATGCAGGTCACAATTAAAGGTCTTAATTTGTTGCAGTACACGTACAGTATTGTAGTTGGGAGCTTTCAAGTCCTCTGTGTCCTTCACTTTTATGTAAAAATGTGCTAAAGGCTTATGCGAATATTTAAAGAAATTATGATCATAAATGCTGGCGTACCATTCATCGGATATAATGGCGAAGCAACGTTGGACCTTAACCTTTATCAATATCTCGGATATAATTGCTTGTAAATTAGTCCCCTGCCATGAGCTTGAAACTCTGTTAAACAATTGTTTGTCTGTAATATTCTTATAACTAATCTTTTTTTGTTTGTTAATGCTTACAACAGTTGCTTCAAAGGATTTTCTTTGGCTAGACTTAAATTAAGTGAAGTTAAAATTAGTAAGAGATAGTAAAGAATCCGCCTTGTTATCATTATTTATTTTGAAGAGCAACTAACAAGAACTAGTTTAAAATATTTAAATGACATACATTCGATTTGTAGTGTTCTAGTTTTTTTTTTTTTAATTCTTATTATTTGAATTGACAGTTTTAATTGGACCTTGCGTTGACCTATTTGAACTCTGTTTGTCAAAAAATGTAAAATGTTACTTAGGGTATTTAAAGAAGTATCCTTAGAGTTTTATAAATTATATTTATGGTATACATTCCCTTGTAAGTAGATATATTATTTTTCGAGTGTTATAGCAACACGCCGTTTGTTTAGTATATTTTCTATGTTAATTGGATTACAGTGACTGCCAATTGTATTCATTCTATAAGAATAATTCCCATAATAAATATACAATTTTATATCTTTGAATTCAGCCACATAAAAAGAATTGGCGAAATGATGAGTATAATAATTATTTTTCATATAACATTAATTGACATTAAAACATTTAGAAAACACAAGTTCTGTTATAAACTGCTAATAGTTTAGCTTTTGCCAGCACTCAGAAAGTGATCGCGACATATACAGTGCGTTGTAGGTATTTTTACATCGTCTGTGAATTTTTGTTACAGGTACTGACAAAGAAGCTTGCTGTCTTTTGCCCTTTAGTACATGCCCGAATTCGGTAATTATTTATAAGAAGGTTTTACTATCCATGATGTCAGAAAAAGGGCTTCTTTGTCGTTCTTTTCCAAGATTATAAACAAATTTTAATATTAAAAGAACAAGATATTATCTCAGGTAATATAATATGTTACTTTGCAACTCAGTTTGAAGTCTACTGATGTATAAGAACCAATGAAATGCGGGTATACGAGTATAGACACACTTAACCCATAACAAAAAATTGTATGATTAAGAATTAAATCATTAAATAAATTAATTAAAAACATTGCTCAATCAAAAGATTGAGTTAAGTTTTTTTTTGCCGAAAGGCTGAGTTGATTATAAAAAAAATTTTAAAAACTACTGCGTCATATTTAAACTTATTGAAAAGTTAATATCATGAGGCATATCACAGGAGAGCTATATAAAAATATCCGGACTTTGAAGTAACTAGATCATTTAAAAGTAAACCGATAACAAAGTCTGTTCTTAACTAGTTTCAAAAAATTTATCCGCTACAGCGAAAATACCGAAAAATCCAAGTTTCAGGATTGTGGGAAATTCCTTTGGGAATTGTGGGTATCTCAGAAACAAATTTAATTTATTTTTCAATTACATTAATTGCATAATAGCAATTAATTGGAATTATTTAACGGGTTTAAAATTATTATACAAACGGGTATTGTCGTACGGTTTGTTTTCAGGAATCACATACATATATGTGTTTGGCTGTGTGCAAGAAAATAAAGCAATAAAAAACAAAAGTATATATTTGACTGACACTGTCATTAAGGCTTCCGTTTTGAATTCAAATTAAAGAAAAATATATGCACGTACATTGTAGATATTAAATAAACAAATAAAACTCCGATATGACAGCAAAAGATTCCGTTTTGCAAATCGATGACAATGCGCAGGATGAAAACTCCGTTAGTAGTAATGCAACACCGAAAATCGTTGTAATAGAACAGGCAGTGGAGAAGACCAAAGAAAAGCAAATGGAAATGAAACCAAAACCACGCTTTAAAAAGTCTAAAAATCAACAAAAATGTGGCAGCTGTCCCGAACGTTATGCAAATATAAAAACTTCTTTTCATGCTGCAGAATCAGATTCAACTGAAGTGGAATCATCTACCGATGAAGAGGAACGATGGAAGGATGTGGCACGGTCAGCTGAAATTCCAGCCGATTACTATAATATACAAAAGCTAGTGAAGTATATTAAAGCTGGTAATCAGACCGCTACTATCGTATCGTTATGTTGTCTGCAGGATTACGATTTGAGGACACAAATAAATCAATTCGCTATACACGATATTGGTGGCCTGGAGGTGTTAGTTAATATTTTGGAATGCAACGATGCTAAATGTCGTCTAGGAGCATTGACTGTCATGGCCGATATATCTCTGAATATAGATATACGCAAAACTATAGTCGATTTGGATGGCATTCCATTGATAATTGACATCTTGAACTCTCCAATGAATGATCTGAAGATTGTAGCAGCTGAGACTTTAGCGAATGTGGCAAAAGTACGATTGGCTAGAAAATATGTGCGTAAATTTGGCGGTATTCCTAAACTAGTGGATTTACTGGATGTTAAATTACAGTAAGTAGAAATATCGAGTCTACGGATGCATTATTCAACAGCTTTGCTTCCCATAAAGTATTTTGCAAACACCACGTGACGAACTAGCACTTGAGGAAATAGAACAATTGAATATGGCAAGAGCTGGAGCTAAAGCGTTGTGGTCATTATCAGACTCTAGACATAATAAAGAATTGATGCGTAAAAGTGGTATTGTGCCACTTATGGCACGTTTATTGAAATCTTGTCATATAGATGTCGTTATACCCATAATGGGAACCATACAGAAATGTGCCTCACAGGTATTTACATAGATATTCAAATAACTTTGACAGTGAACGTTATTGTTAAGAATAAAATAAAATATTTTTGTGTCTCCCAGCCAAAGTTTCAACTAGCCATCACCACCGAAGGCATGATAGCAGATATTGTGAATCATTTGAATTCCAACAATTTGGATTTGAAAATGGAAGGCAGCACGGCTTTGTATAAATGCGCCTTTGATCAAGCCACCAGGGAATTGGTGAGAGAAGCGGGCGGCTTGGAGCCGTTGGTAGCAATAATTAAAGACAAAACTGTAAGAGATAACAAGCCTTTAATAATTGGAGCTACCGGTGCTATTTGGATGTGTGCCATGTCTGAAGATAATGTTAAGAAGTTCGATCAACTGCGTACAATTAATCATTTGATTTCATTACTCAACGATGAGTCTGATACGGTGCTCACAAATGTGGCCGGTGCTATAGCTGAGTGTGTGCGTTTTCAAAATAATCGTGACGTTGTGCGCAATTCCAATGGCTTGCCGGCATTAGTTTCCTTATTAAATTCCTCACATGCTCCGCTTTTGGAAAATCTGTCTAAAGGTTTAAAGGAATGTGCTAAAGATATGGAAAGTATGCGTATCTTGGAGGAACTAGATGCGGTACGTTTAATATGGTCATTGCTAAAGAATCCAAACCCTCGGGTCCAAGCACATGCAGCGTATGCCATTTGTCCTTGTGTGGAAAATGCCAAGGAGTCTGGAGAACTCGTGCGCAGTTTAGTAGGAGCCATGGAACTCGTAGTTGGTCTCTTGAAATCAAAAAACATTTTAGTTTTGTCAGCTGTGTGCGCTGCTATTGCTACTATAGCTAAAGATAGCACTAACTTGGCTATTTTGAGTGACCTCAAAGTGATCTACAAATTGGCTGGACTTGGTAAGTCAGTTATTTTGAATCGCAATAGCCAAACAATGCGGTAATAAAATTAGTTTATGTTTAGTTAATACAACAGAAGATTTGTTACGCAAAAATCTGGCGGCAGCCATAGCCAGCTGCGCAACATTTGGCAATAACACACAAGAATTGGGACGTTTGCGAACTGTTACACCCATTGTGTCGTATATGACCAGTGATGATCCCGAAGTTCATCGTACCACAGCAATGGCGTTAGAAAAGCTATCAATGGATCCGGAGAATTGTATCACAATGCATCAGGTATATAATAAAGGTTAGTCTGATTGAGTACTTTGGAAACATAATGCGATTTGACGTTAATGAAGAAAGTTTTGCAATCGTTTAATGTTTCATGTCACATGTGATACTGATCACATTTACCTCTTCCTCAACTAGAGAATTCTATTGTTACTGTTGTTTGTTAGATGATTGTGTTTAATATACGGCTTCTAAAAGAATCTTGCGACAGAGATCTGCACAGCTAATCATAACAAAAAGTAAAAAAACTTTTAAACTAAAATTTAAATTAAAAAAACGAGTCAAATCATCTTCGAATGAATCATATAAAAAGTATATAGCACAAGTTGTAACATAACTACTACAAATTCTCGTACGATTCTTGACGAGCCTTACAAAAGACTTGTATTAAGAAATGCGATTTCCCACGATCTAAAACGGTCTTCAGGAGACTTTCGAGGATTGGAAATGCTACTGCACATATCGTCATTTAAAGTTCACACGTCCGTAACTCTTATAACGTATAAAAATAATTTTTGATTGATTTAAAATACATCATAAGTAATCAAAAAGTCTACTTTAAATCTTCTCGTCAGTTACTGCCTTTTAAATCAATTTTAGTTTGTAATAAAATATTCAAAATAAGCAAATTTCTCCTTAAAATAATTATTAAACATGTTATAAAGTACTCATAGAGACATGCAAAACAACTGTCAATGCAATGAAAGTGTATGTAGTGCTATTTAATTTACCGGGGGGCAAATTACAGCACCCGATGTCGATCAAAATTTTTAAATAAACTCAATTGAAACTTCATTCGATATCGAATGCTTTAATTTATCCATTGGTTTGATTCGAATAGCACAGTATCCCCTCTGCTTGTTATTCCGAAATGTTACTTATCGTATATATTTATTTTAGAGTGGCGTTGTTCCGTTTTTACTGGAATGTGTTGGTTCTACTAACAAAGAGCTTCAATTGGCGGCTGCTGGTTGTTTGCGTAATATTCGTGAATTGGCCCTCAGAGCTGAAGAATATTTACTAAAAATTGATGAAGATGATTAATATACTTTTTCCACAACGATCGACTTGAGTGGAATATTTTGTATGAAAACCAATTATTTCATAAAACGTTTCCATACACATGGTTTACCTTGATGAGTGCATCCCTTTGGTTGCACATTAAAAATTATAATCATATATATTTCGAAACCATATTTTCAATAAAACAGAATTATTTTTTGCACAAAGTATTTATTATACAAACATATAAACTGTAAATTTTGCTAAAGATGGAATAAATTCTTTAAATACTTTAGGCAGGCTCAGACGTGTTAACTATTGGACGAAATAAGCGCAACCAGTAATAATTGGTGTATACTAGAGCGTCAATAAAATATAAATAAAATGTTTTGTCACGCCCCAAAATTTAAGCCCATGGGCTTTCGTTTATCAGTTTTGATTTTTTGACTATAATTTAAATTTTCCTTATTAAGGATGTTTTAATATGTTTTGCTAATACAATACATTTAAATATACTCGTACGCCACGTCATTTTTAGTTTTTAATAGCTGGCATTACTACCGCGTGTGGAAATACTCATACGTCTTTCTACACCATTTGTATGAGGTGAGAGACAACTTGGTGGAGGATATCGCCATCTACGTGGCCTTGACAATAACGTACCATCTGTCGAGGCACGACTACGAAATGGTGTTTCCAGTTCACTGTTTGAAGCGATTTCATCGGTGGATTCGGAGTGATCTTTCTGTTTCAAGCAAGATTTTCCAATAACTAGAAATGATCTTCTAGTTTCATTAGCCAAGTAGGATGTATCGTAAAAGGAACATCCAGAGTCTGGACTTAGAGATTCATTTTGTACATCGCTAGTGGAACGTTTTAGCTTTGGGAATTTGCTAAATACACGCCAAAAGTAAAAAACATCTCGAAATACTGATTGTACCTGAAATGCATACATCGATTAATATTTAAATACAATTTATATATAATGGTAGAAATAAATTATAGGCATATTCTCAGTGATAAACAATATGTACATGAAAGAGTGTTTCCATTTCAGAGAACTAGACTATAATATACTATCATTAGAGGCACTGATTAATTAAATATTTTATTGGCATATTTTGATTTAGTATACTCACTTGATCGACACTTTCTCTAACAGATATCTCGTGAAAACATACACAAGATAGTTCTTTGAATCTGCGCTGCCCTTCCTCTAAAGTTACCATTCTATCACCAATTTGGTCGGTTTTATTTCCAACTAGTATTACCGGAACTTCAGCCATTGAATCTTTACTATTCGATCCTAATTTTCGTCTTCGCTTGTTGTAGTTGATTAAAAATTTGAGTCGATTGCATTCGTCAAAGCTGCACTTGTCGGTAACAGAATACATAAGGATAAATGCATCAGCCCATCGTATATTTGATTCCAAATTAACATAATCGGCTTCCTGTATTGAAGACAATAAGTGTATGAATATTATTAGGTTTCATTAGTGGGATTACCCACTTGTATTCAGGGCGAATCTAAATATAATTAAAAACGGTTCAAATGTCAGTCATTTGGTGAGAAAAATTTTACATCACAGTTCGACTCTAGACTTTTATAGCAATGGTTTTGACTTATGGGGTACCGCCTTGACATTATTTATAGACAAAATACAATACAACAGCTCCGTAGTATACGCATTTTCGCGTTAAGCCTCAACCCAGAATTCTCAGCCATTAAGGACAGTTTTGTTCTCTGCAGTATGACAAGAAAAAAAGCGACGTGGAAATCGAATATTTTGTCTATTTAAGATTTTAAAAATCAAATTAAAAATTGACTTGAAAAATTGTGCACCAAAGTGCAATTATAGCGAAACGAAAAACTAAATTGCAGAGGCTTAAAAATTTGTTTTTGTTTTTCTAAATATTTTAAAACGTTTTTGAAAAACAAAGAAGTACGAAAAAATTATATATAAGAAACTTGCTATTGTTTTCCGTTTAGTTTTACAAAAAAAAAAAAAACCTTCTGATTGAATATATTTTCAAATATTTTGTAAACTTACATTTGGTTGTCCAGTCGCATCCAAAATATCAAAGTGGACATTGTCGTTGTCTAATGTCGTATTGAATGTGTAAACTTTTTCTAAATTCGGGTCATATTCCCCTATATAACGCCGTGTTATGAAACGCACCACCATTGCAGTTTTCCCCACTCCACTTTGTCCCAATACCATGACTTTTAAAGATTTCGGTTTGGTATAAATACCAAGTTTGGCCAGTGAGGACTTTGGTGAAGTGTTATTCATTTGGCAAGACAAGCTGAAATCCAATAAAATCATTTAAATTAAAATTTTAATTTTTTAAAATTCAATAATATTATTTAATTATTAAAATTCTAATTGCCTTAAATTATTATTATTTATTTACTTAATTTTTTAATAACTTGAAAAGTTTTAGTTTATGAAATAGTTTTAATTAATTTATAAAACAAAACTTTCAAATTAACAGCTATAAAATCTAAGTATGCAAGACCCTAAATAAGTCACCCTTTATGTCCTGCGAAACAATAAATTAAATGAAGTTGAGAAAAAGGTGTCCTCCACGCAAATATTTGAATATGCAAATGAACAATGTGCGCATTTCTATTTAAAGTACTTTCATACGAAAATTTTACTTTTACTTTTACTTTTCATTGAAAATTTTTTTAATACAACAACACAAACAATTCTCTTAAAAGACTTTTGTGATATTGAATGGAAAATGTCAGTTTCAGTCAATGAAGCGTAGGAGAATTGTTGATAAGACAACGTGAATTAGGGCGGCTGGAACCTTCTGAGAATTTATTGAAAGATCAATATGCTCGTTCGTTATGTATTTTCCTTACACTTAAACTTGCCAAATAACTAAATATTTTCGAATCTGATTTTTAATTATTATCAAAAAGATAAATTCAAAAATTACTGAACCTAAATACAATTAGGAACTGAACTTTCAAGATTTTGTCTCAAAAATCTACTGGTGATAGCTAACAACAAATAAATATTTTTGAAACAATCAGACATGTTACGAAAATCATATTTAATCAATGTGATTTGAAACCACCACCGATTTTGTGATTCCAAAACGTTCAACTACGTCAACAAAATTTTCAAATGAAATTACTCAATGTGTTTTTTTATGGAATTGGTTATATTATTCACACTAGTCAAATATTTAACCAAAAACGAGCAACTAAATTTTTGCTATTAACATGAATGAAATTTAGAGATGGATGTAAATAATTTTGCGAAAGTGGAAATGAAAATTATTTTAGTTTTTCTATGATATAAGAAATATATGACATCAAGAGTAGTTACGGAATTGTTTTCAAAATAAAATTTGCTTAAACCACTGTGGGCTACGTATATGTATGTCACATAGACACTAAATTTAGATTTTCATATTTGGTTTCATTTCTATACCAAAATCAGATAAATATGTGCATGTTTAAATACTTGTATTATCCACGGTTTGCTATCAACGGCAAATAGTACACATTCCTTGGTAATATATCCAAACTCAAAAGGCAAAGTAAACAATAATTTACATGTTGAGGCAAAAGAATTCGCGTGAATAACAATCGCATGTTAAATAGGTATACCAGCAAAGGTCATGGGAATTTAAGCACTTGTCTCTTCAGTGGACAAAAAGCGATAGTGAGAGACAAGAGTATGATATTAAATCATGTTTGGATGGGCGTTTGCAGAAAAATTTTTAATATAAACCCATTCATTCACATAAAGTATGATTTATGCCTGATCAATTGACTATTTCTTATAGATCCATACGTACACATTCATGTATATAATTAATTAATATTTCTTATTTATTATGAAAATCTACCAGCATTATAATAAAACATGAAACTATTCATGGAGCAACAATCTCCATAAAAATATTTTATTTTATATTAATATTTTTAACGATGGTAAAAATTCGACCACACACATACGCATTTGTTTCTTCAAATTAGGATTATATAAATTTAAGAAAAATAGCAACTGACTCGTTATTGGTACTTTCATTAATTCGTTACACAAAGCGTTTTTAGAGAATCGCAAAAATCATTTGCTATTTTTGTGCCAATGAATAAAAATAATTTTGATTCTAAATATTAACTCATTTATTATATATTTGCTATTTTATTCTATAAATTTCACCAAATAATTATAAGAATGCGTAGGTTTTCGCTTTGTATACCCCGTTTTGATTATGAATATGAGCTGATTTGAAAAGTACTATTTTATATACTAATTTAATAATTCCAGTCTTTTTTTATTTCAAATTTATTTTTTAAATTTGTTTTTTAATTGTTACATACAATTAAAAAACAAATAAAATTATTTTCTATAACACATATCATTTTGTTTATCAAAAATACAAATATCTCTTGTGGCATCTACATATTGCATACGCATACATAGAAAAAGAATAACGATTTTATACACATTCAGTTGCTTTGCTGCAAAGCGTAAGTAGTGCTTTGCCGGCTGCTTAAAACCTCAAGCATTTTCACTGGGTACTTAGCACCTTCCAATTAAAACAAAAAAAAAAATAATAATAATTAAAAACAAAAATCATATTGATACATAATTGCATGTTTACCACAAAAATGTAACCAACCATTCACAATTCAAGCACGATAGATTGTTTATCATTTATTCTTAAATTACAATTTAGTCAACTTACAATGTCATTTATTTAACACATTTATAATGGTCTTGAGTTTTGTATGTAAACAGTTTATGTATTTTTATATGTAAATTTTAGTTCTGTTATTTTTATTTTCCATCAATTAATTTGTAGCACTTTTATTTCCCAAGTAAATGTTCGTTTTTATTAGCAACGTTCATTATAAATACTAGACAAAGCTTGTCTTAATAAGCGCGAGAAAAATACCGTATCACCGTTCGATAGCGATGCTTGCTGGTGATTAAAATAAAATAAATCATCGTTTTTGTTTATATAAACAACAGTCACACGCAAAACAATAACGACAATACAAAACATGAACAACATTTAAGGCAACAACGTATGAACGGGACATCAATAATCACTTAACGATATATCCAACCCAATAAACAGAAGTTGGAATAATAAAAATTTTTTATTAACACTTTAGGAATCAGCACGAAATTAAAATCAAATAGTTTAAGCGACAATTCCCAAATGAATGTACTGATTTGAAAAACAAAAATATATGGTTTTAAATATATGGTTGTTGCGTTGTACACAAATTTTGTAAGGAAGGATATATATATATATATTTCACGCATGTCTCTGAACTCCAAAAAATTAGTTGTTAATAAACTTTTCAAACACAAAATCTAAAAATTATAGAGAATTGCACTCATGCGGAAAGCAACAGTAGAGAAGTTTACGCCGATGATGTCAAATAAAAAGTTTCTAATTCGTATATTTGACGAAATTGGGTTTCTCAGCGATTCCAATGCATTTCAACCAAATACACCATAGTCTAAAAAACCAATGCTATAGTATCAGAAAAGCGTGATTTTGCGCGGAATTTACAATTACAGTCTCTATTGTGTGTCTATTGTATATTTATAGTACATACGGCTGTAAAGTTACAATTATTTAATTTTGTTCATGTAGTTTGTGCTTTTATTTCCAATTCGGAATGTTTGCTGGGAATGTATTATATACAAGCATAATATTAACGTGTGTAAACTTTACTAGAACTTAATAATCGTATAATACTAGTGCTCGTATTAATATTAGGATAGTAACAATAAAACACAGATTCTCAATGTAATAAAGCTCGTCAAAATTCAGATAAGCACACATCAAAAGTATTGAGAACAAAAAAAAACTCCTTAGCAATTAACTAAAAAATATATGCTTGATTTAGAAATCAATAGGAATTATTCCCTTCGGCACTTCCTTCTAATGTATTAATAAAATAACTGCCTGTTCGACGATGTCGCGAACAGGCGTTTTTTGCGATTCTCTAAAAACGCTTTGTGTAACGAATTAATGAAAGTACCAATAACGAGTCAGTTGCTATATTTCTTAAATTTATATAGTCCTAATTTGAAGAAGCAAATGCGTATGTGTGTGTGTCGAATTTTTACCATCGGTAAAAATATTAATATAAAATAAAATATTTTTATGGAGATTGTAGGCTCCAGGAATAGTTTCATCTTCTATTATAATGCTGGTAGATTTTCATAATAAATAAGAAATTTTAATTAATTATATACATGAATTTGTACGTATGGATCTATAAGAAATAGTCAATTGCGCCATCGGCAGTAAACAAATAAACAGATTTGGTTCTTAAATTTGTTTGTATATGAAAATATTCGAAACCAGCTGAATACGTATATCCTATGTTTGAAAATATAAAAAGTATGCCGAATTTCTAAACATCAAAATACTATTTTACAATTTTATATTGTTTACAAAAACAAAACACATAAGATTTTGAGTCCCTGCAAATGCATTTTTATGTTTAGGAAAACAGTCTATACCTTCAAAAATAGTTCCAACATGAAAACATAAGCGCAAAAATTTATAAATAAATACAGCTACAGTACTGGAAATGGGAAATGGCTTTTGAAGTTCTTAAATAAAAACAAGTATCGAGTCAAATTGCTGGTATTTATGTAATTAAAACTAAAATCTACATAAATATCTATGAGTACTTCTCTGACTTACTGATAAGCAGCGGTCCTTTAAATAGAGCTTTGAATGATTATTCATGTACTAAAAATATTATTAAAAGTTATAAAAAAAAAAACTAAATTTACGCAAATGGTGCCAACCTAATTGCACATCGATATGATTAGATGTACTTACACATTATTATAACCAAACAGAATTCTACGGAATAAATTGTTAGTATGAATATGTATACACACTTACAGATGTATGTGTGTATGCATCTACGTAACTATCTAGAATAAAAATCAACGCAATAATACTCGTACTAGACAAGTAGCCGAAACCACAAAACGAATATAAATAAATGTAGCATTGTTACGTATGTGTGTGTAGGTATATATACATGATTGCATTTGGGTTTTCGTATACCAGGGCGTTCGACATGATTCTAACCGGCTGGTAAACCGTTTCCGTGTCCTCTTTTTTTGCAGGCTACCGCGAATAATAATACTAATAATAATAACATGTAATAATATTTAATGTAATTATGGCTTTAATAACAAGATATTTTATAAAAGGATATTTTGCTATGGATTTAAACGGTTTATAATGATCGAAAGGCTTCCGAGCAAATCTCCGTTCTCGCATCGCGCATTAAAGTCTATATTAATGTATTCTCGTCGTCTGATAATTAAATATTTTTGATTATACTCTTACAGAGTATTCCCAATAATTTGGCAAAGTACATAATTTATTCGCCACGAATATATTCTTAAAATCGATCATATAACAGGAAACTGTTTATGTTAAACAGTGCTAATCGTTAAAACCATGCAAAATGTGTAAAAAATAATTTGCATTTTCAGCAATAGCAATTAAATCGTAAAAAATCTATCAGAGCTCTGACTTTAATGGTCGATTGATTTTCGAACACGGTTTCAAGAAATATCTATCACCCTAATGCTTACACACATGGCCATGGTTGCTTTGATGCGAACAGCAATGCAGCCATTCTTTTTTTATTTTAAATTCGTTGTCAATAATGTGGAATGGCTAAAATTAAGAATTATTAAGTAGCGTAAGTAACATCGATAGTATCGGCATAGTACACTCAAAATAGGAAACACAAAATCAAGTCCTGCACAAGCAAATATAGTAATTTTCAAGCATGCAGTGTCGTACCGACTGAAACAGTGTTTTATGCATATGCAGCCTAACCTACCCTGAGTCCTTATGCCATGATATCTGCGCATAAATTGACAGACAATAATCGACACTTGGCAAATAGCAACATTCATTCGAATTAATTTTAAAATCGTTGCACACGATATGACAAGTTGATATGCCCGCAAACGTATGTCCTTGTATATAGTCTCGTCTAAGCTGTGGGTGTAGTTTATACATATACTTACATCCCTGCAACTATTGCACATTTTATTTGGACGCATAGCACTTGTTATTTAGTAAATAAAATCCAAGTGGTTTGTTTTATTGCGTTATTAGTGGGTACGCTTAACCCACAAGGATTTCGAACTGCGTTACAAATATTTTTACTTATGTTGAAGCAATGAAGTCTTATTTTTGAGGCAAACAATTTACTGTTTAAATCAAAGCTACTTTAAAACGATATGTGAGCATGACAAGGACATGATATAAATAATAAGATGATTTGCATAAATACAGTTGGGCATGCTACTACCAACGTTGGTCTTATTAGTGCTAAATCCTGACATAATTCATAGTTGTCAATAACATTGAATAGATGGCGAAGTATTAGAGTTAGTAGTGTATATATGTATATGTCCTTTACAACATTTATAATTAAAAATACGTTTTACGAAATATACGATACGAAAATATTGTCCGATCTTCTGTGACTTATGACAAGTTTTAAAATATTCCGTAGCTTTACAATCATTATAACGCTTACGGACACGTTCATCCTATCAAATTCTTTACTACTTCATTAACATTTACAGCAAAATTTAGTACTTCCTCACATTCTACAAGATACATATTAATCTTTTCGCAATACTGTAAACGATAAGGAAGAATACGAGCATATGTGTGTGTGTGTATTTTTAATTCCTTACACTTGAATAAATGTTTATAAAAACGTTGTTTACACCTTTTCTTAATGCGTTAAAGCGTCACCTTTTCTAAGGACTTTTTCTGACATAATGTTTTTTGACAAGTTCAAACACATCGTCTTTTTCTTAAATTACATTAATAATTAATAATTGATCAACAACAGCAACTAACAGCATTAATATCTATCCAAGGGAAAAGTTTCGTCTTATCCAGTTTGCTCTTTTGTCTGAGAAAATCCGCTGAGACTATTTGTCTGATAGATTAGTGACTACCTCTATATACACAAAAAAAAAGTGTTGTTTTGAGTTAATATAAAAGTTAAAACAGAAGTGCATCATATATTTTCATATACAAGTTTTAATTATGAGTTAAAAATAATCAAGCTGTTTTATTTAAATTTGGTTGTGTTTTGAGTTGACACTGTGTCGTGTGCCCACAGATGTCGGTAGTACCGTGCGCTATCAGCTGTGTGGATTCTAACAGCTGATGTGTGGTTTGTATCTGATTTGGTTGTTTACCTGGAAAAAAGTAAACAAATATGTTAAGAATGTTAGCGGTAAGACAAATATTTAAATATGTTAGGAATTTTTCGTGTCAGTTTTTTTTGTGAGGTGTGCAGAGTCAAGATTATAAAAGGCATATTCGAGCGGGTTTCAGAAGAAAAGAGAGGAGTTTAGACCGAGAAAAGAAAAAAACGCAGCGCGGAAGTTAAGCGCAGTGCCACAGAAAAAAAAAAAGACTGTTAAATTTTTGAATTTTTTAAAAAAGAAAAGGAAAGGGGAAATGTGTGAAAAAAAAAACATTTACATTAAGATAGAAATTTAGAACAATAAGCAAGTTAAAATAAAAAGAAGAAAAGCCCAAAGTGAACAATAAAAGAAAAACATTTATAAATACAAAAGGCCCAAAGACTCCAAAGAGACACACAAAAACAAGTTGCCGTATAAGGAAAAAGCCAGTGATATTAAGCTATATTGCCAGGAAAGGAGTGTTTAGTGCCCGTAACAACGAAATTAAGAAAAAAAAACAGGAAGAAGGAAAAAAAGGTAGAACGAAAGATTCCCATCCAGCCACCAGGAACGACAGTCTTGGAAGAAGTAAGCCAACGTGAGGGTTGCCGTCATCCAAAATGTCCCGTTGGTAGAGGTATCGTGCCATTTTATTATTAGACTAGGACACAACTCGACATACGGTTACGGACAGAATCTCTTAAATATACATATATATATAGGTTTTTTGTCCCCATACTTTTGTGGTGGGAAGCGTTTTTTTTGGTTACCGCATATCCATCCCTTTTTGGCGCGTTAACAACCAAAAAGGGCGCGAAATTGATAGATGAGCTCGTCTAGGGTTTCGGCGGTTGTATTGTATATTTAAAAACGAAAAAAAAGGAAAATCCTAAAACAAAAGGAATACAAGTGTGAAGAAAAAAATATATATATATATCGTGAATAGAACAGCAAATGCGACGATAGACGACGGAAAGATATATAGTTAGGACACGTCACTGACAGACGGCCGTATCCTGTATATCACGGTAATTCCGCTTCTTGCGATTTAAGGAAAGTTTGAAAGTTTTAATTATATAAAAAACGCTGGAATTGAATTTTAATTTTTGATTATTGCTTTATGCCCCTACATATACACATATATATATTGTAATTAGTTTTTTTGATACCCATGTAAATAGTTGGTTTGCTTTTGCATTAATCTCTATTTAGCTTAATTTTGTTTTTTTATTTTGCCGAGTGTAACGCAATATTGAATTTTTTTTTTAAATTTTCCTTATTTGTAATAAACATGAATTTATGTCTGAAATGAAATTTTTCCAGAATTTATGAGAATGGCCGAGTAGAACAGTAATATGCGGTAAGTAAGGCGGGAAGCAAAAGCGGTCATGGGATTGTATTTGGGACATCCAATCCTGGAAGGATGTCATGGAGGAGTCAAAAGACTTCTAAGGGGAGGGTAAATTCCTGGCAGAACAGCCGCCAGAGGGTTTTGGTATCGTCCGGGCTATTTGTGTGTGCAGGGAATGAAAATAATGGCGTTTTGTTTCGGGCTCTGTTTTTTTTTGTATTTAAAGGCAGGCATTTGTGCGTTTTTAACCGCAAATGAGAAAAGGCTGGTATTTATATTTTTTTTTATATAAATATATTAATTGTAGGTACAAATATGCACAGATACGGGATATTCTGGACTGGCTGGCAAGAACCCCACCAAGACGGCGAGCTTCAGCCGGAGCAAAACGCAATAATACCAGCGCGGCCAGCAGTCTGGATACCCCTTCTGTCAGATGGCGATTATCTGTCATAGACAGATGATAACCATCAATTTGACACCATGGTCTTTTGGCATATATGTAAGTGCACATATGTAGAAGACACCAACACCTACCATCAATATCACATGAATGAATATATATATTATATAGAAGAGAAATGGCGCCCAACGTGGGGCCCGAAACAGACCGAAGGTTAGAAGTGGGTTCTCCGAAGCAGTGGTTGACGGATGATCATCAGAGGCGTATGACCTGGTAGGTCATTCAAGAGTCCCTATCCAGTAGCGACACCTTATGGTGAAAATCAGTCAACTGCTGTATAACACCTTTCTGTAGCTGGCAAGACAAGTGAATGTTCAGGGCTCAGATCACAATCACCTATGTAAGTCCCGTTTCGTAAGGCTTAGTACCTGGGAACGCGTTGCGACATAGAGTGGTTGTGATGTGGTCATGAGGATTTGCTTAATTCAGCGTTTTAGCCTTTATTCGCAGCTCGAGACTTAACTTATTCAAGATTGTTTTATAGATTGATATTAAATGAATTTATGGAATTAATACACAAGTAAAAGTTTTAATTGCTAGAGTTGCTGAATAGAGGGTAGATAGGCGAAGGAAACGTGTTATATGGGGAACAAAATACTAGAGTGAGATTAGCAATAATTTTACTTACCGGCTCACAGATCCACAATTGTTAAGGTCCAGTCCTGGTGTAGAGGAGTTACAAAGTTGACGCCAGTTGCGGTCCAGCAGTCGGGGATCTGTGTAGTTGTTAGTAGGTCTTCTTACTAATTTTTCATTCCTGAAACCAAAAGACAGAGATGAAATATTTATACTAACACACATAAGTACGGATGAACAAAACCTAATAAAATAAGAACTAGTACCTTGATCGCTTTTCTTTTCAGCCCGAAAACACCGCCTAGGAACAATTCATAAGTATCGAGTGCTGGAAAATAAAGAAAAATTTTTTTATTATTAAAATTTTTTTTTTAGTTTGATTGAAGTCAGTCATATTGTTTAGCCATACAAGCCTATAAATAAGTAAATTTTTTTTCATAAATAATTAAATTTTTTCATTATTATTATATTTCTTTATTCTATATATTATATACCTTTTTCATTAGCATTTTATTTTTTTTACCTTTTTTTATTATTGAATTTTTTAGTTACAGCTTTAGTGCAGCCCTGAATTTTTTTTATTTAGTCATACCTTTTTATATATTTTTTTTTAGTAGCATTAGTATATATATTTAATAGGGTGTAAGATTAGTTGTTTTAAAAGTGTGGTAAGTTTTCCTATTTTGATTTGGGTTAGATGGTTTTGACTCGTAGCGCTAGTAGAATGGTGACAGACATGGAGAGTATGCCTACCACCAGCGCCGGTACGACTTGTAGCACCGTCGGTGCAACCTCGACCACGATGTCAACGTTTGCAAATCAGCCAGCCAACAGCTCTACGACAACGACGTTCGCAACCATTAGCCACCCTATATGTACGATAGCAGCTGGAACCCATATTAGTCCAGTGGTAGTACAACAGCAGGTGAGAGACTCGTCGTCCTTCAACAGCACGACAGTAGGCAACGAAGGGATACATGTTGATGCCGGCTTTAGCCCAATAGCCAATATGTCAGCGGACCCAAGCAGCCTACAACAGATAATAGAGGCAACCGTTGGATTGAACCAGGCTAAATGGTACCGCGAAATAGACGTCAAAATTCAAAATGCTCTGGAGGAGATGAAGCAGGTTTTGGCCGCCGCAGCAGCCGACAGACCAGAGACATCCCGGGCAATGGGAGCCGGCCCTAGTACGTATATACCCCCACAGCCCTACAGAGATCAGCCACTTTTACCCCAACACACAGTTGCCTTTCGCCCTACGGCATTGACGGGAGGTGATCGGGCACATCATCCGCAGATCGCCAGTGAATATGTGCCGCCAACAGGACCAAGTAACAGCCAACAACCACCGCTTGCAATGCCAACTTTGATACCAGCGCCGCGTCAGGTACGCGTAGAAACTGAGCCGCCACAGGTAACTCAGCCTCAGCTAAGGGAGGCGCAACAACAGGGAAATTATTTTCCGCCCTCTCAGAATAGCATACCCGGTGCGGTGGGCTATACGCGTCCCCAGGAGAACATGGGTCAACAGACGTACAATGTGCCACAATCCAATGGGTTTCCGCCAAGGTTTTTCTCATCACAGCCACCAGTTAGGGGATCGGGATTACACCCGCCACTGGATCACAATACGGTTCCGCCAAGTCTGCCACACCATATCCGTCCCGTCTCGGACCCCACCCAACAAGTATACCCACCAGATGTCTGGTCAGCCCCAAATTCGCAACAATCACAGCAACGGCAAAATTTTCAACACCAACCGAATTACCAGTCATATGGGTACGCACAGCCGCACCAGCCAACTGGATATAATTTGGCTATGTCGATGCCGAGACAGCCAGAGCCGTTGGATAAGTTCAAACTGAGTAAATGGGGGGTGAAGTTCGACGGTACATCGAAGACGATGAATGTTCAGGAATTTATTTTCCGAATAGGTGCATTGAGGGCGGATTATAATTGCTCTGATGGTGAAATATTGCGCAGCTTCCATTTGCTATTAGAAGGGCCAGCACTTGATTGGTACTGGGATTACCGGAAAATAGTACCAATAAACACTTGGCAGGAACTGGAAAAGGCACTGTTGGCGCAGTATAGGCAGTACGAGAAAGAGTATCAAGTACAAATGAAGATACTAAACCGCAGGCAGCAACCTCAAGAGCCGTTTGAAGAATTTTATAATGCAGTGATAAAGTTAAGAAATCAACAGCAGACACCGTATGATGAGGAGCAGTTGGTAGAGATAATGCGGGGAAACTTGAAACCGTCACTAGCCCAGATGTTGTTCTCGGTCCATCTTCGCACTCTATCAGACTTTTGCCGAGAGGTCAGAAGAGCGGAAAATCTACTAAACACCCAGAGACAAATGTATCCACAGCGGCACAATTTTACTCATAGGGTGAACGAGGTGAGCTGTGAAGAGGGGGTTATCGCAGCGAATGAAATGGAAGTGGATGCTCTGCGTGCTGCAGGCCAGTACAGGTGCTGGAACTGCAAGGTGGTGGGTCATGCCTTCATGGACTGCCCAGAACCAGTTAAGCGCGTCTTTTGTTTTAGGTGTGGATTGGAGGAAGTGGTAGCACCAAAATGTCCCCGGTGTAAGGGAAACCGGGACCGGAACACGCCGCGAACTGGGCAGGCGCGTTCGACCGAGGTCTAGACCCAGTAGGTAGCAAACAAAATAATTTAGTAGTTAGAATTTTAGAAAATAAGAATAGGGTAAATGTAGTTAGCCAAACACCTCGGGTAAGAGAACTCAAGCCTCTGCATGTTAGGATGCAAGAGTACCGGGAAGCAAAAATTAGATTAGGATTGATTTCCAATAGGATAAAGCGAGCGCGAGAGAGGTATAGGAAGCGTAAGGCACTACGTCACGAAATTTCGTCCGCTTCAATTTATGAGGGTAGAGACGCCCGTCTGTATACCCGCATAAATTTAAACGGTCACGAAATTGAGGGATTGTTAGACAGTGGGGCGACGGTAACATGTTTGGGCCGCGACTGTCTGGATTTTGTGGAGCGGGCTGGTCTAGAGATCCATGACTTCTCTACGATAATCAAGACAGCCGACGGTACCCGACATGATATCGTAGGCCGCGTGCGGGCGAGAGTTACATTTGGCCAAACAACGCAGACCATCACGTTTTACTTAGTGCCTACCTTGAGCCGCGAGCTATTTTTAGGAGTCGATTTTATGAAGGTTTTTAAACTGTTTGCCAATTTAGATAGTCTAACAACTAATGGAACAAGTCTTAGTGAAGAGACAGAATATACGCCAGAGATTTTAACCCATAACTTGACAGCTGAACAGCGCCAGAGTTTAGATTTTGTGATATCGAGGTTCCCTTGTTATACGAAAAGGGGACTAGGTAAGACACACCTAGAAAAGCATACGATCGATACAGGAGATGCAGTCCCAGTCAAAGATAGACATTATCCTGTTTCTCCGGCGGTACAAGCACTTATGTTTGCAGAGTTAGATAGGATGCTTGATCTTGGTGTCATTGAGCTTAGCGAGAGTCCATGGAATCATCCGGTGACTTTAGTCCGCAAGGGCGAAAAGAACCGCTTGTGCCTGGACGCTCGAAAACTCAATGCATTAACGGTCAAGGACGCCTATCCTTTGCCGCACATTGAGGGCTTGCTCAGTCGGCTAGGAGACACGATTTTTATATCCAGTGTCGACTTGAAGGACGCTTTCTGGCAGATACCACTAGAGCCGTCTAGTAGAGAAAAAACTGCATTTACGGTGCCTGGGCGACCACTTTATCAGTTCACAGTCATGCCCTTTGGGCTGTGTAATGCAGCTCAAAGGTTATGTCGGTTAATGGATAAAGTGATACCCGCAGCACTTCGTGATAGAGTTTTCGTCTACTTAGATGACCTTTTGATAGTATCTCCAGATTTCGAGACACACCTGGAACTGCTGACCGAAGTATCTAATAGTTTGGTGAAAGCAGGGTTAACTATCAATGTGGCGAAATCTAAATTCTGTTTCAAGGAGTTAAAATATCTAGGCTATATAATAGGAAATGGCAAAATTAAACCTGATCCTGCTAAGGTGGAAACGATTACTCGTTTTGCCTACCCTAAGACGGTAAAGCAGGTGAGGAGCTTCATGGGTGCAGCAGGATGGTATAGAAAATTTATACCTGAATATGCTACCATCGCAGCTCCAATCTTTGACACGCTGAAAAAGGGTAAGCAATTCAGATTTTCAGATGAAGCCAAGGCAGCGTTTGATCGTCTCAAAAATGCTCTAGTTTCGAGTCCGCTACTTAATCACCCAGACTTCAACAGACATTTTTATGTTCAGTGTGACGCGTCAGATATAGGCATTGGTGCAGTGCTCTTTCAGAAAGACGATTCTGAAAATGAGCATCCAATTGCATATTTTTCACATAAATTAACATCTGCGCAGAAGAATTATTCGGTAACTGAACGTGAATGTCTGGCAGTTGTCCTGGCGATTAAGAAGTTTAGGCCCTATATAGAACTGATGCCTTTCTCCGTGATAACTGACCACAGCAGCCTGAAGTGGCTTATGTCACATAAGGACCTAAGTGGACGGTTAGCCCGGTGGAGTCTACAACTGCAAACATATGATTTCACCATTGAACATAGGAAGGGGAAACAAAACGTAGTACCTGACACCCTATCTCGTTATGACATGGAGGAAGTCTCAGCAAAGGTAGAAGGCCTGATCGATCTAGACTCAGTTGCTTTCAAGTCGAGTGACTATACAGAACTTGTCTCTACCATTGAAGCAAATTCTGAGCAATTACCTGACTTGAAAGTAATTGAAGGCATCGCCTATAAGCGAGTTCGACCCTATGATGGGGTGGTCTTGAATGAGGATTTCGCATGGAAGCTATGGGTTCCTCAGGAATTGACCAAGCCCATCATAGACAAGGCGCACAACTCCCCGCAAGCTTCTCACGGAGGCGTTGGTAAGACACTCCGTCGCATAAAGGAGTACTTCTATTGGCCCAACCAGAACGCTCAGGTGCGAGAATTCGTGTTGAACTGCCAAATTTGCAAGGAATCAAAACCATCGAATAAGATTCTGCGGCCACCGATAGGCGCTGAAACAATTTCAGAACGCCCGTTCCAACGAATATTTGTAGACTTTCTAGGCCCTTACCCCCGTTCTAAGAACGGAAACTGCTACATCTTTATCGTGTTAGATCATCTAACGAAATTTGTCCTGCTTAAAGCTTTGCCCAAAGCTAGTAGCAAGAATGTGATTAAATTTTTAATTTCCGAAGTGTTTCACAAATTTGGAACCCCGGAGACAATATTGTCGGACAATGGTAAGCAGTTCGTGGGCAAAGAGTTTGCGAATATGGTGGAAAATTGCGGCATTAGACATATCCGCACGGCAACGCACGCACCACAGGCAAATGCGGCCGAACGCGTAAATCAATCCATTTTAGCATCTATACGGTCATACCTGCAGGACGATCAATCAGAGTGGGACAAACATTTGTCCGAAATTGAATTTTCGCTCAGGTCGTCATTGCAGTCCTCAATAGGAGTCACACCATATTTCGCTCTTTTTGGTATGAACATGGTTGGTCATGGTAGCTTTTACAAATTAGCAAGAAGGTTAAAAAGTTTAGAAGACCCGGAGCTAAGAATTGTCACAAAATCGGAAGAAATGTCTCTCACTCGAGCGAAAATGCGTGAAAACCTGCATAAGGCATATTTGAGGAATGAGAAGTCCTATAATACACGATGCAGCCAAGTTAAGTTTATCCCGGGACAGGAAGTGTATCGCCGAAACTTCCAGCAAAGCAATTTCAAAAATAATTTCAACGCAAAACTTGCAAGAAAGTTTCTAAAATGTCGAATAGTAAAACCGATAGGCAAAAGCCTCTACGAGGTAGAAAATCTACAAGGCAAATCGTTGGGGGTGTTTCATGCCAAGGACTTAAAGCCATAGGCTTTAATGTTCTTGGTGGGCTCAGTCCCGGCGATTCCTGGCAAGTACCAAATACACGACACACATTTGAAATTAATTGCTTCACGAAAACGGTATAGGGTTAGATATATATATATATATATATATATGTATATGTATATATGTATGTATGTGTATATATATATATATATATATATAAGTGCATCTGTATAGGCAGGCATAGGTAGAAACCGATTTATAAACTTGTATATAGTTTTTTTAGTATCTAACTACGATAACATTTAAGAAAATATTAGGACTTACGTATTGTAGGTTGCTGTTGTTGTTGTTGCAGGTCATTAGTTTGGATGACTAGGTGATGAGTAGTGTGATAAGCTGAAATGAAAACATAGGACTTTAGTTTATATTATATACATATAGTAATTAATCGATACTGTGATTCGAGTATAATTCTCTTTCTTTTTCTTTCAAATTACTCACTCATTAATCTGAAGGCAACACTCAGCTCATATATTAATCTAATAGTAGTTTTGTTTAGGCGCGACCAATTGCCGCCGTCAACGAACTGGCCTGGGGTTAAACCTAACCTCTTTTTCAAAGGAAGTAATATGTTATTTTTTTTGTTTCCATATAATTATAATTAATTGGATTGAACTTACCTGGTAATAAAACATAATGACCTCTGCCTCAAATGTGGCACTGTCCCGACCTGAACATCCAACGCATGGGACATAAGAGCGTAAATATACGTACATGTATGAACGTGAGAGTAGTTTTATTTATTTAATATTTACCTTTTTTTTGCACCTTCACAGAACTAACCCTTATGGTTGTTTTCTTTTTTTGGGTATTTTTTTTTATTTGATTTAAAATTAGCCACAAATTAATTAATTTTTTTATGTAGAATTTAACACTTGTTTTTTTTATTCAATGGCCTGCGTACCAACATAAGAATGTTAGTTTGTAATAAGAATACAACCGTATGAATTCGCCGCGAAAGTCATTCATGGTGTATTCATTCATAGGGAAGTAGAGATGCCAGATCAGTTAAACCACAACCATAGTAATGATACTACAGCGTTTGCGGTTTCAGCAAGATTGATGTTAGACATAATACCACACAGGTGGAGGCAACTGGCCCTCCCATCCGGTACCCGAAGAGGGGATTACCGGAGTGGTTGGGTTTTTGTCGTGTGCCCACAGATGTCGGTAGTACCGTGCGCTATCAGCTGTGTGGATTCTAACAGCTGATGTGTGGTTTGTATCTGATTTGGTTGTTTACCTGGAAAAAAGTAAACAAATATGTTAAGAATGTTAGCGGTAAGACAAATATTTAAATATGTTAGGAATTTTTCGTGTCAGTTTTTTTTGTGAGGTGTGCAGAGTCAAGATTATAAAAGGCATATTCGAGCGGGTTTCAGAAGAAAAGAGAGGAGTTTAGACCGAGAAAAGAAAAAAACGCAGCGCGGAAGTTAAGCGCAGTGCCACAGAAAAAAAAAAAGACTGTTAAATTTTTGAATTTTTTAAAAAAGAAAAGGAAAGGGGAAATGTGTGAAAAAAAAAACATTTACATTAAGATAGAAATTTAGAACAATAAGCAAGTTAAAATAAAAAGAAGAAAAGCCCAAAGTGAACAATAAAAGAAAAACATTTATAAATACAAAAGGCCCAAAGACTCCAAAGAGACACACAAAAACAAGTTGCCGTATAAGGAAAAAGCCAGTGATATTAAGCTATATTGCCAGGAAAGGAGTGTTTAGTGCCCGTAACAACGAAATTAAGAAAAAAAAACAGGAAGAAGGAAAAAAAGGTAGAACGAAAGATTCCCATCCAGCCACCAGGAACGACAGTCTTGGAAGAAGTAAGCCAACGTGAGGGTTGCCGTCATCCAAAATGTCCCGTTGGTAGAGGTATCGTGCCATTTTATTATTAGACTAGGACACAACTCGACATACGGTTACGGACAGAATCTCTTAAATATACATATATATATAGGTTTTTTGTCCCCATACTTTTGTGGTGGGAAGCGTTTTTTTTGGTTACCGCATATCCATCCCTTTTTGGCGCGTTAACAACCAAAAAGGGCGCGAAATTGATAGATGAGCTCGTCTAGGGTTTCGGCGGTTGTATTGTATATTTAAAAACGAAAAAAAAGGAAAATCCTAAAACAAAAGGAATACAAGTGTGAAGAAAAAAATATATATATATATCGTGAATAGAACAGCAAATGCGACGATAGACGACGGAAAGATATATAGTTAGGACACGTCACTGACAGACGGCCGTATCCTGTATATCACGGTAATTCCGCTTCTTGCGATTTAAGGAAAGTTTGAAAGTTTTAATTATATAAAAAACGCTGGAATTGAATTTTAATTTTTGATTATTGCTTTATGCCCCTACATATACACATATATATATTGTAATTAGTTTTTTTGATACCCATGTAAATAGTTGGTTTGCTTTTGCATTAATCTCTATTTAGCTTAATTTTGTTTTTTTATTTTGCCGAGTGTAACGCAATATTGAATTTTTTTTTTAAATTTTCCTTATTTGTAATAAACATGAATTTATGTCTGAAATGAAATTTTTCCAGAATTTATGAGAATGGCCGAGTAGAACAGTAATATGCGGTAAGTAAGGCGGGAAGCAAAAGCGGTCATGGGATTGTATTTGGGACATCCAATCCTGGAAGGATGTCATGGAGGAGTCAAAAGACTTCTAAGGGGAGGGTAAATTCCTGGCAGAACAGCCGCCAGAGGGTTTTGGTATCGTCCGGGCTATTTGTGTGTGCAGGGAATGAAAATAATGGCGTTTTGTTTCGGGCTCTGTTTTTTTTTGTATTTAAAGGCAGGCATTTGTGCGTTTTTAACCGCAAATGAGAAAAGGCTGGTATTTATATTTTTTTTTATATAAATATATTAATTGTAGGTACAAATATGCACAGATACGGGATATTCTGGACTGGCTGGCAAGAACCCCACCAAGACGGCGAGCTTCAGCCGGAGCAAAACGCAATAATACCAGCGCGGCCAGCAGTCTGGATACCCCTTCTGTCAGATGGCGATTATCTGTCATAGACAGATGATAACCATCAATTTGACACCATGGTCTTTTGGCATATATGTAAGTGCACATATGTAGAAGACACCAACACCTACCATCAATATCACATGAATGAATATATATATTATAACTGTTCTGTTGATAAAATTTATTTTATTTTATGATTTTAATTTGAAATGTCTGTATATGATATTCTATCTTGTTGTTCTGTTAGATAACAAATATAATAATAATAAATAAATAATTTTTCACATTTATTTAGAAAATAATATTAACTCAACAATAGGTTTTCTTGCAATAATTGCAAAAATAAAAAGAAAATATATATTCTAATGGAATTTGTTTATGAATTTTTAGACCAAACCAAAATGTGATATACGATTTTGGGCCTCTACTGAAAGCTATACAATTTTGATGCTTTTGTTGATCAAGAGCGATATGTTTATGAGAAAAACAAATTTCAATACAAAGGAATTATATGCATTTACAAATATATGGCATGTAAGTTGACACTAAGTTTGTAGAGAAATAAATATCAAATCGATAACATAAAACTAAAATCGATTTAGTGACATTTTGTCCTAAAGTTCCTGAAAACTTTATAAATTTATTTTAATTTTAAGTTAACGATAAGTTAACGTTGTAATAGAGACAAACTTTTCATACGTCCTATAGAATCCTACTACTAATAAAAAGTTGTAATAATGGCCCTAAGAGATATGTAATATGCATAGTACAAACATACCATTTTACTGTAATTTTACAGATGTTAAAAAAATACCGTTATTTTTGATAGTATTGCATTAAATTTGTGCCAAATAATTATTATCAATTATTATTTGTAACTTTCAGTAATGATGTATTTATATATGTATCGAAATATTAAAACACATGAATCACAAATCAAATATTTTCCTCAAAAAAAAAAACTACGAAAAATCATCCGGTGTTCAGTTTCCATTAAAATCCGCGAGTTGTTTTTGTTGCACTTCTGTGTTAACTGAAAAGCTTTTTTAACAGCTTTGCTACTCAATTCAAAATAAAAGCTCAGCCGGTTGCTGTTTAGTTTTATTAATGCTTATCAAATTCAAATATGTGGCAAGTTTGCCACCATATGACACTGACATTTCTCTAACAGTGTATTATCTTTTGTTTAGGAGATAGTGCAATTTCGGAAGCGAGTAAATAAATAAAGTCGTGCATAGAAAATTAAATAGTGTATTAATAATGTCACTTAAATTCATTAAAATGGCGCACTTATCCAGGGAAATATTAAGTAAGTCATCATATTGAATTGAAGACATGATAAAAGAAATTACATCATTAGCACATGCAATAAATGCGTCTGTCTTTACATATTAATATGTGTGCATACATGCATGCACATGGATGCACATGTTAATGGTGAAATGTATCTATATAAATTATATGCAGTGGCTCATTGGCAATTTCAAACAGCAAATCCAATTCAAACGGCTTAATCTCAGTTTCACTTGTATGCAACTACACCTTAATTGCGCTGTTCTATAAAATTCTGCATACGTGTTGTTTGAATGCTATTTGGATTAACATCAGCATATTAAATACTAAAGAAATGAATTTCTTATATGTATACCGTCTAAGATATGATGTCGAAATAATTCGCCCTTTCATACAGCTACGAAACAATTCTTACACGGGCACTTGGAGAATATCGCTAAGCTAATAATTTAATAACTAAATATATAAAACCAAATAGCGCACAGTGGGCTAGAAAGGTTTTATTTTGAAATCAACTATATCGTGGTGTTTTGAAGAAATTTTCTTATAGTTTTATATCCATTACTTCGAAAATTCAAATATATTCAAATTATATCAAAAATATTTTCCATCAACTTAAGCGAATAGCGGTTGATTTTTCTCTTAATACAACCAAAATATATCAATAACTGTTAATTTAAAAATGTTTTAATTTCGAAAATTATTGTTGCTAAAATTTTAAAAGTCAAAACAAAACAGATTTTTTTTAATCGTTCAAGAGTTGATTGCCACTAGTTATTTGTCACTGATCTGATTTTCTTATAGTTGAAAAATATTTAACAATTTTCTAAGTATACATCTATACGTACATACATACATACATATTCCTGCACACTTATATATTTATGTTATTGTATTGCGCTATCTATTTTAAATGTCCTCCTTAAATTTTTTTCTTTAATAAGAAAAAGTTAAAAAATGTTATATATTATAAATCATATTTTCTTCTATAAGTTTATATGTTAGGCCTGCTTTAGTAATTTCAGCAATTATTTGATGAAATAAGCGAAACCGCAGTTTTTGCCTCATGATTTAGACAATATTACAGAAATCATGCTGACAATAAATGACTCCCATCGTTGAGATTGTGGACATAATATAATATTATAAATAACATAATAATAACTATTTGTGCTGTGAACAAAAATGTAAAATACTTCAACTGAAATAGAACTTTATCATTCATTTCTAGCGTGTAGTTTTTGGTTTCAAATATAATTGCCAGTGTGTATTATGTGACAAAATATATTCACTGAATTTATTGTGTGTGTAAGATGTAGATCGGCTGAAAAAAGAAAAAACAGATGGAAAACAAGAATTATTATATAATAATTAATTCGCTCGAAGGAAAAAAATCTTAAATTTTTGACGAATATTAGAAAAATGTTACCATAGCCCACCAGATTTCTTTATTAAATTCAAATTTTTTTCTTTATATGCCGGGCTCACTAACTATAGAAAAATTTTTTATCGATTTGTTTTTGTATTTAATATAAATTGTACAAACGAAAATTTCTTTAGACTTAGTTAGCTTAACAGTATACTAGTATGCATATACTGCACAGTGGGCCAGATTGTAAATTGGAAATAAATTTTTCACTTCTGAAGGAATAAAAATAATATCGCTAATAGAAATAGCAATTTCTTTGCTCCACTTGCGATTTATGAAATTGTGAAACGTAAAACGTAATTTGATCCTCATTGGACTGACTGATTCTGCTTCACTGTTCAACATTGTACATAAACGTATTAACACAAATTTTTTTAGAACTTACATACATACATACATAATTGAAATTCAAGCCTCTTATTACGGAAAGGATTCATGAAACTCTTGTGGGGGCCATCTTATAGCGTTTGCAATTAGTGTAAACACCTATTTAGCTCTTATTATCAATTCTTATACAATTATTATATACATAAATTTATTTAAAAAGGTGGCTTAATTAAATGGACTTTACTCACCAAATATTTTGCTAACAGCCCGATCTACATATGCACAAACATCATGTGCTAAATGGATGATGAAATCTTAAAATTTAGGACGATGCTACAATGACGTCACGTCGTTCTATTTTTTCCAATGTACATACATTATAATTACTCGTATGAATGCTATATACAAATATAAATAATTTCATATTAATAGGAAATAAACAAAAATATTTTCACATATTCTTTTCTTATCATGCAGATAGTTTTTAAAATAAATAGGTACTAAACTCAAATATCAGTTTGTATTTGAGTATATAGTGTGGACGTACTTGCTGCTATATTTTTCACTTATGAAATATAGTGTAAAATTACACAAATATGTGCATCCTTAATTCATTAAAATTACACAATATTGTTGACACCTTTTGTTGCTCTAACGAAATTTTTATTGTTATTTAAAAGTAAAAACAACACTATATGATAGTGGTCCTCAAGAAAGTTGATATCGCTTCCTTATCATAATCAAAATAGCATGCCATTTATTTGCAAGGAAGGGAAAACTTGTTGATGAGTTTTTAAAGTGTTCTTCTTGAAAGTACAAAAAATATAATATTTATTCTATTATGTTTCCAAACAATGTAAACTTAAAGTAACTTTAAATGCTCATGATTATTTTGATGAATTTGTTTATTTAACAAATACATGCCTATAAAAAAAATTACTTAAAAAATAAAAAAATAAAAAAGACGATTATATTAAAATCTGTGTCATAATATTCTAAAAAAAAAAATTATTGCAAATTTCGTTGGCCTCTTTCTTATCACTCAACCACATTAAATTTAGTTTGTGTATTAGAAACAAGCGCTTTGATTAGACTCTTAGACTTCTCGGAAAGCAGGAATAGACACAATGAAACAAGGTTTTATAAAGAATTTTATTTATATTCATAAACTCTTTTGAACTCTTAATATGCGTGCATATGAGTATGTATGTATGTGGGTTATAATTATTTTATTTAGGGGGCAAGTATTTAATATAGATATAGAACTTATTCAAACTAAATCAATATAAATATTTTTGTTTTATACAAAACAAGTGATCTCAAGCTGAAATAATTTAAAAATACACATATTTGTTTAAAAAAAATACTTTCCTTGCTCCTTGGAAGTATTTTTAAATATTTTTCTGAATATAACTCGTTATGAACCGTACCCTATCCATGGCACATTTTCCAATTATTTTGCCACAGAAATATGACTGCAGTTTGAAAACGAAAATACAAATAAAAGAAGAAAAAAATTGCAATTTCAAATTCGAACTGATTCTGCGGAGCTGTAAGAGACAATTAACACCAAAATAATCTTAAATAACCCCAAAAAATCAGCCGCCACTAAATAATAGGCATAGACGTTGAAAGGGCGGTTATTTTTAACAATGGACGAATGACCTTTGCTTTGAACTTATTTAAAAACATATATATTTTTCAAAAATTTGATTTAATATCTACGCCATGTTGTTGAACAAGTGCGATATATAAAATCTGCTTTTGTCTCCATTTAAATAGATGGATGCATTTACTAACACATATACAAGTAATTTATATTATTTCCGACTTTTTCATTGTCTCGGCCTTTGTTCCGGTCAATATTCTCAAATAATTGTATACAACAGCTTGTTCGTGCGAGTATAGGTGACAAAAGCGTTACGCTAACTAACATACATACATGCATACTTATGACGTGCATTTGTGTGTAATACTACGTACTTGAGCATACAATTATTTTGATATTTTCTGGAATAAAAATTATATAAGATGAACATTTTACTGACATGGCGCCATACGCGACGGAAAGTGTATAGAAGCCGTTTATTAAGTTTTAAACAGCTCCGCCGCGTGATATTTCAAGACTAATTAAGAAATCCGTAAAGTTTTATAAACAAAAATATCGAGGAAAAAGAAACCGTACCAAAATCAGACAGGTAACAAACTGCAAAACAAGAAAGTTAAATCTAATCAGACTTGTTTTTATATATCGCTTAAAACAACATTCTACGGACAATGATCACTTATAAATCAAACGGCATGTGTATGGAATTTGTTTTGGTGAATTCGTTATTGTAAGATTTAAAAAAATCTCTAAAATACTATATACGAGGGTTACTGTTTTATTTTACTGTGCACCGTCAGAATAAGTTGATTTGTTAAGGGACAATTATTTCGTGTAATTGCAGTACAAAATGTACAATTTCCTTAAGGAGGATTCGTAAACAAAACTGTTCGAATTTATGTTTTTAAGCCGCCAGCTTAGAGATTTTCTAAAATCAACAAATTATAATGGAAGCAACTTAGAACTGAATGTTTTGCTCTTATTCATTTGAAAATCAATCAATATTAAAATTGGGATGACATTTTCGAAATACGCATATCTAAAGGTACGGCCACACTTCTGATATATTTGGTCAAAAAAGCGTAACCACTTGTAAAAAAACCCCTATTAATTCAGACAAGGGTGCATTGAATTAAATAGTTTCCAATAATGTTTTTTTTTACGACACTGCCTATTAGTTATGTATGAAACAATTTTACTTAAAAAACACTTATCTGGACTAAAATATTTTATAAGTATAAAACTGTCAATACACATATTATACTCACACAGTCCCCCTCGTATTTTCTTAAAAGAAAATATCACGTATTTTTTTTATAAATTTTAAAGTGTTTTAAAGTGGGTGTGGTGGTGCTTACGCAAAAAGTCTTTGCTGTTTGTTATACACATGTGAATACATACTTACTCGTGTATAAAAAACAAGTATATGTTTTTTTATTTTAATTTGGTTATTACGGTCAGAGATCAGATTGACAATAAAAAAATTAAAAATTAATGTTTTGTTTTAATCAAGCATTTCAGCAAAAAAATATTTTTTTTGTTAAATTAGGCGATATTTAGTGAGATATTTTTAGCTGAAATCTAAATACATGTGGAAGTACTCAAAATCGATTAACCCATTACATGCTAGAGTTTCAATAGCTGAACTTTTATTTAGAAAGAAATCTAAAAACTATTTTTCATTTTGTTTTTAAAAGGAACCTCGGAACTTCAACGCAAAGTTTAATAAACATAAGCTTCTCACCTTTCCGTTTGTTTCATATATGTGAAAATATTAATCCACCAACAAGGTTTAATGGCCTACTGGTCGTCGTATACTTACAACAAAATTGCTGTTGATTTCCTATCTGGATTTTTCTTTCGTTTCAGAATATGTAGATTTCATATCACAACGAAAATGTTTTTGAACGAATTCATATCAAAATAATATCTATTTGAATCGAGAAGTGAGATATCTACAATCGTATAATATATTAAGATACGGTCACATTTGGGGAAATATTTGTGCAAAAAAACGTAACCAATAAATGTTAATGTGAAACATTTTAATTCAGACAAGTGCACCTCCGACTTTCAGCTATTTGCGAAACTGTTTTATTCAATAAACAAGTGTTAATGTTATACCTCTTAATTCATAAACGATTGTTAAAGTTAATGAATGCTTTAGGGGATCTTTAACCATACAAAATCCATACTTTAAAGCCACTTTAATTTTAATAAGCGTTTATGAATTAGGGGGATACTATTTTGGGGAAATGTTTGACAAGTGTGACCGTACTTTTAGGTTTTGTTGTTAAAATAATCTAAATATATTAGCATACAATAACGTACATAGATATAATATACAATAAAAACAAGCATATGTAAGTAAATTAATTAACTTTTGTTTTCCTTTTACAAACATGCATACTCGTACATATAAAATAAATATCAAAAGAAAAAGCTGCACACATTTTGGCCATAACGTTTAAACGTTTCGATTACTTTTGCTAACCAACCTTGATATTGGTGTTGACAAAATCATACGCGTGCTCAAAAACGTGTGATGAACCCACACAGATACATATTTATACATGCATAAATACGCAGGAAAGAGCATAAATATTTGCTACCGATGTTATGTATTGATAATTTGAACACAAAAAATATTATTAAAGAAATAATTGCTAAGATCAGCGAGAGATTAAATATACGGGATGTTTTTTTTTTTTTCTTTAAGTATTTGTCGTTATGAATATTGACGTACATACATTTGTAGTAGAGCGGTTCACGTGAGTGTTTGCAGTTGTCCAAAAAATTTTTATGTTTACGTGTAAGAAAAATCGGTGTCTAAATACTTAAATGTACAGAGAAAAAATCTTAACTTCCCAATTGAAAGTCCTGAGTTGGCGGATCTAACATCAAGGAATACCAAACATGATCAACATTTATATCGAATGAAATACAATTTTTGCGTTAATTTATATGTAATATCAAATAAAACTTTCCGATAATTGGAATGAAGTCTTAAATAAAGCAATATTTTGCTACTATTTTCGTTTCAAAATGCTAAAAAGTTGATAACGCCTTAGACTCTAACAAAACTTCAAGAGCAAGATAACTGTTATTTCGTGAGTGCTTTATAAGTTTTAAAGAATGATTTTGTTTTGTTGTAAGTTCACTTATACTAGTTTACCTTCGATCATGCGTGACTGTCGCAATCATCACATGAATATGTCTGACGCTCTCCAAATATATATGAGTAAATTGAATTTGGCTCTTGTGAATTCAAGTGATTGCCAGAATATTATTTGTCGTCCATTTGTCCATCTATTCCACGTTGTGTTGATGAGGGTCTAATACTTAATGAGATATATTTGATTTGTTTTATTTGCACTTGCTTTTCATATATTTTAGTAGTAGTCGTCATTGTGTTTGTGCGTGATGGTAGCAGTGTTTTGTTTTTGTACAACTCTTGTTATCTTTTAACGTCGTCGTCTATTCAATATAATTTAACTAAATGTTTTTGTTTTGTATACGATTCAAGTGTGATTCGCATTAGTAGTTCTGGATGATAGGCCGGCAATCTGTGTTTCAATATAAAATATTCAACGATCGAGCAGCATTTCAGTTTTAAAAGCAACAAGTAAAACACCTAGCGAACGCAGTCGTCTGCTAAAATATCTTCCCTTAAGACTTCAAATTTCCAAATACAGGACTAATAAATAAATTTATCTTTTTCATATTTTTAATATCAACTCGTGGAATCAACCGATATTTCCAATACAAAATTTTTGGTGAATAGTGAATAAACGTGTGTTCTCATCTCTGTTATTATTGCCGTTGTGGTCTAACTTCGTTTTATCCCAAAGAACTACCTCAACAATACAACAAGGATCTCTTTTGAGCGAAAATAATTTTGACCACAGCAGAAGTTTATTAATAAATAGAAATTTAACCAAAATGCCTGAGAAGCGTATTGCACCCGTCATTAACAGTTACGAGGACTTTGAATTGAAATTACCCGGGTAAGTGGAAATTAGTTTATTTCTTTTCAATGTACATAAATTAGTTTTATTATGCATTACATTACATACGACTTTGTTTAAAATGCACTTGGCAATGGCATTCATAACTGACTGATAAGAAAACTAAACAGAATAAAAATAAAAAGAGATGTAAATATAAATGTAAAAAAAAAATTATAACAAATAATAATATCAGGTAACTAACACGTGGACTTGTGCCATATTGCGCTGTTCTTTTGGAAAATATTTTTGGAGCATCTGTATTTTGTATATGTTCTAAATATTAACACATAAATCTATCCATATTCACCTCATATATTTGGAAATTTAGGTCATTTTTAATACCAGCTATATTTTGAAGACAAAAGAAAGATCATGCATGTATATATGTACGTACATATGTGTATTTATGTATGGCTGTATGTTCATACTATATATTAAAAGTTTTATTATACGCACCTATATACATTCATACGGTGGTATCAATGGTGTAACAACATTTTAACAAGTAAATTTACGGCTTGTTTGGGGATTTCATATAAAATAAACATTTTGTTTTATTAATTGGACATTTTTCAATATTAATATGGTATATTCTTTTTGAAAAAAAAAACAATCATAGAAATTTATTAGATATATATAAATAATAATAGAATCATTAAGGAGTAGTGGCCAGGAATAAAATTTTGTCAATGCAATATGAATCTTTCTTGTTAATGCTATATTAATATGACGGCAGTTGGGAATTTTGAAAAGAAAAAATGCAAAAAGTTTCGCTTATATGCCTGATAATAAAAATATGTATGTATAGATATATATCGCATAAGAATTTTTGGAACAAGAATTGTAAATCGGATAAAATCGAACATCCCTATTAGCGAAACGTTATATCAATAGAGGTAAAAAAGATAAATTTGAAATTATTTAAACGAATATATCTTAAACTTAAAGCTAAAATTAAGACTATTAGCTGTATCAAAACTATCAGTTATAAATATTTCATTATGCCTTGGTAATTGATTTTTGAATATCGTGGCTCCACTCCGTTTGAAGATATAAAATCCGAAATCTAAACTTCAGTTATACCATATTTATATATACAAATCAAAGTGAATACGTTTCCATATCTTCAACTCCATATACATAATGCCTCGCCACGAATATGAATGAAAACAAAAAACAAATTTATGAAATTGCCTTATTTCATTGGGCCTTATACGAAATCATAAGTAGATTTGCCTATTAAAATAAATGGAACAATTTTATAAATAAATTATTGTCTCAGATAAACAACATTAACAACCAAATTGTATAATTAAAGAAAATTTATTTGTTTGTCCTATAAAATTTGCAGTATTTCAAACATTCTCACGCTTATTTTATATAAATATATGAAAAAAATTGTTTTCATATATGTAAATGTTCTAATAAAATAGAAATAAAATTAGTTTCATAGAAGTTTATAAGATAAATAATAGTTTTTCGCCTTTTCATATACTACGTTGCTTCGAATATATCATTTATCACCCCACCATAACTATTAATAAATTACTAGTACAGAATAGAATATCAGGTCTATATGTTGTCTAAATATCAAATACCATGATTAGAAGTGTCTGCTTTAACTATATAATATCCAGAAAACTTGCAAACAGCCGTAGCTGACGAAATACCTAAATACGTATTACACCTTCACACATTTATATATACGAAAGATATTGTAGGGATGACTGAATGTTTCGAAAACGGCATTATAATTTCGAAAATAAATATTTTAAACTACTATTATTTGGAATTGTCGGATCATCAAATTCTTGCGTATTAATGAAAAATATAATGCTTATTAACAGCTTATTTGACAAGTTTCTATGCATTATTTCTCAAATAAGACTTATATAAAAACAAAATATTTTCTATGAATACGGAATTTAAAAAATAACTGTTTATTTTATTGTGTAAAAATGTTTTAGTTGCGTTTAAAGTTAAAACAAGTGAATACATATAGATTCCAAATATTTTTCCCTATAAAAGTGCATGTGTGTAAATATTTGACAATTGCATCATATAAACTCATTGATCAATCATTTCATTAAGTTTGATATTCTAAATAATAAAATGTTTAAAAAAGAAATACCGTAAAAAATAATCAAAATTTACAATCTTAGTTTTTTGAGTAAAAATAAAACTCTGGCCGTTCTGTTCGATTACGATGGAACATTAGCGCCAATCGCTGATAATCCCAATAAAACTGCCATGCCTGTAGCTACCGAAGTTATCTTAAATAAAATTGCTAAACATCCGAAAATATTCTTGGCTGTTATTTCCGGTAGAGGAATTAAAGATGTTCAAGGCCGAGTGGGGATTAGCGGAATAACTTATGCTGGTAATCATGGTATTGAAATTGAAGATCCTGATGGCAGCAGACATGACTACAAATTACCTGCTGAAGTTCAACAGAACTATTCCAAACTTGTTACAGAACTGAAACAAAATGTTGAAAAGAACAATGCTTGGGTAGAGGATAAGAAAGTATCGTTAACGTACCACTATCGCGATACACCCATAGACTTGAAAGAATCCCAAAAACAGGTCGCTATCAAAATTATAGAATCCTACGGGTTCAGAGCTAACCAGGCTCATGAAGCTATAGAAGCCAAACCACCGGTAAATTGGAACAAAGGAGAAGCTGCTGCATTTATATTGAAACACAAGTTTGGCGATAATTGGACTGATGAGGTTAAAGTTATATTTGCTGGTGATGACACAACCGATGAAGATGCCATGAAAGTGAGTTTGAATATCATAACTTTAAAACTTCATTTATAACAAAATTGTTTTTTCCTCCTAAAAGAAACTGCAAGGTGTGGGAAAATCATTTAGAGTTTCTACTGATCCAGAAATCCAAACCTTTGCCGATTTCCGTTTGTCAAGTCAAGCTTTAGTAAGTGATTTATTGAAATGGATTTCTACTGCCTATGGAGTCTGAATCACCTACTGTTACTGTTTTATTAGTCAAATATTGTTATAATTATTTTATGTACACACATATAGTTCTGCCTACAAATATGTATATACTTATATTATTAAAAATAATTAGCCTGTAAGTGTTTAAAAATAAATATTTATTATGTTTTGGTTGCATACATACAAAAGTGATTTAATGCCGACTCAATTGTGTAGTAGCATCAGGTTTCCCTATTTAAATGATCAACGCTCAGGAAACTACAAAAAACTGCAAAATCGAGCACTGCTTAGTCATAGCAGATAAGAAGCTTTTGATATCCAGCAAAGTGCCTAGTGTGTCGGCGCTCTCCTTCTCATATTCTTCATTCGTTAAAAAGTTTTTCAGTTTCGCAATTGCAATATCAAAGGTATGTGTAGGAGTTCTCAGATGCTTTTGCATCACTCTAGAATCTAGATCCAAGGTCGAAACAAGTAAATACATACGTAAAGTCATAATTTGTGTTGCTAGCAATTTAAAAATATTTGATATATATTTATGTTTGCTTATTAACTTGCAGTATATATTAGGGAGAAAAGCAATAATATGCAATATGAGTTTCGTTTTATGTTTTATAATTTGCAGGCGGCCTATATCATGTTAAAACAGAAAATGTTGCCGGCAGGGTATCCAATTGTTCTATTAATCACATAATCAAAATTGATATTTTTTAGTTATTCGAACATTCGAATGAAAATATTATAATTCCTTTAAACGATTTGAAAGCTGTTTACTTTCAAGAAATTACCACAATAATTCGGAAATACTCTGTTCTCAAATTTTCTAAGTTTGAAATTTTATACCATAATAATTTCAAAAGAAAACTATCAAGTGCTTGTAACCTTATTCGAAGTACTCGTGTATATACATTTTCTAAATAGTAATTTTGGATCATTTTTGATCATTTTACATTATATTAATACAAATACAATTTTTACAATATATATATATATATATATATATATATATATATATATATATATAAGTAATCGAAATATTAAGCTTGTTATTCAATTGCATTTCCTAATAGTCGGCAGTAGTTTAATTTCTATGATCATGTAGATGCGAAATCTGGAACAGAATTGCAGACTATTAGAATTAGTTAAATGAAACTATTATTTTCGAACAAATTGCATTGAATACCCTCACGGAAAACCAATGATTAGAAGAATAAAAAAAAACCTTATCTTCAATGAATGTTGTTTAACACGTATATATTGCCTATTAACAATAAATCAATAGTAAACACTTAAATTAACTGTTATGAAGATTTAAATGTTAAACAAGTATTAAGTAACAAATTATTTTTATGGTAGCGTTTACTTGCTTTATATATGTATTTTATATTAGTTTCTTCATAAATCTTTATGACTTATATAAATCGATAAATTAATGATAGAGCTCATTTAAACTAAAAAGTTTTCGTACATTCTTTCGAACTTTTTCATGAAGCAATTTAAAAGAAAATGTTTTCTCACTATGTTTGTATATTATTGATCTGCTAATTTTAAAAATTGTATATAAAAAAAAATACTGATTTATAACAGGCTAATAATAAAATTCATTCAAAACTTTATTTTATGAGCCTTATAAATAATTTTTTTTTATAAATTAGGCGGCAAGAATATGCATATGTATGTATGTATGTACGCACATATATTTATCGACCATACACAAATAAGTTTTGTAATATAATATTTTACTCAGGCAAGGAAATATGTACTAAACTTACTGCCTGTTCGCCGATTTCGAAAGGTATCGTTCGTTCGACTAAATTTAAAACAAAAACAAACTTTAAAAATTGGTTTTTTTAATATTATTTATTCGAACGCAGGATAGCTTTCGAAATCGGCGAACAGGCGGTTACAATTATCTAGATGTTAGGACAACTCGTTTGAATATATAGAATACTTTCCCTCGTTACACAAATTCTGCAGTATTGCATTCCAGGATATAATGAATGTATGTAAAAAAAATAAAATAAATAATTAAATTGAATTTATGTAACTACCCGTATGTATCATGCATCCACCCATTTAATATAGGCAGTTCATAATACGCCTCTGAAGAGATTATTAATTATTTAAAGATGAACTGTAAAGTACAGAAAAAATAAGAACAAATCAAATGTAGAAAAGAGATGAAATATTTTCCAAAACAACAGAAGCAAGGAAAAAAATTTCCCGATGGGGGAAAACAATAATAAATTTTCTATGTATGTATATAACGTCTCATATTTAGTATATCCATATATATGTATGTATATGAAAACATATTATTCCACTATACTGCAAGATCAATGTATTTTTTCCCATTTTATATGTTTCTAAAAATGAGTGTGTACTAAGAAAATATTAAAATGTTTCTATGTCCATCCACCCATACTTAAAATTAGATAATAGTAAAAAACTGCGCACAGAGAGATATTTTAAAGTGGAATATCTCTCGATATTTTACAAAAGAGGCACATGAACGCCAACAGCAACAGATTTCGAAAACTCAAGAGGATGGCTGTTTAGGATATGTTTTAAAAAACTTACGGACAGTATTAAAAAAGTTGTCAACTTATTAGCAGGTGCCTGCTCTATTTTTGTTAGAAAGTTTTGATTTATTAAAAAAGAAAGCATATAAAATGGCAGAACAAAAGAAAGCTCCCTTGTTAAAAAAGGAAGAAGATTTTGTGAAAGCTCTGGATGGGTGAGTACGATTTAAAAAAGTATAAGTTTTAAATTTAAATGATTATATTTTTAATATAGTTTTATCAAACCTGAAGATCAAGTTGCTTTGTTGTTGGACTATGATGGCACTTTGGCTCCCTTAACCGAAGAACTATCGGTTATGCCTAAGGATACTGAAATCAATATCAAGAAATTGGCTGCCAACGACAAGATCTTTATGTGTGTCTTCTCTGGCCGTGAATTGAGCGAAATCAAAAATCACTTGAAATTCCCCAATGTTACTTATGCCGGTAACCATGGTCTGGAAGTTGAGTACCCTTCTGGTAAAAAATTCAAAATTGAAATGCCAGAGGAATTATTGGAAAAACACAATAAATTAGTGAGCGAATTAAAAGAAAAGGTAATATGGAAAACTATTAACTCTTATTTTAAATGCGAATACGATTTTATATACTTTCATTTCCACGCATGTAGGTTGTCTGTTCTGGTGCCTGGGTAGAAGATAAGAAAATTTCCGTTACATATCATTACAAGGGTGTGAATGATAAATTGAAAGCAAAATTGATTGAAACCGCCAAGGGTTTGATTCAAAGTCATGGTTTCCAATTAATTGAGACCCCCTATGCTTTGGAAGGAAAACCACGTGTAAACTGGGATAAGGGTAAGTCATTTAAAAGTCAATTTGAAAATTATGAAAAATTATTTATTGCCAGTTTTTCAAAATTTCTTATAATACAAAATAGTTTATTTATTGCGATAAACAGGGAAAAATTAAGAGACTATAATATATGTATGTATATACATAAATATTTTAGTGGGATAAAAAATTATTTTTAAATTTGATAAACATATCTTTTAGTTAAATTTTTATGGTTAATACTTGTACATACGAGTATGCACATACATACACAAAAAAAATAGGAAAATGAATAATGTTTTTTGATTATTTTGTGCGTTGGCGTTTTGTTTAAAGACGAGCCAAAAAATCAAATACATACATTCGTACATACATATCTTGCATATGTTTATTAAGAAAATGAAAACAATAATAAAAATTTTGAAAAATCAAAAGAACGATGATCTGTCTTGTAGACCAACTAACGTGTGCTCAACGTTGTCATTAGAAACAAAATTAATTTTTCAAAATTGCAATTTCATTTTAAACCATGTATGCAAATAAATGTGCATGTGCATTGAAATTACATACATACAAATCTAAAGACATCATTATGAATCATGTATTCGTTTAATATTTTTACAAAATACAATTTCAGAAATAATATGTGCAAGAATTTTTCTTAATAGTTTTTCTATGTAAATACATATGTAAGTACATATGGGTCAATGGCTTCAGACGATAAATGTAATCTGTGCATGGTTCTGCACAGACGTTATTTGTGTACTTATGTATGTGTATGAAATCGAAAATACTTCTAAATAATTACGACGAAAGGTGGTTAGTTATTATGATATATTATGTTTCTAATGGCAATATAATTATGATAAATGTGTTATAAGTGCCACCTGCATGTTCATTTGCGTAGCGCAGATACTATTTAACACTTGTGTCCTACCATGAGCACATTTTTAAGAATCATGTATATATATATATATATATATACATACATATATATATATATATATATATATATATATATATATATATACATATACATACATACATATATATATATATATATATATATATATATATATATATATACATATATATATATATATATATATATATATATATTAATTTCTATACATATAGAATATACAGAAAAAGGAACTCGGACTGGTTAAATACAGGCATTGTTAAGTTGGTCTTATAATAACACTTTGAAATTTCTTATATAATCCTCAATTGGTTTTTGAGAGTTTGTACATTACCTAAAGGTGTTTCTTATTTTGGAATTAGATGGAAGTCTACTTGTGATTTGCTGCAAGAACTTCATATATGTATATATATATATATATATATATATATATACATATATATATATATATATATATATATATATATATATATATTTGTTTTCTCGGGAGAAAATGATACCCTACCCGCGGCTCTTCTGTGGAGGAGTACTTTACTACCCGCTTTTCTGATCAGTCTCGACTCATATATGACTCATATTTTTAATGATTTGCGAGTCTTTTTCGAGTCATTTTTTAGTCGTGTTTCTAGTTATTTGCGGTTCTTTTTCGACTAATTTTTTAGTCGTATTATTATTATCATCTAAGAGTATTTTTCGACTCGTTTTCCGGTCCCATTTCTAATCATTTATAAGTCGTTTTTAGTCGTATTTCTGATCGTTTGCAAGTTTTTTTCCTCCTTTTTTCAGTTAGACTTGTAATCGATAACAAAAAGAATTTTTTTTTATTTAAATTATTAATTACTTCAGTTTATTAAAATTATATAAATTAAATTGTATAATAAATTAAATTATTATTAAATTAAGTAATAAATTAAGTAACAAATAATAATATAAATATGTTTAGTAAAAAAATACAGTAAAAAAAGAACTGAATTTATACAAAAATAATAATAATAATGGTAATCATAATTCTTCGGAAATTTTGTATTATGGGTTTTTATAACAAAATATTTTTGGAAAAATGTTTCCACACCACACACACACAAAAACAATAAAAATAAAAACTAAAATCAGTTAAAATAAAAAAGGAAATGTAAAACATTCATACCAGGTGTGTAAACTTTTTCCGACACTATTGTGTTGTTATTGAACACAATACGAACTTATTAAAATTTTAATTTAATATTTAAATTTTACACCACGAGATCACTGACATTAACAAACTAAAATTTATAATATTCTAATATTTTTCGTTTGCTTCAAAGCTAGTTAGATGAGCAAAATATTCATAAATAACTTCAAAACAGTCATATTTCAAACACCTGTATGATCAATTTTTTGTTGTTGTATGTTTTGTTATTATTAATTACTTTTTAAGCATAAGAACAAATCATTTTCAAGATTTTTTTGAAGCGCGCAAGTGATTAATCAGTTCTTATTCGCCAAAAGTACTTGAGGAAGACTTAGTTAGGTGATTTTTTATAAAACAATCCTATAAATGCTAGTAGAGTATAGACGCACAACAAACAAACCACATATTTAATAAATTAACAGAGACAAAGTCTCAAAACAAATTACATTAAAAAGACATCAAATTAAAAAATAAGCCAATTCTTACGTTTTTTTTTCATATTGTGTTATTTGTTAATATCAGGACGTTGCAAATACTAATAAGTAGAATATTGTTCTCAAAATATATATTAATATGATGGTATTTTTATTACTATTCTCCATTGAATTCACGGCTTTGTTATTGTTGTTACCAAAAGTACTTTGCAAATAAATTTGCTAAATAGCGGTGGATTAGACAATTTCCGTTCCTGTGAACGAATGCACACTACTTATACCTTCCCATGAGGAGAAGTGGCAACGCAGGCAATCATGCGAAATTCTTTACAGTGTATTGAATGAATCGAGCGTTTTTAGGGGTAATTTTCTTTAAATATTTTAAGATTTAGAAAAAAAATATTACTTGACTGGACAAACAAAAGCCATGTGACTGCGATATAGAGACACTCAGTGAGTGGCAAAAAGTCTTAATCGGTAATGTTAAGCGAGGGTTTAAGCATTCAGTGTGGAGCCTTTCCTCTTCGTGTATATTTTCTCATTGACAAATTTGCCTATATTAACATCCAGTCTCATTCTTGCCTTAAAAAATCACAGAATAGCTGATATTTTTCTTATTTTTTTTATTTTGGAGTTCAGAAGTTATATTAATGTTCTGGCAGATATTTGCATGTAAATTTATGTATCGAAAAGGACTACCTAATTAACATTTGAGAAATCTAAACGCATACATACATATGTATATGAGGAACGAAATAAGGGGAGCTAAAAATAACAAATCTCGCACGGTTAACATATTTGAATGACACTCACGCACACACGTCTGATATTAATGATTTGTAATCACGATTCACGTGGAAAAGTCTCGCCATTTGCTCATCTCTACTTTAAAGTCATAATTTTGAATTAGTTTATTTCGAGAAATTATTTAAAAGAACCAAACAATTAATTTAAAGAGATATTAAATAGGAAAATGAGATATGATACTTTGGTTGCAGTAGGTGAAATGAAACGCCACAATGCGTCGTATATGAAATATAACGACTTCTTATTTTTAGTGTTTGTGTAGATATTCATGTGCATTAGATTTTTTAACAAAAAAGTTTGTGCATTTTTCTTTCTACACTTTTCAGACGGCACCAATAATTTCGTTTTACTATATATTAAAAAAGGAAAAAGAGAAAAATAAAACAAATCTGATCATTGTACACATTAATTATTGCGTTGTTTAAATTTTTGGAATTTATTCTATATACTAACATACATATAACATACACACATATATATGTATGTACACTCGTATATCCATACATACTTATTATGTATGACACCAAATTGTGTTCTTAAAATTATTGGCTGAATTAAACACACAATATTTATTTATATATTTATTGTTTTCCGTTTTTGATTAATCATTTTCGACAAATATTCTTTCCTGAGAATGAGTTTTGGCGACAGAGGAGGTAACTGCAGACATTGTATGCACATATGTCTGTATGTATATAAATGAAAAAAATCCCCTTTAAAATAATCATTTATTCCCCATTTCTTTCGTAGCACTCAAAAAATTTGAAATTGTGATTTTGTGCTTAATTAAGTTACGAAATTTTAATGGCACAAACATACGTTCATGTTGCAAAATGAATTCGCTGAATATAGGGTGGGAAAATTTTTAGAGAAAATTAGTGTGTTAATAAAATAAACTGAAATGTGTACAAATAAATCCAATAATATGATGAGTGGCCATGAGTTAATAATCTGTTAAATTTAAAAAGTTCCAAATCTAAAGCCATGCTCTATCATACATATATACCTATGTATGTATACACATACATATATGTATGTACATATATATGCAGATATATAATTATTAAATGTACTTATATACACATGGTTGCATATACAGGGGTCGACCTTTATATGTACATAAGGGCAAATCTTTCTTGACGATTTAAAACAAAACCATTTTTTGTTAGAGATACATATCTTCCTTATTCATAATTCTGTGGGACTTAAGCATAGTTTCAAACAATGAAAATTAGAATGTTTTGGAGCTCTTTATTGCGAAATAATCACAATGTTGAGTTACGCAAGCTACAAAAAAGATACTTTAAAAGTCGAATTGCGATTTCGATTTATGCGTAAAACACACATAATTTATTTAATTCCACTTGTCTTAATATGATAATGATTACGTATATCTCGTATAGTTAAGAAAGTACATTTTTCAAATATGTAAACATATTTTAACAAGAGAAAAAGTAATAAAAAGGGTTACAATATTACCATTTATAGATGGGAATTTTTAAACAGTACCAGAACATATTCCAACTTTTTGTAGAAGAATAAAATGAGCTAAGAACCTTCACTTTTGCAAAAAATTTTACCCTTTTTACCCCCTAAAAGTGCCAAACACGTGTAGAATTATTTTTAGTATTATTTGTATGGTTTTCAAATTTCGAGGATATCTGTCGTAGTTTAATTATAAAATTAACAATTTCACCCCCTTTCGTCTCTTTGGACAATCTAATGTGCAAAAACACATTCTAAATGAATCTATACATCAGGAGTTGAACCCATACACAAAATATAAAGCTTTTAGCTTAGTACTTTGGGCTGAGCGTGGAAAAATAACTTTGAGGCTGTGAAATCGCTCTAAAAATTAACTGAGTACATATGTACATACATACTAATTATACATAATCACTATAAAAATGTTCCATGTTTTAATTATTGCTTTTGAGAAGTATTTTTAAGATTGAGGGACATATTATGTTAAACAAATCTTGATCTGCAAATAGTTAAGTGAGTTTGTTAAAAAGAATTATTTAGTAATCGTACTCTTTAAACAATACATTGAAGGAAATATATTACATTTGTGATCATAGTAGTCGCTCCCAAATGGAACGATCTGAACTAGTGACTAATAAAAGTTCTTCTTCACATCACATTTTCAATAACGATTATTTTTTTTTTTTAATTAATTATACTCAAATATATAAAAAGCTGGTAGATGAACTTTTTTAAACTATTCTGCATAAATGCTTGTAGTGCATTGAATGAATTGAATACCAAATGATAATATTATTCATTACTTGCAGGTGAGGGCGCCAAGATGATTTTGGAAAAGCACTTTAATGCCGATTGGGCTAAGGACTTAAAGATTATCTACTGCGGTGATGATACCACTGATGAAGATGCTATGAAAATGCTTTTCGGCATTGGTAAAACATTCAGAGTATCTGAACTACCCACTTTGAAAACATATGCCAATTATCAAATTAAGACCGTTGAAGAAGTTGGCTGGCTATTGAAGGCTATTCAGGCCAACTATGAGAAGAAGAAGAACTAATACATATTTATTTTAATACAATAGACTTGGAATTATCATTGTTTATTTAATCAATCTGTTTTAGATACAGTTAATTTTTCTATATAAAAACGTAAAATTATAGGAATTGCTTTTATTATAATTAACAAAAATATTAAATTAATAAATAAATTAAGTGGGATAAAAAACAGTAACTACACTTGCGTGTTATTTATTAATTTCTTAAGCGAAATTTTAAGCTGACAAATTTATGCATTTGTTTGCTTATATGCCAAATTTAAAAGCAATTACAATTTAATCTAGAATTTTCAAGCTGTTACTGTTTTTGAATATTAATACCAAATTGTAAAACTGTTTTAATTTTCAAATATTATGTATTTTAAACCTATTTTTCCAATTCTTCAAAAATAATAAAAAACTAAATCAAAAGTTTTCATTTTGAACATGAAATGTTCAATTATAAATTATTTAGCTTTCAATGATAATTATCGGTTCGAAGACAAATAACTACATACATAGATATAAAAGTGTTACATATATTTACATAAGAGAAGAACATACATATGTATGTACATGATACATAAAATAAGTACATATATGAAAAGAAATACTTACATACATATACATAAAATGTTGACACATATCCGTAAAATTATAATTCTTAAATATCCATTATAGAATTTATAAGCATATTACCAGTTTTCGTTGTGCGATTTTTATCGATGCAATTCTAGAAGTACGTACCTTTTGTATTCCTTTTTCGCTTGTTCCCAATATAAACTCAAATGTCGAGGTCGATTGAACAATAATGAAAAATAAACTTGTAATACTACAGATTTCTCGTTATATTCATCGCTGCTGTTGCAAATGCTTAAATCATGTCAACAAAGTTAAATAAATATATATCGATAACAAATTTTCAACTACTAGCTTCCGTTGTCTATACAAATTAAAACATATGGAGAAGCACTTCAACCTCTAAACTTCTAGTCATTTGTTTCGTGACTAAATGTAATGAAAAACGTATATAAAATTGCTCGTATTTGGCTGTATGTATATGATGTACCTCTACGTGATATACGTAATCAAGACAATGCAGTATGTATCAGCTCTTAAACAATCTTAATGGTAGCAACTTTTCCGTCTCTGGTATGTTTGACATATTACCATTGCAATGCTCTGCTAGTGATAACACTAGTAAACATTAAGTAAACAACAAACCACGACAAATCATCAATTTTCTGAGATTTTTGTTAAGTTTAATATATCTGAAACGAATTTTTTCATTATGGACTCCAAACTGGACGTAAGTTATAAATAAAATAACAATATTATGAACTGAATTTGAATCTTCTAAATGTACACAGATGGAGGATTACTCCAATGCTAGTTTGGAAGGGGACATGTCTGTGCCCGGTGCTAAACGCTCTAATGTGCCAATCGGATCACCTGACTTTAATACCTTAGATGAACCCATTAAGGAAACCATTGTGAGTACATTTTACTACTTATTATTCTAATTATGGATAAAAACAAAAGAAAAACTTTAACAGCTGCGAGACATTCGTGCAGTAGGTGTAAAATTTTATCATGTCTTATATCCCAAAGAAAAATCGACCCTCTTAAAAGACTGTAAGTAGACACGTCGAATATATGAAAATGCAAATGGTAATGAAAATATTTTAGGGGATCTTTGGGGTCCTTTACTGCTCTGTACATTTATGGCAACAATATTACAAGGCTCTCCGGATTCGAAATTTGATGGGGGCCCTGAATTTGCACAAGTATTTGTAATAGTTTGGATAGGAGCAGCTATTGTTACACTGAATTCGAAACTTCTAGGAGGCAATATGTACGTAAAGTGTTTAGGTCAAGTTGATTTCTTTAAAATAGCTTAATTTTTTCTGAAGTTCATTCTTTCAGTCCGTTTGTGTTTTGGGTTATTGTCTAACTCCAGTTGCTCTTGCACTAATAATATGTCGAATTATACTATTGTCAACGCAAACTAAGTTACTATTCTTTTTACGTCTCTTAACCACTACGATAGGATTTTCTTGGGCAACATATGGTAAGGGGAAAACTTAATAATAAATCGAAATAGTTTTATTTTATTTGTTTACTTTATAGCATCGTTTATATTTTTGGGTAACAGTCAGCCACCAAATCGTAAACCTTTGGCCGTTTATCCGATGTTCTTGTTTTTTTTTATTATATCATGGTTAGTTATATCAAATAATTAATAAAATTTTTGTTTTCTAAGTACTAATACTAATTAAAAATAATAATAAAATGCCCTAAAAACATGGGCTATTCCCAAATTATTTATTTATATAATATCAATAAAAATATGTACTTATGTATGTATAAGATAATTAATAAATACTTTTGGAGGGAAATAAAAAAAATTCAATGTTCATAGACCTTCCATCCCATCTGAAAAAAATTAACTTGTAAAAAATGTATAAGTTTATCAGTTGTACAAAATTTATTTATTTTTATTTCTAATCCCTCAGAAGTCGTTTAAATTACTTATATGAACTTTATTTCCGCCAGTCTGTTTTCTCTGTGGAATAATTGTTTAACATGTCACAGTCATGTGTGCATAAACAAAGTCAGTTATGTCGTTTTCGAAAATGTTGTCAACATGTTCCGGTGAGCAGCAGTATAAAATGCAGAGAAAATTCGGTATATATCGAATAACTTTTATATCAAATAACTAGCTAAAATTTCAGTATTAAAAATCTAAAATGGCTACAGATACTACTCTCTTCCTTTAAACAATTTTATTAGTTTCGTCGCAATGCATTACGTATGTAAGTAGGTACAACAAAATTTTGATAAAATATAAAGTATATGAAAATATATGTACATACATACATACATATGTAAGTGCTATATGTATTTAAGTATGTATATATTTTTCAAAATATAGGTACAAAATATTCTACTCTAAACATTTTCCACATCCAAATTGTTGGAATTTTTTGAAATTTCCAATGACATTTGAGATCGCACACCGTCTCCCCTTGGATTACGATAAGTTAATGAATTTGCTCTGGCTTTGCGTCCCATGAAATGGCGTTCAACCCATTTCAGCATAGTGTAAACAGAATCCGTTGATGGCAAACGATGGTCTGCAGCTGTTTTTACAATGTCAGAGGAAGTGACGCGGAACGTTCTCGCCATACCTTTTAGCGCAACCATCGCATCTTCGTCTGTTAAATCGTCACCAACATAAATAATTTTTATCCGCTCACTCCAGTCAACGCCAAAAGAAGTACGAAGTATATAAATAGAAGCGCGACCTTTATTCCATTGCACAGGGGGTCGAGCTTCTAAGGCACAATGAGCTTCGGTAGGTTTAAACCCATATTTTATTATAAGACTTCTAGCCTTTTCTATCATAGCTGGTCTAAGCTGTGTAGGAGTTTCACGGTAATGAAAAGTCAATAAAGCACCCTTGTTTTCAACCCATGCACCATCTCGACAAACCTTAGATATAGATAAGAGAAAATAAAATTACTTGGTTTATTGCGGGCACAACATTTTGTTTACCGAATCCTGCAGGGCTTTCAATAAATGACTAACTTTATCTTCGAATTCTATAGGCATAGGATGTACAAATTTACTACCGTCAGGATGTAAAATTTCGAGGCCATGGTTACCGGCATATGTGATTCCTTCGATTCCTACCATCTTTTTTACGTTGTCCACGTTACGCCCAGAAATAATTGCAACATAAACATCCGAGTGGTTCGATAACTTAAAAAGTACATTCTTAATTTCCGGCGATAAAGTAGCTAGGTCTGGGTGAGGAGCGATTGGCGCTAATGTGCCATCATAATCCAAAAGCAATGCCAATTTGTGATTATATCCAATATATCTGAGAATAAATTAATATAACACGTATTTGGAGATTTTATATGTAATAAATTATTGCTCTTACTTTAATAAATAATCATCGAAATCATCAACAGTAACTGGTTGCATTGTTGTTGTACCCACGTCATCCATCTCTAATGTTCCCATGGCTTTTAAGAAGCAACGCATCCAATGATTAACATCACATTCGGCTTCACGCCGACGTAAACGACTCATACGCAAAATTCTTTCATCTTCTGGCATTGTTAGTGCTCTATGTATAACTTCTGAGGCTTCATGCACCTCATACGGATTACTTAAAAGCGCTTCGTGCATCATTTCTCCGGCTCCAGCGAAAGGCGAAATTATTAAAACTCCCGGGACAGGGTTCATTTGACAAGCTACAAACTCTTTAGCCACTAAGTTCATGCCATCTCTCAAAGGTGTTACCAAACATACTGCTGCATCACGATATAAGGCCGCCAATTCATCTTGAGCAACATAGTCGTAAATGTAGCGGATAGGAGCCCAATTCGCAGTGGTAAAACGACCATTTATTCGACCAACCAATTGATCCACTTCTTCTTTTAACTCCCTATATTCTTTGACATCTGTACGAGAAGGTACAGATATTTGTAATAGGGACACTTTTTCTTTATGTTGAGGATATTTTTCCAGAAGCACTTCAAATGCCATCAGTCTATGCACTAACCCTTTAGTATAATCTAAACGATCGACTCCCAAAATAGTCTGTTGCTCCCCATTACATTTCAATACACTCGGTGCTTTTTTGGCCAAGTTAACAAATCGCTCATAGGGAATGCCAATAGGTAAAGGTCTTACTCTTACAGTGCGGCCACCGTGTTCTACCAATAAATTATTGCGATCGACACGGCAACCCAAATTGCGCTGACAACAGTCAACGAAGTTTAGACAATAATCTTGAATATGGAAGCCTACTAGATCACAACCCAACATGCCCTGTAAGATTTCATCGGACCATGGAAATAAGCGGAAAATATCCCATGGCGGAAAGGGAATGTGTAAAAAGAAAGCCAAACGACATGGCAAATTTAGTTCTTCAGCCCTTTCTCTCACCCAGTTGGCTGCCAACATCAAATGATAATCGTGAATCCACACAATTGGTGGATTCTTTTCACTTCCATTATTATTATTTAAGCACTTTTCCAATGCTTCAATGGTTCGAGCGGCAAAATGTTTATTCACAGTAATATAATCGTCCCAATGATCTGCACCGAATATTGCTCTACCTGGCATTGAGTGAAACAAGGGCCAAAAGATTTTATTACAACAGCCATTGTAATAACTATCGAAAATTTTTGGATTTATATTAACGGAAACAACCTGATTGAAGATTAAAAAAAAAATAAACAAATAATACAAAGTAGTGCTTTGTTTGTTGTGAACTCTACCCAAACCCAAATTTACAAAATTTCTGTTTTAACTAAAACCTAGATGTACACACCTGTTCTGATTTAAGACCCGCTGTAGGAGTCTGATCACTTGGATTTGATTCAGGTATTGGTTCATTGGCATTATCCAAATGAATTCCAGACCAACCTACCCATAAACCATTACCTCGTATAACTACTGGACAGACAGCTGTAACCAGGCCACCAGCACTAGAAAAAGGAATATGAAATTATAAATTTAAAACATATATGTTTGATTGAGTTGGCTTTTAAAACTATATATTTTAATACATACATACGTACATACATACATATCTTTCACTTACTACCTAGGATCTGGCTTTTTAATTTGTCTCGTTTTGTGTTTGCTAAGTTCTAAGTGGTAATCGTTCTAGTACATTTAATACTTAAAATTTTGAATCCGTGAAATATCAATAACTAAAAGAAGTTAACTAGTTTTCCATTGTAAAAATCCAATTGTTTGTAAACAAACAGGATTGCAGTTTAACTTATTTGCGGAAGTGTTACCACGGTATATCTCCTATCAACACTCCAATCCAGTATCGCGTTTCCGTCTCCGCTGACTTTTGCAGTCGACTTTGTTCTTTGTATTGCTTTTGTAGCAGAAATACGTATATGGACGTTACTCATACGCGAACGCGTTATTAAAAACTGTGTATAATTTGGCTGAAGTTTAATACAAATTCGATTACTCCCTGCAATATTTAAATAAAAGTACCTTTGGACATATGTACATATTATATAATGGTCCGTATGTACAGTCTTTCCAATGCCCCAACAATTAATTTCAAAAGTACATTTTCATGTTTGAAAAATCCAATACTAATACCAAGCAATGACACTGATTCATACAGATGTATTTATGTCTCTGAAAGTTCAATTAAGTTTAAAAAAAATACTTATTTATTATAAATGTATGTATGTTGATATGTAGATACCTACATACATACGCACCCACTTATTTATATGCATATCTATGTAACAATTGTAAAAATTTTGCAAATAATTCGCTTGAAAATTAGGTGACACTTACAGCAGTCTACTGTTCAAAGCATATACATATGTACATGCATGTATATATGCACATATGTATGTGTATATGTATTTGATAAGACGCTAATAATAAAAACAATTTTTTGTTTGAAAAGGTTTACTTGTGTATGTAAGACTGCACTAGAAGAAATATGTTTTAAAAATAGAATGTGAAGTTTTCATTTATATCTTTGAGAAAATAATTGAACTCTGCAAAAAAAGCGATACTTGATTAGATGGTCTTTTTGCAAATTTTATCAAATAATCGTTGTAATGCTTCGAGTAATGCCAAAAGCCTAATTTTCAGCAAATATAGTATATTTGTTTTGCACTAATATGCGTTCTGCGCATATTTACTGCGTTGTTGATATAAAATTCCAGATGGTGTTCATAACCAATATTTGATGAAATACTCCTGGGTTATCGTTAAATTTATTAATGCCTTAATTAACCATTCAAAATTATTTTCTTGGAAATAGTGATCTGCAATCTAGATTTCATATCATCCGTTTGGCGATAGCAAAAAACTAAAAATGCAGTTCTCAATATTTCTCCTACCCTACAAAGTTTGACGTTGAAATAATTGATATTTTCAAAAAATGCAGAAGGCTATTACCCTAAAAAATTGGCATTTATCTGTCCAATTAAAACTATGGGTTATTGGATAGCAGATTTGATTCTTGAATCAGCGAAAGTATATTGAGAATATTACCTTCATTTGTATTTAAATAATAAAGGAAGAATTTTTAGTGTGAAATTAAAGTTAAATTTTAATGCCTCTAATCGAATAACAGCGATAAAATATTTACTTTAAAAAAATATCAAAGTCAATTGTATCATATTCCAATTCAGGTAGATATTTGTATGATTTACGTGTTTTGTATGAAGAGATCCGTAATGATTGAAAACATCCATAATATCAAGAAGTAATTTTAATCAGAAGCTAAGCAAAAATAAATGGAGAACAATTGTCTCTAACATATTTGATTTGTATGGTGTAATTAACACAAATACATTATAATCAAACAAAAAGCATATATTTATGTATTTATATTGAAGTGTTAGTTAATTAAAAGCGAGGCAATAAATCTAATTTCACCAGTGCGTAAAAACTTGCGCATCATATATTTTTTAAATCACGTGTGATTAATCTCATGTCAATCCATGGGACAAACCCAGATATTGTTGCAAACAAACAAGATATTGTTGGATGAAATATTTTTAAAAATTCAGTTTTTAAAAAGAAAATTATTAAAGAAAGAAATAAAATATAAAAGAAGTTTTTATGCATTGTTATATCCAAAATAAATTTTTAGTTTACAAATGTCTTCTGGCAAACAATTTTAAAAATATTTAGCTCCTGTAAATAATTTTCAGTTGCTTTTTTTTTTATCAAAAAGGGGGCTTGTTATTTATTTGCTTAACTTTTATACAGTTCACTTCATTCAAAATTAGATAATATTGATTTGCAGAAGTGTTACAGAAGTATATAACCTTTATATTATATGCATTTGTATGTATGTATGTATGCACATGTACATATACTATTAATAAAAATTAAATTGAATCTTTATAGACATACAAATATACGAAAATAATTGAAATTCGCTAAGAGTCAACTCTGATAAGAATTACAATCGTCATTGCCGTTTAATGTGCATGTATTAGAGTTTCTTATACATGCAAGCAATGTAAAAAAATAATATTTTTTTTTACTACGAGGACACAACGACAATGGACCCAATGTCAGTGACATTCACGGATGTCTACAATCTAACTGTAATGCATGCACATACATCGGACAATTGAAATTTTATTTAACCCATTTATGCTGCTTAAAATAATTCATACCTTGCTTTTCGTTCCAATTTTCCGGTAGTAGGGTTTCTCACTAATATGAATGGCAAACGATTTGACACCACAATAAGACTTGCTTTAGTTATTGGCTCCGAGCTATTGGTTATAATGATTTCAGTATCAGCCATTTTTGAGTTATACTTGCGTAAAACAATATTAAACACTTTGTTTGGTTCACTTATATATCAATCAAAAGACCTTCATAGCAATGTACAACAACAACAAATAATAATAATTTTAAATCCTTTTACTTAAGTTTGCAACCTCCCGTTTCACACTTAATCGATAGTTTCTTCCGTATTGGGAGATATTAGTGTATAATTCAGATGTATTTATACGATCACAACCAAAAGTGTTCTGAATGAAAAAGGCAGTGGGCAAGTAACCTAGTGCATTGCCAAAACCGCAGCTCATTATCACTTATCACGCTCGGTTGCAGTTTAATGCATCGATCATTAACGTATATGTACGTTTGTTGTCTTATCAGTTAAAAACTAAAGCTCCAAAAACAGATGAGAAAAACAATAGGATCGCAAATAATCCGAACACTCAGCGGGGTATTCAAAAGAATAACTAAACTCTCTTATCTTTTTATTCATTTCGTTACTGTTATTATTATTTTATTTTTATTATTATTTATTTATTTATTTATTATTTTTTTTTTTTTGATTAGTTTTACACAACCAAACAAATAAAATGTCCAACATTTGAATTGTTTACAAAAAGGTAAATATTAAATACTTACATAAACAATTTCTTTCTTTTTTAACGCATATGCCCATATTCATATCAAAAAGCTGGATTAACTTGAGTATTATTTTACTTTAAGGCACTTGTATAAACACACATACGATGTTTGCTGTTAATGCGAATAAGTCAAATCAATTAAACACATTTATTCGATGGTAGACATTCACGAAATGGAATTGTAGCGATCGAAAAATTCAATGCTCACCTACCAAATTAATTGCTCAAGATAATTATTTATATATTTTAAATGAAAATATAAGTTCAACGCTCTATCAACCAAAACAAACAAAAAAATTCCAAAGCAATTTATAGAAGTTTTATTCCATCATATACTCGAGTTCTTTCTAATAACATCATAACATAATTGCATAATTCACAAACAAAGCTTAATCTTTTTTCCTTTAATGTATATATTTCTATTATTACAATCCTAAATAAAGCCAGCATAAACTGTTCTGAGTTAAGTACATAGTAAAATGCTAAAATGCCAGAGCAATTAATTTATTTCGAATTGAAGCAAATCAAAAGTCAATACTTCTTCGTCTTAATCTAAGCTAGACAGCGGTTTAAATTAGAGATGGGACCATGGTTACCTTTCCATTCTTGATATCACTAATACTCAGGGAATGGGCAAACTGATGAAGAAAAACCACTGCTAAATTGTTAACATAGGATTTTTAAAAAGAAACATTTGGATCAGAATTTCACATTTTTATGTTTTGCACTTTGTAATAGTTTGAGTTTTAAACGAAAGATTCTCAGATGCAATCGCAATGCTTATAAAACATTTTACAAATATACCGGACTTTTTTCATATTATGTACATATTAGAGCAATTAATTTCTATTAATTAATGCGAACATAAATTTAAAATTCTTTATAACACATTTGTGCTAAGTATATGTATGTTTGATAGTTTGTTAAATATTATTTGTCACATGCATCCAATTTGTTGATTGTTTGCATTGTCCTATAAAAAAGAAAACCAGATATATTCAATTTAATATGTTCTTGTTCGTTCATGCGAATGATATTTTCATAACTCTAAAAATTTTGCTATATTAGTACATATATCATGTAAGCCCAAGGGGAGATAATTAAATCTCGGTATGTTCCGAGGATAGCAAAATATCCCGGAACTTTTCAATATTTATTTTTCATTCTTTATGATACACGAATTTTGGAGACAAAATCAGCTGTAAATTATCTGACGAAACATTGGCCGTTTTCCAAAGAACCAACATCAATTTAATTTTCAGCTAACGTTTGATTACTTTCCTGTATTTTAAATTATTATTTATAATATATGTATATATGTGTATATATATATATATATATATATATATATATATATATATATATATATATATGTATATATATATATATATATATATATATATATATTATAATTATATACGAATTAGGCTTTTCTAATTTCCTAATTCACATAGACATGTTTGTACATTATACTGTTATATGAGATATATATATATATATATATATATATATATATACATATATATATATATATATATATATATATATATGTATATATATATATATATATATATATATATATATATATATATATAATCCTATTCTGAAAGTTTCATGTATGTAAATATGTCTGTTCATGAAATTATTAAATATATTATTAGAATATGTACATACATATATAATTACACTTTAAAATCTAATAACTAAAATGTATTACTACTTTGATGATCTTTTCAAAATAAGTATATTATATAAAAAACTCTTATGCACATACTACACTATATATATATATATATATATATACATATATATATATATATATATATATATATATATATATATATATATATATATAGTGTAGTGATTGTTTTAAAGAAAATTATAAATTCCAAAATGCGGAAAATTGCTTGTTGATATTTTAATGAAATGTTGGTGGTTGACCAATACCTACATATATGAATATTGAAATTGCTTAAGCACCAACAAATAAATTTCATTTCTAATAAAATTGTGACAATACTTCGAAATGTCTTATGGCATATTGTTATACATCTGTATATTTATTTCACATATAGTGCGCATAAAGCAATTTTTTACAGTATATTTTTGGTTCATCTATTTATGACTTTCTACGGGTAGATACCACCTCTTTACAATAGTTTATATATGTTATCAAAAAGTCTTAAGGTGCTTAGATGGCTTACCTTGCAGTGACCGCAAATAATCATCGCCATAACATCACTACCAAACGTGGAATTGAATGAAACTATTTTAGCGTGAAAGTTTAAAAAACATAACTGAATATTTTTTAACTTCGTAGCATAAACAATTTAGTATACATGAGCAAGGCTCACCTTCGCAGGAAAGTTGCATTTTTAGGATATATCGTTTTGAACAACAAAGTCGAGTGTCTTCGCTAAACACACAACTAATTTTCCAGACATGCATATCATAAAGAAAGAACTACTTTTCCATCTACTATACGTTAAATACGCAAGCTCCTGGGCAATGGCCCCAGTGAAAAAGCTCGAACTGCAATATTATAAATACCTTAGGAATTGTAATATTATTCAATATTCTTGTAAAAACTTTGTATTAAATACATAACCAGTATACACACTTTTATACAAAAATTTTCATTATAATTGCTTAGTTCTATAAAAATTATTTTCTAAAAATAACACGCGCTTATCACGTTGCAGTTTTTACAACATTTCGTGATTGATACGTCCACATGTACGTGCATATGTATGTATGGATGTTCATGTAAATTAAAAGCAGACATCTAGCCCGTGTCTTGGTATTAATTTCTTTATCACTTAATCAGTAGTATGAAAATCTACCGATTATAAGTGACAACAAAGCTTATTCTATACTGAGAATGTGAATGTAGGGGCAAAATTCAAGAGATTGTTGTTATTTAATTAAAAGTTTCTAACTAATCCATTATTAAGTCTTTGAAAAATAAGATTCGCATTCAAACTTAAGGTTAAACATATTCAATAATATATAAAAATGAGTATGTATGTGTACTCCTTATTAAATCTATCCATAATATAAAATATACGTAATGATGTTTTTTAATATACGGCTATAAAAATTCAATAGCTAAAATGATTTCAAAAGTTACTTGAAACTTCGTTTTATAAAATTAAAGCTACGTTGATTTTGGCTCACAAACATAATGTTTGGCTTATCTATCGTAAATGCCTGTTCACTCTGATTGTTGTTGGTTCTGCTCGATAATTTGTTAAATCAATAGTTTTGTAAATATATTCGCACAATACAACACACTAATAACAAATGTAAGGGCTTGTTTTGAAATTATTTTGTAACCACATCTTCGAAACGTATGCAAGCTTATTTTTCTTCGAAGCAGAACTAGAAGTAGGTAATTGCGTGTATTCACATATTCTTCCAAACAGTTGAAAAAAAGACTATTCCAAGATTTTATGGATGAAGCCACAGTAGAAATTTAGATATTATACTTGGAACGTTTTAAATCTCTTATACTTTCCGAAAAACTTTCAGAGAAGAAAAAATAAAACATTAATATACGACAAATAATTTATAAGAAAAGCCCATAAGATATGTATAAAAAAATACAAATTTCGTTTTAAATTCAAAAAAATATCTAACAACTTATGATGTAAGATAGAAGTACCGACCATTTTCTATTCGCTTTAACCCGCGAGAGCTAGGATGATAGAGTTGTGGAGAGAGGGGGACATCCTGCTTTTCCTGCTGGGCGAAACATACTGTATTCTCTCTTTCGTAATCCCTCCAAAAAAATGCGATTCCTGTGATTTGATTTTCATTTGCAGATCATATAACTTTATTCTATAGTAAATATATATACATATGAATGTATGATTGAGTGATATCCTAAACATAAAAAAGCGAAAGTTGTACATACATATATATATATATATATATATATGTGTGTGTGTGTGTGTGTGTATGTGTGTGTGGATAAAATTGTACAAAATTTTTTAACACTTGTCGCCAAACTACACATCTTAGTACCATAAATCTGATATTGAATTTCTGGTTTGAATTTTGAACTCTTCAACATTGATTTTTTTCCAAAAATGTTATTAAAAAATTAAAAATGATCAGTTACTAATATAAAGACATAAATTTTACTTCGGCAGAATATTAGACGTAAAAAACCCCGGAACAACATGGCCAAACGACCGTTTTGAAATATATCATTTATGTACTCCGAACCTAATATGTATCGGAATATCCAAACGAGAATGCAAAAATTGTTGAAATAAGTTTAGCTGTTTTTAGGCTAATAAAAAAAGAAAATTTGCAAATTTACAAATATGTATGTACATACATATGTGCATTCATATTTATATGTGTGTATGTATGTAAGTAACTATGTGTTCATGTATGTCAATGAAAGCTGTGGAACAATTGCAATCTTTTGCAGATACAATTACGAATTACATAAAATTATGTATGTTACTAAAGCGTACGTGTGTATATATAATTATGTATCTATTTCACTGTTAGTTCTTCTTAAAAACGATATTAACCTGTGAATTATATTTATAGCCTTAAAACAGGTAGAAACATAATTCTACCGTAATTAAGAATTCCCTTCAAATGTAGTCATAAAATTTTAAGGAATAATACCAAATAAATCCAAAATAGATTTTTTTAAGATTTCTATTGATATTGTCTTCAACGACCGATGCAAAGAGGATTGTGAATTGAGTAAATGTTAGTTTCAATTAAATTAACCTGAGTTGCTTTTAACTAATTACGAACAAACCCAATTTTTATCTAAACTTTTATGACTACATATAATTAGGGTAGATTTATGTTTTTACCCTTCAACACAGGCTTAGGAGGATAATATATAGCCTTGTCCTTTTATTTGCACTTGCTGCAATATTAATTTGTTTTCAAATATGGTCATAATAGATATAAAGTAAATTCACCAACTTCATTATTATCTTGTACATGTAATATCGTAATTGAAATTGATAACATAAAACTAAATAATTCTAAAAACTTGTTCTCTAAAGATTTATGTTGAAATTGTCTTTTCAAGGAACGATACAAAGAGAATTGTGAATTGAATAAATGTTAGTTTCAATTATATTAACTTGAGTTAACTTCAACTAATTACGAATACAACCAATTATTACCAATTTAAAAGATATCTATTAAAATTGTCTTTTCAACGAACGATACAAAGAGGATTGTGAGTTGAGTAAATCGTAATATCAATTAAATTAACCTGAATGGCCTTTAACTAATTACGAATAAACCCAATTTTTACCTAAACCTTTATGACTACATATAATTAGGGTAGATTTATGTTTTTACCTTTCAACACAGGCTTAGGAGGATAATATATAGCCTTGCCCTTTTATTTGCACTTGCTGCAATATTAATTTGTTTTCAAATATGCTCATAATATATATGAAGTAGAATCACCAATTTCATTATTATCTTGTACATGTAATATCGTATTTGAAATTGATATCATAAAACTAAATAATTCTAAAAAATTTTTTTCTTAAAAGATTTATGTTGAAATTGTCTTTTCAAGGAACGATACAAAGAGAATTGTGAATTGAATAAATGTTAATTTCAATTAAATTAACCTGAGTTGCCTTTAACTAATTACGAATTACCTAAACTTTTATAACTACATTTAAAGGGAACTCTTAATTACGGTAGAATTACGTTTTTACCTGCTGCAAGGATACACATGGAATTCACAGATTAATAGCGTTTTTGAGAAGAACTATTAGTGCGATAGATACATAATTAAATGTACGTATTAGTAACATGTAATTCGTAATTGTATTTGCTGTTATTGACATACACGCAAAAATATATACAAGTATATATATATATATATATATATATATATATATATGTATGTATGTATATATACATACATATATATATATATATATATATATATATATATATATGTATATATACATATATATATATATATATATATATATATATATATGTATGTATATATACATATATATATATATATATATATATATATATATATATATATATGTATATATACATATATATATATATATGTATATATATATATATATATATATATATATATATGTATGGATATATACATATATATATATATATATATATATATATATAACTGGCATATTTACATTCAGTATTTTGTGTTTATTATGCTAAACAGATAACGACACTTGTTCTTCTCAAAAACGCTATTAATCTGTGAATTCCATTTGTATCCTAGCAGCAGGTATAAACATAATTCTACCGTAATTAAGAATTCCCTTTAAATGTAGTTATAAAAGTTTAGGTAATTCGTAATTAGTTAAAGGCAACTCAGGTTAATTTAATTGAAATTAACATTTATTCAATTCACAATTCTCTTTGTATCGTTCCTTGAAAAGACAATTTCAACATAAATCTTTTAAGAAAAAAATTTTTTAGAATTATTTAGTTTTATGATATCAATTTCAAATACGATATTACATGTACAAGATAATAATGAAATTGGTGATTCTACTTCATATATATTATGAGCATATTTGAAAACAAATTAATATTGCAGCAAGTGCAAATAAAAGGACAAGGCTATATATTATCCTCCTAAGCCTGTGTTGAAGGGTAAAAACATAAATCTACCCTAATTATATGTAGTCATAAAAGTTTAGGCAAAAATTGGGTTTATTCGTAATTAGTTAAAGGCCATTCAGGTTAATTTAATTGATATTACCATTTACTCAATTCACAATCCTCTTTGTATCGTTCGTTGGAAAGACAATTTTAATAGATATCTTTTAAAGGAAAAATGATGATATTAACTTTAAGTAAGATTGATAAGCTATAGTTCAGTATTTCCAGGTACAAGGAAAAGTCAAAATGATAAATATCAAAAGCTACAAGAGAATAGTGAAATTGGTAATTCTATTTCATATCCATTATGACCATTATTTAAAAACAAATGAATAATGCAAAAAATACATATAAAATGACAAGGCTACTTATGTATATACAAGGCTACTTATGTATATGTATATAATGATCCTGACCCCGTTTTGAAGGGTATGAAAATATTTACATACTTTCGTACACTCTTAAGCTTTTATATAATAGATAGTATTATGAGTTCTATCCAACTGTAGTCATTGATAATCAGGTTTTATATATAAATATATATAACTGGCATATTACCGTCCAGTAATTTGTGTTTATTATGCTAAACAGATAATGACACTTGTGCCATCTGTTGGGGAATTCATTAGTCTGTTCCAGGTGATTTTGGTTTGTGTTAGTTCTCCCATGTCTGGTTTCTATTGCCATGTGAATAGCAAATATTTGACATTTAATATGGAAGACAGAAACTCTTGGAGAATACTGTCAAAAAGAATGCTTTTTATTTATTAATTTTTTTAAATAACATATTACATTTAATACGCAAGATGAGTATTTGTACTTTTAAAGGTGTAAATTTGCAGTTATGCAGACGTTCATTTTTGTTAGCTAATAGGAAGACTGCCCTAGTTTATAATAGAAAATGTGAGTAAATATGAATGATACATCAGTACGTATTGAGGTTATGTTAAATTGATATATCAAATATAATTATATATTTTTAGTGCCGACATGCTACATGCACAATAAATCTTTGCGAACGGTAATATAATAAAAAAGTTTTAGACTTTGCAGAATATAATACCTATGTATATTAATATCATTCAGGAAGAACGCCGTCCTAAGATCTCTTATAATGCAGAAGTATTACGAGCTGCTAATTGTAACGTAAGCCTAAAAAATTTGGAAAAACAAAATGCTGCAAAGAGTTCGGAAGGAAGTTCAAACTCTAAAGATGATTATTCAAAGAATGACAGTAGTGGCAATGGCGGGAAGACAAAGATTTTCCTGGCCCTAGCAGCAGCATTGGGTATTGGTGGAGTAGTAAGTAAATTCACAAAACTATCTGCTTTATAACTATTTAATGAGTGTCTTTCTTTTAGGCGTACTATTTTATGAAAGATAATAATATTAAGGAGAGTGTCGAGAAACGCGTAGAAACGACTCCTTCGAAACCATTAAGCTCCCAAGACCTACCAAAACACGTACCATATTTGTTAATAGGTGGTGGAGCAGCATCATTTTCAGCATTTCGAGCTATAAAATCAAATGATGCCAGAGCTAAGGTAAGTGTTTGGACTTAGATGCTAATCTGAACTATGAAAATATATCGCATAACTAAAAATGGCATATACATACCATCTTGGAAAGCCTAACGTGATATATAGATATAATAATATATTAAAGTGAAAATACTTAATATATATTGTTTGGAAGGTTCTTATTATAACAGATGAAAATCGCAATCCCTATATGAGACCCCCACTTTCTAAAGAATTGTGGTACTCAGCAAAAAATACACAGTTAACAGATGACTATAGATTTAAACAATGGACCGGCGCTGAACGAAGCCTTTTCTTTGAACCAGAAGAGTTCTTTGTGAAGCCTGAGAAATTAATTGAAAATGAAAAAGGTGGGGTCGCTGTGGCACAAGGCTTCAAAGTGAAAAAGGTAGATCCAGCTAAGCAAATAGTAACATTAAGTGATGGTTACGAGATTGGTTATAATCAATGTTTGATAGCAACTGGCTGTAAACCTAAATTGTTACCAGTTTTTGCAAATGCTCCTCCCAGTATTAAAGATAAAGTTATGGTATATAGAACGCCAGATGATTTTGAACGTCTTAAGTCATATGTCGATCGCAAGAAAAATGTAGTTATTATTGGCAACGGCTTTATTGGCAGTGAATTATCATGCTCATTGGCCAATTACTCCAAAGATAACGGCGCGCACATATATCAAATATTTCCAGAAAGCGGAAATATGTCGAAAGTGCTGCCCGATTATCTTAGCAAATGGACAATGAAAAGAATGGAAAAGCTGGGAGTTTGTATAATACCAAATGCTAGCGTTAAAAATGTGGCACGTGATGATAGTTCTGTAATATTAACGTTAAGTACTGGTGAAATTATTCATTGTGACATAGTAAGTATATAATAAAATGGATAGTAGAGTAATGTAATAAATTTATGCATATTAATTATTGTTTGAATTAGGTTGTGATTTCCGTGGGCTGTGAGGCTAATACGGAGATAGCTAATATATCAGGATTAGAAGTTGATAATGATCTAGGTGGCTTTGTTGTGAATGCTGAGCTAGAAGCTCGTCGTAATTTATTTGTAGCTGGAGACGCCTCATGCT